>WNWK01001333.1:267500-293481 GCA_009830355.1 Cherax destructor
TACAGGGTCCTGAACGAGTCCTTATTAAGATGTCGGAATGCTGTTCCTAGGTTTGCTAGGCGCCCATATGCTGCAGCTGTTATTTGGTTGATGTGCGCCTCAGGAGATGTGTCTGGTGTTATACTCATCCCAAGATCTTTTTCCTTGAGTGAGGTTTGTAGTCTCTGGCCCCATAGACTGTACTCCGTCTGCGGTCTTTTTTGCCCTTCCCCAATCTTCATGACTTTGCACTTGGTAGGGTTGAACTCCAGGAGCCAATTGCTGGACCAGGCTTGCAGCCTGTCCAGATCCCTCTGTAGTTCTGCCTGGTCCTCGTCCGATTGAATTCTTCTCATCAACTTCACATCATCTGCAAACAGGGACACTTCGGAGGCTATTCCTTCCGTCATGTCGTTCACAAATACCAGAAACAGCACCGGTCCTAGGACTGACCCCTGTGGAACCCCACTCGTCACCGGCGCCCACTCTGACACCTCGCCACGTACCATGACTCGCTGCTGTCTTCCTGACATGAATTCCCTGATCCATTGTAGTGCCTTCCTGTTAGCCCTGCCTGGTCCTCCAGCTTCTGCACTAATCTCTTGTGTGGAACTGTGTCAAACGCCTTCTTACAGTCCAAGAATATGCAATCTACCCACCCCTCTCTCTCTTGTCTTACTGCTGTCACCCTGTCGTAGAACTCCAGTAGGTTCGTAACACAGGATTTCCCGTCCCTGAAACCGTGTTGGCCGTCGTTGATAAGCTTGTTCCTTTCTAGGTGCTCCACCACTCTTCTCCTGATAATCTTCTCCATGACCTTGCATACTATACATGTCAGTGACACTGGTCTGTAGTTTAGTGCTACGTTCCTGTCTCCTTTTTTAAAAATTGGAATTACATTTGCTGTCTTCCATACCTCAGGTAGTTGCCCTGTTTCGATAGATGTGTTGAAGATTGTTGTTAGGGGTACACATAGCTCCTCTGCTCCCTCTCTCAGGACCCATGGAGAGATGTTATCCGGCCCCATCGCCTTTGAGGTATCTAGCTCGCTTAGTAGCCGCTTCACTTCCTCCTCAGTTGTGTGTATTGTGTCCAGCACCTGATGGTGTACCCTACCTCTCCTCCTTTCTGGAGGCCCTTCTATCTCCTCTGTGAACACCTCTTTGAATCTCAAGTTGAGCTCCTCACACACTTCGCGGTCATTTCTTATGACCTACCCTCCTTCCTTCCTCAGCCTGATCACCTGGTCCTTGACTGTTGTTCTCCTCCTGATGTGGATGTACAACAGCTTTGGGTCAGATTTGGCTTTCGCTGCTATGTCATTCTCGTAGTGTCTTTGGGCCTCCCTTCTAATCTGTGCATACTCATTTCTGGCTCTATAACTGCTCTCCTTATTCTCCGGGGTTCTTTGCCTTCTGTACTTCTTCCATTCCCTGGCACACTTGGTTTTGGCCTCCCTGCACCTTTGGGTGAACCATGGGCTCATCCTGGCTTTTTCGCTTCTCCTGTTACCCTTGGGTATAAACTTCTCCTCAGCTTCCTTGCAAATTGTTGTCATATATTCCATCATCTCGTTTACCGACTTCCCTGCCAGCTCTCTGTCCCACTGAACTCCGTGCAGGAAGTTCTTCATGCCCACGTAGTCACCTTTCTTGTAGTTTGGCTTCATAATTGCAGCCCTTCCTGCTTCTCCCTCCACATGTAACTCTACTATGTATTCGAAGCTTAGAACCATATGATCACTGGCCCCAAGGGGGCTTTCATGTGTGATGTCCTCAATATCTGCACTACTCAGGGTGAATACTAGGTCCAGTCTCGCTAGTTCGTCCCCTCCTCTCTCTCTGGTAGTGTCCCTTACGTGTTGGAACATGAGATTTTACAGTACCAGTGTGTGCGTGCGTGCGTGTGTGTGTGTGTGTGTGTGTGTGTGTGGTGTGTCGCGTGTGTGTGTGTGTGTGTCTGTTTGTGTGTTTGTGTGTGTTGTGTGTGTGTGTGTGTGTGTGTGTGTGTGTGTGTGTGTGTGTGTGTCATCAATGCATCTGGAAATTAAAAAAAAAATAATAATGTTCCCACGGTATTCTGTTCTTCATTCCGGAAAATCTCCAATTTTTTGCTGCATAATTTCATGTTCTTCCATCCACAAAAATGAGGGACACTGTAGATTGTTTACGATTCTCTCTCTCTTTCTCTCTCTCTCTCTCTCTCTCTCTCTTTCTCTCTCTCTCTCTCTCTCTCTCTCTCTCTCTCTCTCTCTCTCTCTCTCTCTCTCTCTCTCTCTCTCTCTCTTTTTATATATATATATATATATATATATATATATATATATATATATATATATATATATATATATATATATATATATATATATATATATATATATATATATATATATATATATATAAATAGATAGATAGATAGGTAGATAGGTAGATAGATAGATAAATATATAGATTCATCAGTGTAGCATTGAAAACAAGAGGTTATAAATCAAGGAATGTAGTACTGTGTACATTGAATGTACTTTATATAAGCACTTAGTGTAAGTTAGTTAACGAATTCGTTACCCAAGTTATGAAGTCACCAAGTCATCATGTCACCAAGTCATCAGGTCACCAAGTCACCAAGTCATTAAGTCACCAAGTCATCAGTTCGTCAAGTCACCAAGACCTCAAGTTCACCAAGTCATCAGTTCGTTAAGTCGTCAAGTCACCAAGTCATCAGTTTTTCAAGTCACCAAGTCATCAAGTCACCAAGTCATCAGTTCGTCAAGTCACCAAGACTCGGTTCGGAGACGGAGGGTAAATTAATAGTCCAATTTCCTGAGCGAATTTTCAGAGAGGAGAAGTTTGTAACTTCATTAATGTGAGACACTGAACTGAACCCCAGTGTGAGCGCTACTGAACCTAGTCTCCCTCACGCTCACGCTCACGCCCACGCTCACGCTCACGCCCACGCTCACGCCCACGCCCACGACGGAAAGGAACCCGCACCCGTTATAATGAATAACCAATCTAGAAAAATTATACAAAGATTCGCAACAAGGACTGGTGCCGCAACTGTCACTGATGACCTGACAGCTACTCGGCTGTCACTGGTGACCTGACAGCTACTCGGCTGTCACTGGTGACCTGACAGCTACTCGGCTGTCACTGGTGACCTGACAGCTACTCGGCTGTCACTGGTGACCTGACAGCTACTCGGCTGTCACTGGTGACCTGACAGCTACTCGGCTGTCACTGGTGACCTGACAGCTACTCGGCTGTCACTGATGACCTGACAGCTACTCGGCTGTCACTGGTGACCTGACAGCTACTCGGCTGTCACTGATGACCTGACAGCTACTCGGCTGTCACTGGTGACCTGACAGCTACTCGGCTGTCACTGTGACTAGACCCTGGACAGCTACTCGGCTGTCACTGATGACCTGACAGCTACTCGGCTGTCACTGGTGACCTGACAGCTACTCGGCTGTCACTGGTGACCTGACAGCTACCCGGCTGTCACTGGTGACCTGACAGCTACTCGGCTGTCACTGGTGACCTGACAGCTACTCGGCTGTCACTGGTGACCTGACAGCTACTCGGCTGTCACTGGTGACCTGACAGCTACTCGGCTGTCACTGGTGACCTGACAGCTTCTCGGCTGTCTCTGTGTTGACCTGACAGCTGCTCGACTCTATCTTCATCTGACAGTTGCTCAGCTCTGTGTTGAGCTGACAGCTGCTCAGGTCTGCGCTACGGTGACAGCAGTTCGTCTCTCATCAGAAGAAACTGACAATTTTATAGTCGATTTTTTCTTCGAATTTATTTTCGGAAAAGAATAATAATATTTTCTAAAAAAAAAAACAATCAGCAGTTGCTAGTTTTAGAAATTTGTGTTGCGTTACCTGTGCGCTGTTTGTGTTGCGTTACATGTGCGCTGTTTGTGTTGCGTTACATGTGCGCTGTTTGTGTTGTGTTACCTGTGCGCTGTTTGTGTTGCGTTACATGTGCGCTGTTTGTGTTGCGTTACCTGTGCGCTGTTTGTGTTCTGTTACATGTGCGCTGTTTGTGTTGTGTTACATGTGCGCTGTTTGTGTTGCGTTACCTGTGCGCTGTTTGTGTTCTGTTACCTGTGCGCTGTTTGTGTTGTGTTACATGTGCGCTGTTTGTGTTGCGTTACCCGTGCGCTGTTTGTGTTGTGTTACCTGTGCGCTGTTTGTGTTGTGTTACATGTGCGCTGTTTGTGTTGCGTTACCTGTGCGCTGTTTGTGTTGTGTTACATGTGCGCTGTTTGTGTTGTGTTGCGTTACATGTGCGCTGTTTGTGTTGCGTTACATGTGCGCTGTTTGTGTTGCGTTACCTGTGCGCTGTTTGTGTTGTGTTACATGTGCGCTGTTTGTGTTGTGTTACATGTGCGCTGTTTGTGTTGCGTTACCCGTGCGCTGTTTGTGTTGTGTTACATGTGCGCTGTTTGTGTTGTGTTACATGTGCGCTGTTTGTGTTGTGTTACATGTGCGCTGTTTGTGTTGCGTTACATGTGCGCTGTTTGTGTTGTGTTACATGTGCGCTGTTTGTGTTGGTTACCTGTGCGCTGTTTGTGTTGCTTTTCATGTGCGCTGTTTGTGTTGCGTTACATGTGCGCTGTTTGTGTTGTGTTACATGTGCGCTGTTTGTGTTGCGTTACATGTGCGCTGTTTGTGTTGTGTTACATGTGCGCTGTTTGTGTTGCGTTACCTGTGCGCTGTTTGTGTTGCGTTACATGTGCGCTGTTTGTGTTGTGTTACCAGTGCGCTGTTTGTGTTGCGTTACATGTGCGCTGTTTGTGTTGTGTTACATGTGCGCTGTTTGTGTTGTGTTACATGTGCGCTGTTTGTGTTGCGTTACCTGTGCGCTGTTTGTGTTGCGTTACATGTGCGCTGTTTGTGTTGTGTTACCTGTGCGCTGTTTGTGTTGCGTTACATGTGCGCTGTTTGTGTTGCGTTACCTGTGCGCTGTTTGTGTTGTGTTACATGTGCGCTGTTTGTGTTGTGTTACATGTGCGCTGTTTGTGTTGCGTTACCCGTGCGCTGTTTGTGTTGAGTTACCTGTGCGCTGTTTGTGTTGTGTTACATGTGCGCTGTTTGTGTTGCGTTACCTGTGCGCTGTTTGTGTTGTGTTACATGTGCACTGTTTGTGTTGTGTTGCGTTACATGTGCGTTGTTTGTGTTGCGTTACCCGTGCGCTGTTTGTGTTGCGTTACCTGTGCGCTGTTTGTGTTGTGTTACATGTGCGCTGTTTGTGTTGTGTTACATGTGCGCTGTTTGTGTTGCGTTACCCGTGCGCTGTTTGTGTTGTGTTACATGTGCGCTGTTTGTGTTGCGTTACATGTGCGCTGTTTGTGTTGTGTTACATGTGCGCTGTTTGTGTTGTGTTACATGTGCGCTGTTTGTGTTGTGTTACATGTGCGCTGTTTGTGTTGCTTTACATGTGCGCTGTTTGTGTTGTGTTACATGTGCGCTGTTTGTGTTGTGTTACATGTGCGCTGTTTGTGCTGCGTTACATGTGCGCTGTTTGTGTTGTGTTACCTGTGCGCTGTTTGTGTTGCGTTACCTTTGCGCTGTTTGTGTTGCGTTACATGTGCGCTGTTTGTGTTGTGTTACCCGTGCGCTGTTTGTGTTGCGTTACATGTGCGCTGTTTGTGTTGTGTTACATGTGCGCTGTTTGTGTTGTGTTACATGTGCGCTGTTTGTGTTGCGTTACCCGTTCGCTGTTTGTGTTGCGTTACCTGTGCGCTGTTTGTGTTGTGTTACATGTGCGCTGTTTGTGTTGCGTTACATGTGCGCTGTTTGTGTTGCGTTACATGTGCGCTGTTTGTGTTGCGTTACATGTGCGCTGTTTGTGTTGTGTTACCTGTGCGCTGTTTGTGTTGCGTTACATGTGCGCTGTTTGTGTTGTGTTACATGTGCGCTGTTTGTGTTGTGTTACATGTGCGCTGTTTGTGTTGTGTTACATGTGCGCTGTTTGTGTTGTGTTACATGTGCGCTGTTTGTGCTGTGTTACTTGTGCGCTGTTTGTGTTGCGTTACATGTGCGCTGTTTGTGTTGCGTTACATGTGCGCTGTTTGTATTGCGTTACCTGTGCGCTGTTTGTGTTGCGTTACCCGTGCGCTGTTTGTGTTGCGTTACCTGTGCGCTGTTTGTGTTGAGTTACCTGTGCGCTGTTTGTGTTGCGTTACCTGTGCGCTGTTTGTGTTGCGTTACCTGTGCGTTGTTTGTGTTGCGTTACCTGTGCGCTGTTTGTGTTGCGTTACCTGTGCGCTGTTTGTGTTGCGTTACCTGTGCGCTGTTTGTGTTGCGTTACATGTGCGCTGTTTGTGTTGCGTTACCTGTGCGCTGTTTGTGTTGAGTTACCTGTGCGCTGTTTGTGTTGCGTTACCTGTGCGCGGTTTGTGTTGCGTTACTTGTGCGCTGTTTGTGTTGCGTTACCTGTGCGCGGTTTGTATTGCGTTACCTGTGCGCTGTTTGTGTTGCGTTACCTGTGCGCTGTTTGTGTTGCGTTACCTGTGCGTTGTTTGTGTTGCGTTACCTGTGCGCTGTTTGTGTTGCGTTACCTGTGCGCTGTTTGTGTTGCGTTACCTGTGCGCTGTTTGTGTTGCATTACATGTGTGTTGTTTGTGTTGCGTTACCTGTGCGCTGTTTGTGTTGAGTTACCTGTGCGCTGTTTGTGTTGCGTTACCTGTGCGCGGTTTGTGTTGCGTTACTTGTGCGCTGTTTGTGTTGCGTTACCTGTGCGCGGTTTGTATTGCGTTACTTGTGCGCTGTTTGTGTTGCGTTACCTGTGCGCTGTTTGTGTTGCTTTACCTGTGCGCTGTTTGTGTTGCGTTAAGTGAAAGTCGCTTGTACGTTACCTGTGACGTGCGCACTTCCTGTGAGCTGTGACGTGCGCACTTCCTGTGAGCTGTGACGTGCGCATTTCCCGTGAGCGGTGACGTGTGCATCTCTTGTGAGTCATTCAAGGCTCAATACACAACAATACGCACTAGTCTCTCTATGTAAAAGCTTAGTACAAAGCAAGAGTTGCACAACAATCAAAATAAAAATGCTTAACTCTCTCCCACTCACAAAATACCTCTTAGTCTGATACATTGTGGCTGTTGTTACACAGCATAGGTGATGAGAGAGAGAGAGAGAGAGAGAGAGAGAGAGAGAGAGAGCACACACACACAAGAGAGAGAGAGAGTACGCACCTATTTGTGGTTTCAAGGGGCTGATAGCGGCTCATGCTTTCCTCATCCCCTCTTCGCTAGTCGCTACTACTAGGTCCACTCTCTCTCCGTGCTCCAAGATCCTTATCGTACCACATCTTGAAGCTATGTATTGATCCTACCTCCACTGCTTCACTCACCAGTTTGTTTCACTCTCAGGCTGAAGATATACTTCCTAACATCCCTAGGACTCATCTGAGTTGTTAACTTCCAGTTATGTGTGTGTGTGTGTATGTGTGTGTGTGTGTTACTTGTCTCTGGTACACACAAGTAAACACTCTGGAGAGTAAGTACCCCAATATTCAGTGAAACGCGGCAGCCTGCGACCGTAGACTACCTGGCCTCAATGATCGGGTGACGTAGTATAGACCCTCCAGCACTTGAGTTCAGCGTTTCAATGTACACAACGTAGCCAGGTGGAAATTTACTGGAATTTCTTAATATTGTCATTGTTATTTGTTTCCTTGCTGCTGTTGTAGTTGCTTTAAAATTCTTGTTCTTACGTGTCACAAAATCATTTGCATATCCTTGTCTCACATTCCTCCCATCTTATTATGTTTACTTATATCTAAAATATTTGTCACTGAATTGAGAAGGTAGAATCGAGGTTAAGTTTAACCATATTGTTGACACCACACACCTCTGTAGTGTCGTACGTGTGTCGTTGGTGACATTACAAACCTCTGTAGTGTCGTACGTGTGTCGTTGGTGACATTACAAACCTCTGTAGTGTCGAACGTGTGTCGTTGGTGACATTACAAACCTCTGTAGTGTCGTGAGCGTTATTGTTGACACCACACACCTCTGTAGTGTCGTGAGTGTTATTGTTGACACCACAAACCTCTGTAGTGTCGTACGTGTGTCGCTGGTGACATTACAAACCTCTGTAGTGTCGTACGTGTGTCGCTGGTGACATTACAAACCTCTGTAGTGTTGTGAGTGTTATTGTTTCAAAATGAAAAGGGCCGACATTTCTTCTTCGTGTCACACACACACACACACACAAACACACATACACACACACACACACACACACACATACACACACAGTGAGTTACACAGAAGGAAATAAACTAGTCATCAATGTCATCAGTTTTAGGACTAAATTACTGCCTCCCCTCACCTGGCCTCATGTGGCCTCTCCTGGCCTCGCGTGGCCTCGCTTAGCCTCACTTCTTCTGGTTTGATCTCGCGTCCCACTCGTTTGGCCTTACTTTGCCTTGTTTCCCCTCGTCTCGATGCTTCCCCACCATTAAAACATACATTTAGTTTCCCCTTCCTTAATAATTAAGGGAAGTAGTCCCTCTGACTTCTGTGTCTACAGGGTGTGGTGAATGTGTGTGTGTGTGTGTGTGTATGTGTGTGTGTGTATGTGTGTATGTGTGTGTGTGTGTGTGTGTGTGTGTACTCACCTATTTGTACCACCTTGCAGGACCCCTGCAAGGTAGTCATAGCTCCTGGCCCCGCCTCTTCGCTGATCGCTACTAGGTCCTCTATCTCCCTGCTCCATGAGCTTTATCAAACCTCGTCTTAAAACTATGTATGGTTCCTGCCTCCACTACTTCACTTGTCAGGCTATTCCACTTCCTGACAACTCTGTGACTAAAGAAATACTTTTTAACATCCCTTTGACTCATTTGAGTCTTCAACTTTCAATTGTGACCCCTTTTTCTGTGTCCCATCTCTGGAACATCTTGTCTCTGTCCACCTTGTCAATTCCTCGCAGTAATTTGTATGTCGTTATCATGTCTTCCCTAACCCTCCTGTCCTTTAGTGTCGCCAGGCCGATTTCCCTTAAACTTTCTTCGTAGGTCATTCCCCTTATGGTCATACTCCAGTATGAGCCTGACATACACGGTGTACAGAGTCTTGAACAATTCCTAACTGAGGTATCGGAACGCTATTCTCAGGGTTGCCAGGCGCCCATATGCTGCAGCAGTTATCTGGTTGATGTGCGCCTCAGGAGATGTGCTCGGTATTATACTCACCCCAAGAGCCTTTTCCTTAAGTAAGGTTTCCAGTCTTTGGCCACCTAGCCTATGCTCTGTCTGCAGTCTTCTTTGCTCTTCCCCGATCTTCGAGGAGCCAGTTGCTGGACCAGGCTTCCTGCCTGTCCAAGTCTCTTTGTAATCCTGCCTGATCCTCATCCGATTTAATTCTCCTCATTAACTTCACATCATCTGTAAACGGGAACACTTCTAAGTCTATCCCTTCCGTCATGTCATTCACATATACCAAAAATAGCACTGGTCCTAGGACTGACCCCTGTGGAACCCCGCTCGTGACAGGCGCCCACTCTGACACCTCGTCACGTACCATGACTCGTTGTTGCCTCCCTGTCAGGTATTCTCTGATCCATTGCAGTGCCTTTCCTGTTATGTGTGCCTGATCCTCTAGCTTTTTTAGTAATCTCTAGTGAGGAACTGTGTCAAAGGCCTTCTTGCAGTCCAAGAAAATGCAATCTACCCGCCCCTCTCTCTCGTGTCTTACTTTCATTACCTTGTCATAAAACTCCAGTAGGTTTGTGACACAGGATTTTCTTTCCCTGAATCCGTGCTGGTTGTCGTTTATAAGCTTATTCCGTTCTAGGTGCTCCACCACTCTCCTCCTGATAATCTTCTCCATGACTTTGCACACTATACACGTCAGTGACACTGGTCAGTAGTTTAGTGCATCGTGTCTCTCTCCTTTCTTAAAAATGGGGACTACATTTGACGTCCTCCATACCTCAAGTAGTTGCCTAGTTTCAATGGATGTGTTGAAAATTGTTGTTAGTGGCACACGCAGCGTCTCTGATCCTTCTCTAAGGACCCACGGAGAGATATTGTCCGGTCCCACCGCCTTTGAGGAATCAAGTTCACTTAGCTTCTTCACCTCCTACTCGGTTGTGTGTATTTCATCAAGAACTTGTTGGCATATCCCTTGTTGGTGTATCCCCCTATCCTGACTTACCGGAGTCCTTTCCGTCTCCACTGTAAATACTTCCTTAAATATCATGTTGTGCTCATCACATACTTCTTGGTCGTTTCTTATGAGCTCCCCACCTTTCTTCAGCCTGATTACCTGGTCATTGACTGTTGTCTTCCTCCTGATGTGGCTATACAACAGCATCGGGTCAGACTTAACTTTCGATGCTATGTCATTTTCGTACTGTCGCTGGGCCTCCCTCCTTATCTGTGCATACTCGTTTCTGGCTCTCCGACTAATCTCTTTATTTTCCTGGGTCCTTTGTCTTCTGTACTTTTTCTATTCTCTAGTGTGTGTGTGTATGTGTGTGTGTGTGTTACTTTTCTCTGGTACACACCAGTAAACACTCTGGAGAGTAAGTACCCCAATATTAAGTTGCGTAGTGAAACGCGGCAGCCTGCGACCGTAGACTACCTGGCCTCAATGATCGGCTGACGTAGTATAGACCCTCCAGCACTAGAGTTCAGCGTTTCAATATACACAACGTAGCCAGGTGGGAATTTACTGGCATTTCTTAATGTTGTCATTGTTATTTGTTTCCTTGCTGCTGTTGTAGTTGCTTTAAAATTCTTGTCTTACGTGTCACAAAATCATTTGCATATCCTTGTCTCACATTCCTCCCATCTTATTATGTTTACTTATATCTAAAATATTTGTCACTGAATTGAGAAGGTAGAATCGAGGTTAAGTTTAACCATATTGTTGACACCACACACCTCTGTAGTCTCGTGAGTGTTATTGTTGACACCACAAACCTCTGTAGTGTCGTACGTGTGTCGCTGATGACATTGTAAACATCTGTAGTGTCGTGAGTGTTATTGTTTCATAATGAAAGGGGCCGACATTTCTTCTTCGTGTCACACACACACACACACACAGTGAATTACATAAAAGGAAATAATTTAGTCGTCAATGTCATCAGTTCTAGGACTAAATTACTGCCTCACCTGGCCTCACTTGGCCTCGCTTCTCCTAGTTTGGTCTCGCCTGGCCTTGTTTCCCTCGTCTGGCCGCAGACTCGATGCTTTCCCACTATTAAAACAGACATTTATTCTCCCCTTTTCTTAATAATTAAGGAAGGTAGTCCCTCTGCCTTGTGTCTCCAGGGGGTGTGTGTGTGTGTGTGTGTGTGTGTGTGTGTGTGTGTGTGTGTGTGTGTGTGTGTGTGTGTGTACTCACCTAATGTGTGTGTGTGTGTGTGTGTGTGTGCGTGAACGGTATTTCCCGGAGTTACAAGACGAAATCCTGTGACAAACAGTTGCCACGAGAGACCTTGAAGGTAGAAGCCAATTGTGCACTCCTGCTTGTAATCAGCAGTGCCTAGTGTAGACTGAGTGCCTCAACAGTGCCTGGTGTGCACTGTGACTGCCTTACCGACAGTTTAATGCTATTCCACATGCATGCAGGGCGAGGCAGGGCGAGGCAGGGCGAGGCAGGGCGAGGCAGGGCGAGGCAGGGCGAAGAACGGTGAGACGGGGAGAGGCAAGGCTAACCTGCCACAAGATATATCTAAGGTACACAAATTTTGTGTAATAATTAGGGGATAAGGAGTGGGTAGTTTAGTGGAGGTGACCATGTTGTTTATGTTGTGAAAGGTGGTTAATGATGGCGGCCACTGTGGCATGGTGTAGTGTAGTGGTTGTGTAGTGGTTAATGGTGGTAAATGCTGAGTTATGCAGTATAGTGGGTGAAGGTGTGTGTGTGTGTGTGTGTGTACTCACCTAGTTGTGGGTGCAGGGGTCGAGTCACAGCTCCTGGCCCCGCCTCTTCACTGGTCGCTACTGTGTGTGTGTGTGTGTGTGTGTGTGTGTGTGTTGTGTGTGTGTGTGTGTTGCTCAGCTATACTAGTCATCTTATGTTAAGTGCTAAGTTAAAGGTAACATATGGCAGCACTGTTACCAACACATCCAACATAGAACAACACTGTTACTAACACATCCAACATAGAACAACACTGTTACCAACACATCCAACATAGAACAACACTGTTACAACACATCACTAGAACAACACTGTTACTAACACATCCAATATAGAACAACACTGTTACTAACACATCCAACATAGAATAATGTTACCAACACATCCAACATAGAACAACACTGTTACCAACACATCCAACATAGAACAACACTGTTACCAACACATCCAACATAGAACAACACTGTTACCAACACATCCAACATAGAACAACACTGTTACCAACACATCCAACATAGAACAACACTGTTACCAACACATCCAACATAGAACAACACTGTTACCAACACATCCAACATAGAACAACACTGTTACTAACACATCTAACATAGAACAACACTGTTACCAACACATCCAACATAGAACAACACTGTTACTAACACACCGAACATAGAACAACACTGTTACCAACACATCCAACATAGAACAACACTGTTACCAACACATCCAACATAGAACAACACTGTTACTAACACATCCAACATAGAACAACACTGTTACAAACACATCCAACATAGAACAACACTGTTACCAACACATCCAACATAGAACAACACTGTTACCAACACATCCAACATAGAACAACACTGTTACCAACACATCCAACATAGAACAACACTGTTACTAACACATCCAACATAGAACAACACTGTTACCAACACATCCAACATAGAACAACACTGTTACCAACACATCCAACATAGAACAACACTGTTACTAACACATCTAACATAGAACAACACTGTTACCAACACATCCAACATAGAACAACACTGTTACTAACACACCCAACATTGAGCAACACTGTTACCAACATACCCAACATTGAGCAACATTGTTGCCAGCAGAATCTACATATAGCAACAGCGTTGCCAGCAGACCCTAAATATAGCAACAGTGTTGCCAACAAACCCAACATGCGGCAACAGTGGCAGTGTTGCAATGATTGGTCAGAGAATTTGTCACTGATAACTAACTCTCTCTCTCTCTCTCTCTCTCTCTCTCTCTCTCTCTCTCTCTCTCTCTCTCTCTCTCTCTCTCTCTCTCTCTCTATCTATCTATCTATCTATATATCTATCTATCTATCTATCTATCTTCTTCTTTCTTCTCTCTCTCTCTCTCTCTCTCTCTCTCTTCTCTCTCTCTCTCTCTCTCTCTCTCTCTCTCTCTCTCTCTCTCTCTCTCTCTCTCTCTCAGCTCACCATTAAGGCGATGATGTAGAGATTTTATTGAGAAACTGAGGTAATAACTGCTTATAATGGATCGTTGGAAGCAGCGGCCACTTTGTGTTGACATGGCTCTGGCACCCCTACCCCTGGCACCCCCTGGCACCTTCCTGGCACCCCCCTCCCTTGCTCTACCCTGGCGTTTCTGGCATCCCCTTCCAGTGCACTTTGTAATTCTTTTCTGTGTACATGATTTTTACCAGCGGCTTTCCAATGAAGATGGTGTCAAATATTGCTCAAGATGGAACAATTTTATGGTGTCAGATTAATATTCCTCATTGTGGGACAGTTTTATGCTGTCAGGATAACTTTCCTCAAGATGGAACAATTTTTGAAGGTATGAAAATTAATATTCCTCAAGATGGAAAAAAATTTTGAACGTGTCAGAATTAATATTCCTAAAGATGGAACAATTTTTTGAAGGGGCCACAATATTCCTTAAGATGGAACAATTTTTTGAAGGGGCCACAATATTCCTTAAGATGGAACAATTTTTTGAAGGGGCCACAATATTCCTTAAGATGGAACAATTTTTTGAAGGGGCCACAATATTCCTTAAGATGGAACAATTTTTTGAAGGGGCCACAATATTCCTTAAGATGGAACAATTTTTTGAAGGGGCCACAATATTCCTTAAGATGGAACAATTTTATGATTCCAGATAATATTTCTCATGAAAAGTTGGTAAATATCAGACCAAGAAAGTCACAGATGTAAATACTTGTCTGCCTGTCTATCAATCCGCCATGTGTGTACTCACCTGGCTGTACTCACCTGGCTGTACTCACCTGGCTGTACTCACCTGGCTGTACTCACCTGGCTGTACTCACCTGGCTGTACTCACTGGCTGTACTCACATGGCTGTACTCACCTGGCTGTACTCACCTGGCTGTACTCACCTGGCTGTACTCACCTGGCTGTACTCACCTGGCTGTACTCACCTGGCTGTACTCACCTGGCTGTACTCACCTGGCTGTACTCAACTGACTGTACTCACCTGGCTGTACTCACATGGCTGTACTCAACTGGCTGTACTCACCTGGCTGTACTCACCTGGCTGTACTCACCTGGCTGTACTCACCTGGCTGTACTCACCTGGCTGTACTCACCTGGCTGTACTCACCTGGCTGTACTCACCTGGCTGTACTCACCTGGCTGTACTCACCTGGCTGTACTCACCTGGCTGTACTCACCTGGCTGTACTTACCTGGCTGTACTCACCTGGCTGTACTCACCTGGCTGTACTCACCTGGCTGTACTTACCTTGCTGTACTTACCTGGCTGTACTCACCTGCTGTATTCACCTAGCTGTACTCACCTGCTGCACTCACCTATTTGTACTCACCTGCTGTACTCACCTGGCTGTACTCACCTGGCTGTACTCACCTGGCTATGCCTCGACCCCTTCAAACACAACTAGGTGAATAAATAGATTTACTCATAGGTGTATTAGTCTAGTTATTGTAGTTTACTTGTATTCATTCACCTATACTCACCTAGGTGTACTCACCTTTGTTTGCTCAGACGTGATTGCAAGGTCGAGTATGGCCACTCCGCTCCCTCACTCACTAATGGTTACACGTTTTGTGTTTCAGTGAGTGCTACAGAACCTGCGTTGTGTAGCCGGTTAGGAAAGCTCCTCCCGCTACTTCCTGACGCTACTTCCTCACTCTACTTCTTCACACTACTTTCTCATACTATTTGCTCACCCACAGGCTGTTGACTGCGCGAGGGTCATCAAGGCTGCACGTCACCTGCTCGCCACCAGTCAAGATTACTTTAATTCCTAAAAGGGGATTACATTCTCATTGTAAATATACACTAACACACACACACACACACACACACACACACACACACACACACACACATACATACACACACACATACACACACACCTCAGTGTATGTATTCTAAGGAGCGCATACAACGTTTACACTGCATAAGTATTTCTCGTTGTCCCTATTATACGGTTGTGTATTTACGCATCAAGTTTCGTCAGCTACTCCTTGAGCCTCTGTTCCGTCTGGATCTCTCTGCTCTTTCGAGTCCTCTGAGTATCTTGTAAGTCGTAATCAAGTCTCCTCCTTTACAGTGATGCAAGGATTAGTTTTTTTCAGTCTTCGTATGAGTTCATCTCTCCTGCACTAGTCTTACAGTGACTCACTCAATGTTAGGTTTTAAACTCGCTTCCTGAGGTTTGGGTTCCATGCTGGTGTGTGTGTGTGTGTGTGTGTGTGTGTGTGTGTGTGTGCGTATCTCTATCCTTTCCCTTGTCTATTTACCAAATAACCCCTCAGAAAATAGTGCATACAAAGGCCTCTTCACCCTGCATGGCCGCATTTACCATACAACGGCAAAAGAGGGGAATAACAAGAACGCCTTGATTACACTAGTGAGAGAGAGAGAAAGAGAGAGAGAGAGAGAGAATCTCTTACAATCATGTCAGTGCAAGGAGAAGCTTCAGCACTGGGACATCTGTCGGTGTGTACTAGTAGTAGCTGTGACCTTCCTGGTGCACTCTGACAGCGTAGGTCACCCAGAACTGGGATAAAATCACCAAACAATAAAAGCAACGAACATTAGCACTCAACACAAGAAAATACTGTCATACCGAGTTAAAACAATCAACATCAATTAAAAGCCTCATAGAATTATTAATGCCTGAGGACTCCTACTAGTTTTTATGGGAGTGAAGAAGACAAAGAAGAGTATTGACACAGGAAGTGTAGGTTCCAGGGCCTGGTGGTCTCTTGTCCAGTGACAACAAGAATATTACCTCAGAGGTACAATTACAACTCTATAAAATAAAAAAAAAGGTCATAAAACCGCAGCTGGAATAAATCACAAAAAAACTCTTCCGTTGCGATGTGCCGTGAACCATTGTCAAGTTGCAACCGATGAGAAACTCCACTTCTTAATAGACAGGATGGGACATTCGCTACCAGCAGTTGAAAACAAAAGCTGACCTACTTTCGTATAATTTATCTGCTAAGATGAAACTCTCAGGTTCGTCTCTGCCATAAATCCTCAGATAAGGAAAGGTTGTTAGTCGTGGCAGAGCAAGACAAAGATTGCTACTAATCTCCACCAACTTTGGAATTCCACACAAAGAAGATCCGTATAATGATCAGCAACTGCAATACAGCGCCACTCTTGGCTTTGCTGAGATAATAATCTTACGACAGATGACAAAAAAATTTTAACTATCACCTGCTGTTGGATGTTTCTTAGTTTTAATTTTAGAAAAGGTCACTTGACAACTAATCAGTTGAATCTTTGCACTGTATTGCAACATTCACCTCGAGTATTTTCCATTTTCTAGGAAGACCAGTCACAGGAAAAGCATCTTGTACCTGTCTAGCGGAACCTCTCATTTCTGTAGCATCCAGAGAGAGATACGTGATCTTACTGTTATATACAAGGCCAATGTTATCAAGAACCGTCACATGACCCAGCTTCGTGAACAGTCAGAAGACATCTAATATGTCACAAGACGGGCAGCCTCGAGTGATTCGTAGATATCTGAGAAATAAAGTAACTTAAATAAATTGATGATTTAACCCACACATGGATCTACCTTCATCCTTGTGTCTTTTGCTTGTCAAAGTTGGTTTATTCCAGGGACTGTGAGAGCATTGGCCTTACACATAAAAATTAGACTAAAATCTGGTGTTGAAGACTATACTGGAATTACAGATACAACTAAAATTGGTCTAGGCTCAAGTTGCGTGGTCCTAGACCATGAGAAAAAAAGTCGAAGATCGAAGAGGCTGAGAACAATAAAGCACAATACCGTGACTGGAACAATACACAAATAACCCGGACATAAGAGACAGAAGCTTGTGACGACATTTCGGTTCGATTTGGACCATTTACAAGAGAAGAAGAGGCAGGTCATTGAAGAATGTGACGCGTACTCAAGTAAGAGCAAACTTGTGTGTCATATAACGTGTCCCAGGCGCTGCCGCTCAGCAAGTATGAGGTGCGCCTTAACGCTAGAAGTTTCTCGGCTGCCTCGTTTGCTAAGTTTAGCAGATGGCTCTTCATTGTGGTTGCAGAGCCAAACTTCTGCCTAAGATATCAACTTCATCACTGAGTGCCACTACTTCACCTCTCCAGTCATCCTCACAGTGGCTCCAACACTAAATAAACTCACGCCATTTAGAAGACGTAATCATTGGTTTTAGACTCATTAACAAATGTAACACTCGTCTCTCTCACTCTGTCTGTCTGTCTGTCTGTCTGTCTCTCTCCTTTTCTCTCTCTCTCTCTCTCTCTCTCTCTCTCTCTCTCTCTCTCTCCTCTCTCTTCTCTCTTCTCTCCCCTTCTCTTCTCTCTCTACTCTTGTTTTTCTTTTCCAAAAGATAAACTCACATGAAATATCCGTATAATTCCCCTTGGTAAATGGTTTAAAACTAAAGAGATAAGGTTGTGTTTTGTTTTTAGGACGAATAAAGACTGCGATATTTTCTCTGCTGAGCGACACTGCCAAATCAACAATCAGTTGGACAGACAATTTGTAAATATAGGATTCCCTTAATCACAGTCCGCGTCGAGCTGTGACTAGTTCGCCAACTACACAGTCCACCTGCAGCACAGTATTTTGGAAGCAGAATTTGTAGTATACACATCACTGCAGCGGGAGGTGAGGCGTCAGTAGTAGTTCAAGCAGTAGTAGTTGTAGTAGTAGCAGTAGTTGTAGCAGTAGAAGTAGAACTGTTGCAGAAGAGGTGGACGCATACCATGCCTTCCATCCCCTGTTATTTAGCTTATTCATTATTTATGGACGAATATAAAATACGGTATTAATTCTTCCCCTGTTTTATACTTAGCGGTGGCTGGAGCAGGGGTTCCCAACCTTTTGGTTCTTCTGTACCTCTTTGGCATTCTGACAGCTTTTCCTGTACCCCTTGGCCATTCTGACAGCTTTCCCTGTACCCCTTGGCCATTCTGACAGCTTTCCCTCTACCCCTTGGCCATTCTGACAGCTTCCCCTGTACCCCTTGGCCATTCTGACAGCTTTCCCTGTACCCCTTGGCCATTCTGACAGCTTTCCCTGTACCCCTTAGCCATTCTGACAGCTTTCCCTGCACCCCTTGGCCATTCTGACAGCTTTTCTCTACCCCTTGGCCATTCTGTCAGCTTTCCCTCTACCCCTTGGCCATTATGACAGCTTCCCCTGTACCCCTTGGCCATTCTGACAGCTTTCCATGTACCCCTTGGCCATTCTGACAGCTTTCCCTGTACCCCTTGGCCATTCTGACAGCTTTCCCTGCACCCCTTGGCCATTCTGACAGCTTTCCCTCTACCCCTTGGCCATTCTGACAGCTTTCCCTCTACCCCTTGGCCATTATGACAGCTTCAATTGTACCCCTTGGCCATTCTGACAGCTTTCCATGTATCCCCCCAAAAAAAATAAAGATCGAAAATAGATAAAATTATATTGATTTTATATTATGTTATTATGAAATCTGTATGTGTAGAGGTTATATAAGGATTTTATACTATTGATAACATCGATAACTTGAACTTAGTTAATTTGTAAAATATCTTGATCTATCCCATACATATTTGTTATGTACACTAATCATGAATAATGAGTACAAGTACATAAAACGTGTCAAAATAATATACTACAAACTAAATACTGATACTAATGAGTTTTTTGAGACTCTTTTTTTTTTGGCAAGAAGTTCATCAGTACGAGAGGAAACTTTATCAACTGCACAAGATGTATCACGTTCAGGTGTTTTGAGATATGATCTGTGTCTTGATGTTATCCCCAACAACTCTGAAAATGTTGACTCACAAAGCCATGTTAATGGTAATAACAGAAGTGCTGGAACAGGAGCTTCAACAACCCGTTTGTGTGAGTTTAACATCCCAAGCCAAAAATATCACACAAATTCTTCTCAGAACATACACATGAAGTACAGAATGATCATGGTGGAGTTCTAGCAGCTCCTCTTGCATGCCTGGCCCAGCCTGCAACACCTGGGCACTTGCGGTGAAAGGATCTCGAAGACACACTAATTCATCTTCACTAAGCTTTGGACAATATTCTTTAAGTTCCTCTCCCAGCTTCATAAAATGCTCAGTGATTAATTCTTTGAATATGTCAGTGGATTCTGTCACAGTGTTAAACATAGCCAAGGTATCAGGTTGAATATTTTCTCTCTGGCCCTTATGTACTCCTTGAGAACTGCAAATGTACCCTGTGGTACATGTACCCCTGGTTGGGAAACCCTGGGCTGGAGGAACTGTAAGTAGGGAGAGAGCCTTCTGAATTACGGTCCTTGCCTCAACCATCTGAGTATATTAGATAACATACCATCGAGATTGTAGATAGTCCCTCTCCAGACAGCCATTACGTAGATATCAAAGCCTACGGCTATCTGAAGTCACCACGTACTTCTGTGTATTTTGCGCTCTCTCTCTCTCTCTCTCTCTCTCTCTCTCTCTCCTCTCTCTCTCTCTCTCTCTCCCCTCTCTCTCTCTCTCTCTCTCTCTCTCTCTCTCTCTCTCTCCTCTCCTCTCTCTTCCCCTCTCTCTCTCTCTCTCTCTCTCTCTCTCTCTCTCTCTCTCTCTCTCTCTCTCTCTCTCTCTCATGTCCTCACTCCTCCACACACACATGAGCGTGTACACCCACAAGCAGGGTAATCGCTGCATTAGAGTGAGGAACGAGAACAAATTAGCTGGTCCCGCCAACCTTCTCAAAATGTCACGACCAAATATCATCATTAAAACCCCAGACTGAATATTAGAGTGCGGGTGAAGTGTTCCTTCAGGAGTTAATATTATAGTGCAGGTGAAGTGTTCCTTCAGGAGTTAATATTATAGTGCAGGTGAAGTGTTCCTTCAGGAGTTAATATTATAGTGCAGGTGAAGTGTTCCTTCAGGAGTTAATATTAGAGTGCAGGTGAAGTGTTCCTTCAGGAGTTAATATTATAGTGCAGGTGAAGTGTTCCTTCAGGAGTTAATATTAGAGTGCGGGTGAAGTGTTCCTTCAGGAGTTAATATTAGAGTGCAGGTGAAGTGTTCCTTCAGGAGTTAATATTATAGTGCAGGTGAAGTGTTCCTTCAGGAGTTAATATTAGAGTGCGGGTGAAGTGTTCCTTCAGGAGTTAATATTAGAGTGCAGGTGAAGTGTTCCTTCAGAAGTTAATATTATAGTGCAGGTGAAGTGTTCCTTCAGGAGTTAATATTAGAGTGCAGGTGAAGTGTTCCTTCAGGAGTCAATATTATAGTGCAGGTGAAGTGTTCCTTCAGGAGTTAATATTAGAGTGCAGGTGAAGTGTTCCTTCAGGAGTTAATATTAGAGTGCAGGTGAAGTTTTCCTTCAGGAGTTAATATTATAGTGCAGGGGAAGTGTTCCTTCAGGAATTAATATTAGAGTGCAGGTGAAGTGTTCCTTCAGGAGTTAATATTAGAGTGCAGGTGAAGTGTTCCTTCAGGAGTTAATATTAAAGTGCAGGTGAAGTGTTCCTTCAGGAGTTAATATTAGAGTGCGGGTGAAGTGTTCCTTCAGGAGTTAATATTAGAGTGCAGGTGAAGTGTTCCTTCAGGAGTTAATATTATAGTGCAGGTGAAGTGTTCCTTCAGGAGTTAATATTAGAGTGCGGGTGAAGTGTTCCTTCAGGAGTTAATATTAGAGTGCAGGTGAAGTGTTCCTTCAGAAGTTAATATTATAGTGCAGGTGAAGTGTTCCTTCAGGAGTTAATATTAGAGTGCAGGTGAAGTGTTCCTTCAGGAGTTAATATTAGAGTGCAGGTGAAGTGTTTCTTCAGGAGTTAATATTATAGTGCAGGTGAAGTGTTCCTTCAGGAGTTAATATTAGAGTGCAGGTGAAGTGTTCCTTCAGGAGTTAATATTAGAGTGCAGGTGAAGTGTTCCTTCAGGAGTTAATATTATAGTGCAGGTGAAGTGTTCCTTCAGGAGTTAATATTATAGTGCAGGTGAAGTGTTTCTTCAGGAGTTAATATTAGAGTGCAAGTGAAGTGTTCCTTCAAGAGTTAATATTATAGTGCAGGTGAAGTGTTCCTTCAGGAGTTAATATTATAGTGCAGGTGAAGTGTTTCTTCAGGAGTTAATATTAGAGTGCGGGTGAAGTGTTCCTTCAGGAGTTAATATTATAGTGCAGGTGAAGTGTTTCTTCAGGAGTTAATATTATAGTGCAGGTGAAGTGTTCCTTCAGGAGTTAATATTAGAGTGCAGGTGAAGTGTTCCTTCAGGAGTTAATATTAGAGTGCAGGTGAAGTGTTCCTTCAGGAGTTAATATTATAGTGCAGGTGAAGTGTTCCTTCAGGAGTTAATATTATAGTGCAGGTGAAGTGTTTCTTCAGGAGTTAATATTAGAGTGCGGTGAAGTGTTCCTTCAGGAGTTAATATTATAGTGCAGGTGAAGTGTTCCTTCAGGAGTTAATATTATAGTGCAGGTGAAGTGTTTCTTCAGGAGTTAATATTAGAGTGCGGGTGAAGTGTTCCTTCAGGAGTTAATATTAGAGTGCAGGTGAAGTGTTCCTTCAGGAGTTAATATTATAGTGCAGGTGAAGTGTTCCTTCAGGAGTTAATATTAGAGTAGCGGTGAAGTGTTCCTCAGGTTCATACAGTCATTTCTGCTTTCATGGAGTTACTAACAGGTGAGTGTCTGGTTAATTAGGCTCCCCAGTAAGTGTCCATCAGGGTACTGAGTTAGGGCTCCCTTAGTAGTGACCATCAGTAGTACTGTGTTAAGGGCTCCCCTTAGTAGTGACCATCAGGGTACTGAGTTAAGGGCTCCCCTTAGTAGTGACCATCAGGGTACTGAGTTAAGGGCTCCCCTTAGTAGTGACCATCAGGGTACTGAGTTAAGGGCTCCCCTTAGTAGTGACCATCAGGGTACTGAGTTAAGGGCTCCCCTTAGTAGTGACCATCAGGGTACTGTGTTAAGGGCTCCCCTTAGTAGTGACCATCAGGGTACTGAGTTAAGGGCTCCCCTTAGTAGTGACCATCAGGGTACTGTGTTAAGGGTTCCCCTTAGTAGTGACCATCAGGGTACTGTGTTAAGGGCTCCCTTAGTAGTGACCATCAGGGTACTGTGTTAGGGTCCCTTAGTAGTGACCATCAGGGTACTGGTTAAGGGTTCCCTTAGTAGTGACCATCAGGGTACTGTGTTAAGGGTTCCCATTAGTAGTGACCATCAGGGTACTGAGTTAAGGGCTCCCCTTAGTAGTGACCATCAGGGTACTGAGTTAAGGGCTCCCTTAGTAGTGACCATCAGGGTACTGTGTTAAGGGCTCCCTTAGTAGTGACCATCAGGGTACTGAGTTAAGGGTTCCCCTTAGTAGTGACCATCAGGGTACTGTGTAAGTGCTCCCTTAGTAGATGACCATCAGGGTACTGAGTTAAGGGCTCCCTTAGTAGTGACCATCAGGGTACTAGTTAAAGGGCTCCCTGGGGATGTTATGACCATTACACTTGATGAGGTATGAGGCCAGCAGGCTGTGTCAGCCAGCTGTGATGACTGTATCAGCCAGCTGTGATGACTGTGTGCCAGCCAGCTGTATACTGTCAGCCAGCTGTGATGACTGTGTCAGCCAGCTGTGATGACTGTGTCAGCCAGCTGTGATGACTGTGTCAGCCAGCTGTGATGACATCAGCCAGCTGTGATGACTGCTGTTCAGCCAGCTGTGATGACTGTGCAGCCAGCTGTGATGACTGTGTCAGCCAGCTGTGATGACTGTGTCAGCCAGCTGTGATGACTGTGTCAGCCAGCTGTGATGACTGTGTCAGCCAGCTGTGATGACTGTGTCAGCCAGCTGTGATGACTGTGTTAGCCAACTGTGATGACTGTGTCAGCCAGCTGTGATGACTGTGTCAGCCAGCTGTGATGACTGTGTCAGCCAGCTGTGATGACTGTGTCAGCCAGCTGTGATGACTGTGTCAGCCAGCTGTGATGACTGTGTCAGCCAGCTGTGATGACAGTCAGCCAGCTGTGATGACTGTGTCAGCCAGCTGTGATGACTGTGTCAGCCAGCTGTGATGACTGTGTCAGCCAGCTGTGATGACTGTGTCAGCCAGCTGTGATGACTGTGTCAGCCAGCTGTGATGACTGTGTCAGCCAGCTGTGATGACTGTGTCAGCCAGTTGTGATGACTGTGTCAGCCAGCTGTGATGACTGTGTCAGCCAGCTGTGATGACTGTGTCAGCCAGCTGTGATGACTGTGTCAGCCAGCTGTGATGAATGTGTCAACCAGCTGTGATAAGAACATAAGAACATAAGAAAGAAGGAACACTGCAACAGGCCTACTGGCCCATGCGAGGCAGGTCGAAATCTCCAACGGCTTAAGCCAATGCCCCGACCCAGCCAGGTCAGGTTACATTCACTTAAGGAAGGAGCACTGCATCTGACCTAGTAGCACAAGCTAGTCAGGACCAATTCACACCCAACCGCACCCACTCATATAATTGTCCAGCCGACCACCTGGTCAGGTCACTTCCACTTAAGGAATTAGTACAGGTCAGGTTACATTCACTTAAGGAAGGAGCACTGCATCTGACCTACTACAAGCTAGTCAGATCCAAACTCACACCCATCCACACCCACCCATGTGTTTATCTAACCTATTTTTAAAACTACACAACGTCTTAGCATCTATGACGGTACTCGGGAGTTTGTTCCACTCATCCACAACTCTATTACCAAACCAGTGCTTTCCTATATCCCTCCTGAATCTGAACTTTTCCAACTTGAAACCATTGCTGCGAGTCCTGTCTTGGTTGGATATTTTCAGCACGCTATTTACATCCCCTTTGTTTATTCCTGTTTTCCATTTGTACACCTCAATCATATCCCCCTAATTCTACGCCTTTCTAGAGAGTGCAGATTCAGGGCCCTCAGTCTATCCTCATAGGAAAGATTTCTGATACAAAGGATCAACTTTGTCATCCTCCTTTGTACGTTTTCCAGTGCATTTATATCCATTCTGTAATACGGTGACCAAAACTGTGCAGCATAATCTAGATGAGGCCTAACCAAAGATATATAGAGTTGAAGAACAACCTGAGGACTTCTGTTATTTATACTTCTTGATAGAAGCCAAGGATTCTGTTAGCTTTATTGCGAACATTATGCACTGTTGTCTAGGCTTCAGATTACTACTAACCAGAACTCCTAAATCCTTCTCGCAATTACAAGTAATAAGATCTATATTATTCAGCTTATATGTGGCATGGTTATTGTCCTGCCCAACATTTAGAACTTTGCATTTATTTACATTAAACTGCATCTGCCACTTCTCCGACCACCATCAGTCTATTCAAATCATCCTGGAGTGCTCTAATGTCCTCATTTGAATGAATTGGACGGCCTATTTTGGTGTCATAAAGCAAATTTACTTATGCTACTATTTATTCCCTCATCTATGTCGTTTATGTAAATTGTAAACAACAGGGGCCCAAAACTGACCCTGTGGAACACCGCTTGAGACGCGCCCCCATTCTGATTTCTCTCCATTTATGCAAACTCTTTGCCGCCTATTAGTCAACCATGCCTCTACCCAGGAAAAAATTTCTCCTCCTATTCCGTGTGCCTTAAGTTTCCTCAGTAGCCTCTGATGTGGAACTTTATCAAAAGCCTTACTGAAGTCCATATACACAATATCATATTCATTACCATGATCTACCTCCTCAAACACCTTAGTGAAAAAGTTAGTAAATTCGTAAGACATGAACGCCCTTTGTAAAACCGTGTTGAGATTCATTAATCAATTTATGCTTTTCAAGATGGCTACGAATTGCCTCGGCAATTATTGATTCCATAAATTTACCAACTATGGAGGTAAGGCATTGGTCTATAGTTTGAAGCTAAGGACCTGTCACCTGCCTTGTAAATAGATATTACATTTGCCCTTTTCCACTTGTCTGGCACTATGCCAGTTTGTAGATATATTGAAAAGATTTGCCAAGGTTTGCTAAGTTCCTCTTTACATTCCTTTAAAACTCTTGCAAACAGTTCATCAGGGCCTGGGGATTTGTTAGGTTTTTAAATTTTTCTATTTGTCTGAGGACCATGTCACTAGTTACCCCAATCGAGCATAGTCTGTTATTTTCCAGTTCTACATAATTTATTATTTCTGAATTCTGCTAGTATCTTCCTGAGTAAAAACTGAGAGGAAGTAAGTATTGAAAATTTCACACATATCCTTATCACTGTCCGTGATCTGTCCCGAGTTACTCTTAAGTGGGCCTATATTGTCCCTAATCTTACTTCTGTATACCTGGAAATAAATGGTATAAAATACCGACACAATGGAAAAATAAACACATAAGCAGTATAATGTGATCCTTTATTGACAACGTTTCGCCCACGCAGTGGCTTTATCGAGTCACAGACAGATCTACCTGGAAAATGAGCAACATGGAGATATATAAAGGGGACAGTCAGGTGGAGAATGCTGGGTCAGGTGGAGAAAGCTGCATGTGAGTCTTAAAAGTAGTGTGATAGTTAAAAACATAGTGTGACTTAAAGGACCTGCAGTGTACCATTCTTGAGTTCTAGGTGGGATAGCGTTGAAGAAGTTTCTTGGCAATAGGTTCAGCTATGTTGTAGAAGCCGTTGTTCT
>WNWK01001334.1:0-122500 GCA_009830355.1 Cherax destructor
TCACTCACTCCTCACCTCACCACCTCACTCACTCACTCACTCACTCACCTCACCTCACTCACCTCACTCACTCCTCACTCACCTCACTCACTCACCTCCACTCACCTCACTCACTCTCACTCACTCTCACTCACTCCCTCCTCACTCTCACTCACTCACCTCACTCCCTCCCACTCCACCACTCACCTCACTCTCACTCACTCTCACTCACCTCACTCACTCCTCCACCTCTCACCTCACCTCACTCACTCTCACTCCCCTCACCACTCACTCACTCCTCACCTCACTCCCACCTCACTCCTCCCCCTCACCACTCTCACTCACTCTCACTCACTCTCACTCACTCTCACTCACTCTCACTCACTCTCACTCACTCTCACTAATATCAAACTAAAGTGTATTATTATGCTCTCTTCCCTCGACCCTCCGTACCTAAAACCCTAATCTTTTCCATAATGACACAAACATTAACCCTCATCTCTCCCATTTTACAGATGTGCTTAGTGAAAAGTTCAGCTGTACTGTGACTGCCAGGATTTTATGTAATCTAACATTTGTTGGGATTATTGTGGCTATTACATTCGTCAGGATACGTCAGCAGTGTGTTGCTGCCTTTCTTTATATTAGTTACACAGCAGTGCACGCCAGCAACTGGTGGCGTGCACTGCTATGGACGGTGGTGTCTAGTAACATACAAATGTGGTAAACTATTGGCGCTATGTCGGGGCACAACACAGCGACCACTGGCTCACTCATCGGACTCAGTCGTCTGAATGATCATTCTTCCCTGCAGATTCCAAACTTCAAGTGCTAAACAAGTTTAAGAATTTCCCGCAAAACCATGAGACAATAGTGGATGAACCCAGCAGGATGAAGGCGCAGGTGAGGACATTAGAGCACTGTGAACCTGACTACAACACATGATCAGCAGAGTCAGTATAAGGTGAACATGTAGGCAGAGAAGGAGGCTACTAGTACACGTCTGTGCCATGGTGGGAGTTATGTAGTGGTGACCTTGACTTCTGCTTCCTGCTGGCCATGATACATTAACATTCATGGTATTATTTTAGATAGCACCGGCCCGGAACACCTGAGAACACACTTGTGACCACTCACTACCCACCAACCATTAACATTTACATTTATTTAGATATCCCAGTAGGTTTTAGATATCCCGAGGTTTTCATTTAATACTTGAGAACGCCTCATCCGATCGATTTCAATTTTTTAACGCTGTTGAACTATAACTAGATAAAGATTTTCTGATTTTGATTTCCGTGCTGTTTATGTATGATCCGCTTTAAAATTTCAACAATAGTGTCTCCCTTTTTACTGAGATGTGTTATAGCCAAACTGCCAATTTTAATTTTAAAATGGTATGGCATTATTTCCTGTAAAACAATTTGAAAATGCCTCTTCTGAACGCCTTGAATCTTTAATGGCTGATGCATCTTGTTAAAAGGAAGACACCTCTTGGGTTAAGGCTGCATACACGAAAATCTGCCAATTTAACTGCGTGCGTTGGAGCAGAGGGGGCTGGGCTTATGGGATGCGGGGATGTATTTTTCGGATAGTGCAGCGATCGAAACACATTTAGTTATTCATGGTTTGGAGGATCATCGCCCTGGTGGGTCGATGCCACATCAATCCTCCTAAATTATAAGACCTAAGGAGGAGGAACACAAAACAACATAAAACAAGAACAAGATATAAAGTGCAATCAAATTTAGTCATATAACGGAAGTGATAAAAGATCTATGAATATTAATGCCAGACTACCTAACCTTTCGTGAGCACAACAAAGCGCATTTAGCCAAGGCCAGGAAAATGATAACATTAATTTTAAGAATATTTAAGACAAAAAAGAAGCTTTGGCAATATTGGTACTCCTCAAAGTACTTGTGCTCTTTCATCTGTTATATTATTCTCTGTCCTTGCATCTTCCTTCAAGAAAAATTACGATATACAAATTCTGATGTTACTGTATTTAATTCTCATAAGACAATAAAACATTTAAACTACTGCGACTGCCACAAGGCACTCTAGAACGGAGAACACATATAGCATAGCCCATACCAGGAAAATTTTCAAGTATTAGAAATATTTTCGGCACAAAGGTTTAAGTTTTCAACTGTAGACTTGACAAGTTTCTACAAGAGCTGCCTGATCAGATAAGCTTTCATGGCCATGTAAACCTGTGGGATTCAGGCAGCAATAGCCTAGCCTATGGTCAGTGAAGTCTGGCTGCAGGAAGAAGGGCAGTCATCCAGCAAGTCTTCGCCTCACAACACAGGTGATGAGGACAGGAAGAAGGGCAGTCATCCAGCAAGTCTCCGCCTCACAACACAGGTGAAACTTCCGGCATAATTACTGCTTCCACAAATAGACTTTTGACCTTAGCAAAAACGAACGTTGTATCCCTAATATCTACGGTATTTTCAGGCTGGAAAATTTCACACAATGGGTACTTAAATTGTATTCACAGCAGCATTTACATTCCCGCGGTATAAATGAATAAAGAAGTGAGGGATAAGTAATGTACCCCTTCCCCCACACACACAGTACAAATACCAAAATTCTTGTTTTTCTAGACTTGCTCCAATCTCTATTCCTCAGCTGTTTTGCAAATACAAAGCACTTCCCTTTCCTATCTCCACGAATATTTCCCGGGTTAGTCTTCACATCAGTCACATTCTTTACATCATAAACCTGATTAACTACCATTCCTAAGATGTTGTAAGACGCGGTGTTTAGGTCTTTCCCGGTAGCGGGTGCTCACACTGCCTCAGCATACCCAGCAGGTGCTCACACGGCCTCGGCATACCCAACAGGTGCTCACACTGCCTCGGCATACCCAACGGGTGCTCACACTGCTTCGGCATACCCAACGGGTGCTCACACTGCCTCGGCATACCCAACGGGTGCTCACACTGCCTCGGCATACCCAGCGGATGCTCACACTGCCTTGGCATACCCAACGGATGCTCACACTGCCTTGGCATACCCAACGGGTGCTCACACTGCCTTGGCATACCCAACGGGTGCTCACACTGCCTCGGCATACCCAACGGGTGCTCACACTGGCTCGGCATACCCAGCGGATGCTCACACTGCCTCGGCATACCCAGCGGATGCTCACATACCTCAGCACACACAGTATTCAACAAGAGGTAAAATTCAAATATTAAGGGAGAAGTAGCCACCGCAGTCAGCCCCTCCTGCAACTTTAACAACAACGGGCGTAACGACACGGACGCTCTTAACCAGTCACTACAACCCTCAGCACAACTTCGACCTTTGTTATCAAAATTAGATACATCAGCAGTGTGCTGCTACCCCAATAATCACATAGGAACAAAAGTTAGCAAGGTAGCATAGGAGGTGGTAGGGTGGCGTGAGGAAGCTTGGCAGGGTGCAGGACCCTGCCCTCACCATCACTCAACACTACTGGTTATCCTCACCTCTGCATTATCATCCACCACTGTACCGTCACCACTGTTATTACTTTATGCAGATAATTCGTCACAAAAAAAATATTGTAGCGTCTTCTCAAAATATTGTATACCAATTGTACACAATAGATTTCTCGAGCAATTTTTCTTAAAACAGAAACTGCATGTAACATTGGTGACTATCTTAACTACATAATAGATAAAATAAGAAATACTGTACATAGAATTAAGGGACAGTCTTTGAAAACCTTATATAAAAACTGCAAACCTTGCCAAAAGTCATGTTGGCTAGTGAGATGTGACTGACTTGTAGCAGTTAGTGCGCGCCTTCCTTATCCTGCTGCTACTGTACTGATTGTATTATTCTTGCACAATGTTGAGATAATCTTCCCTTCCCAATAGAAAACAGGCTGGAGGTTTACCATCAACAGTCTTAAGCACTAACGCTCCAGGGTATTACTGGTTCTGTTGGGGCCTCAACACCACCATAGTTGCTTACTACCAAATGTTTCCAACACAAAGTGTGGTAAAGCTTCAATGCACTGAGATTAAATGTTTCACTAAAGATGCGTTGCCAACAACGGGCCACAACACCCTCTCCTTCCTCAGACGGCTAACTGAACCTCCCCTACCTCTCTGCAGCGAATATATATGTGAGGTTGGGTAAGCATGACGTGGCTAAACGTACACGGAGGTGCACACAACACCTACACGACCCGCGGTGTGTACACCAACTCAGAAAGAGCATGCTGTCAACAGTTGGCGAGGAGCCGGGGCTTTCTGATAACACACTCTTGGAGCACACCCTAAGTCTTTTTTTAGAGGATATACTTGCTGTTTTTGGAGCTTTGGTTAGGAGCCAGGCCGATCACTCTTCCTGGCCGTGGAAGAATAAGGTAACAAGAATCAGCCACACAACAGCAAAGTCACGTGTGTTGTAGTATAGTAGCAGCCAGGAGAGTGGCCAGCAGCAGCTGTACCTTATATACAGGTACCTGCTGTTCCTAACTACCCAGGCTTCTTTTCTCGGACAAATGTCTTAGCGTCAGAGGAGACGATGCTACGAATTATTCTTTCATTATGGGGGGGGGGGAAGGAAGCTGGTTACAGAGAACGGCTGACTTCAACCACCACTGAGAGAAAAAGAGACGAGACAGCCAATGAGCTGATCGGGAGTGCCCTAGCGAGACCTATTTCAGAGGGTGAAGCCACTTCTGAATTTAGTGCCAAAGGACTTAGTGGGGGTTTATAAACAAACCAGATTTGTAAGCACTGTCAGTATATTTTGTATTCCCATTTATTAGTGGTAATGGACCACTGTAGTAACCCCTCCCGGTAGCCTAGTAATTGAATATTCCACATACGTTATTTACAGAATTAACGTAGTAAATAATTGTTTTTCTTATAAACTGGTTTATCATTTTCCCAGTTTAAGTCCCCGGATATTTATTTGTAAGGTTAAGTGGAGCCTAAATAGGAGGAAAATGTTGTATACCTGGAGGCGGAGAGGTAGTTCTCGCAGCCCTGATATGACAGAAGACAATATACGAAAAGGAGCGGTATTTGAACAAGACGTTGTTAGGAAGATGGCGATGTTAGGAAGAGGGGCGGTGCTAGGAAGAGGGGCGGTGCTAGGAAGAGGGGCGGTGCTAGGAAGAGGGGCGGTGCTAGGAAGAGGGGCGGTGCTAGGAAGAGGGGCGGTGCTAGGAAGAGGGGCGGTGCTAGGAAGAGGGGTGGTGCTGGGAAGAGGGGCGGTGCTGGGAAGAGGGGCGGTGCTAGGAAGTTGGGTGGTGCCAGGAAGTTGGGTGATGCTAGGAAGTTGGGTGGTGCTAGGAAGATGGGTGACGTTAGGAAAAGGAATGGTCTCAGGATGGCAGTAAGTGAGTGAGGCACAAACATTTCTGGGTATTGCTAAAACGAACCTCACTCTTCCCCATACTTAGTTACGATGTGAGTGCCCATCTGTACAGTCAAGGTCGCCGGGACACACACACACACACACACACACACACACACCCCGGTGGCCTAGTGGGTAAAGCTCTTGCTTCACGCACGGAGGGGCCGGGTTCAATTCCCGGTGGGGCAGAAACATTTCGAAGTGTTTCCTTACATACACATACACACACACATATATACAACAGGCCAAGTGTCTAATTGACATGTGCCTAGGACAAAATGGTAACTAACTAACACACAAAGCTCTTCTAGCAAAAATACACATTTAAGTGTTAAAGAAATGTAGTGCTTTATGGAGGATAGCAAAGATGAACAGGAAAGACATGATGGCGGCTTCCTGGGAGTCCTGGTTAAAGACTTGGACCAACCAATCTCCCCATCTTTGGAAAGATTCATTTCTGGGAATACTGGAATAAAGACTCGCGTCACAAACTTTAAATGGTGACGATCCCTGTAGGAGGAGCTCCAGACATTTCCAAGTCTTGTTGTTCTGTTTGATTTGATAAAGTTCCACTATGTTGGCGAAACATCGTCAGAGAAGGTTGCATGTGTCTCCCTTCACCAGCATGCTGCTCGTCTGTGGGGCCCACCAACACCGCCACGTCCCCATAAAACAACTCAGTATTGTAGAACACATGCAAAAAAAAAAAAAAACCAGCCTTGTCATTACACCACGTTTCACCCTGCACAGATCTTTATCAATTCTATAACAGAAAGTTGGCTCCCTTGCATGTGCTATTGCAAGGTGGTTGACTCCTCCCCTCACTACATTCAGCAACCTGTCCCTCAAAAGGGACGGCAGTTTTCGAACGCATTCTACTCGTGGATTTCTGCCCGATTTAAACATCTACAAAATAAAATGAGAATGTGTTGACCCACCTAGCAAGCACCTTGTACCAATACAACCTAATGCGCCAGACATCTGTCACGTCCAAGGCATCCTAACTGGGTCCTACATGGGTCACAGGTACAGTGGCTCCTACATGGGGTCACAGTGGGCACTACAGAACCGAGAGTTTGAGGAAGCAACAGTGTCAACCCACGAGGACATTCACCTTTATATTTATTAAAACATTTTCTTGAAAGTAAACTGAGAGAGACACGCAGACGGAGTTAATTGTCTCTTTGTACCACCTAATATTATTCCACTCAAGTTCTGGGATGTACGATCCACACACAATGTCAAATAATCTATAAAATTTCTTTACGTATACTATCTTTCTATACTTTATACAATTGTTTTACGTATACTATCTATACAAGTTGTGTGCCGATACTGTCTATAAAAATATATATATATACTAATACTATTTTTCTTTAAAAGTTGCTTGCTGATATGTTTGTGCGAGTGTTCAACATTCTGGGGAATAATAATGTATCGCTGTAAACCACAACCTGATTCCACCGGAGAGAAAACTGTTTACTTCTGGCTGTACCGGCGTCATCAACACAGTTCTGGCTGTACCGGCGTCATCAACACAGTTCTGGCTGTACCGGCGTCATCAACACAGTTCTGGCTGTACCGGCGTCATCAACACAGTTCTGGCTGTACCGGCGTCATCAACACAGTTCTGGCTGTACCGGCGTCATCAACACAGTTCTGGCTGTACCGGCGTCATCAACACAGTTCTGGCTGTACCAGCGTCATCAACACAGTTCTGGCTGTACCAGCGTCATCAACACAGTTCTGGCTGTACCAGCGTCATCAACACAGTTCTGGCTGTACCAGCGTCATCAACACAGTTCTGGCTGTACCGGCGTCATCAACACAGTTCTGGCTGTACCGGCGTCATCAACACAGTTCTGGCTGTACCGGCGTCATCAACACAGTTCTGGCTGTACCGGCGTCATCAACACAGTTCTGGCTGTACAGGCGTCATCAACACAGTTCTGGCTGTACCGGCGTCATCAACACAGTTCTGGCTGTACCGGCGTCATCAACACAGTTCTGGCTGTACCAGCGTCATCAACACAGTTCTGGCTGTACCAGCGTCATCAACACAGTTCTGGCTGTACCAGCGTCATCAACACAGTTCTGGCTGTACCAGCGTCATCAACACAGTTCTGGCTGTACCAGCGTCATCAACACAGTTCTAGCTGTACCAGCGTCATCAACACAGTTCTAGCTGTACCAGCGTCATCAACAGTTCTGGCTGTACCGGCGTCATCAACACAGTTCTGACTGTACCGGCGTCATCAACACAGTTCTGACTGTACCGGCGTCATCAACACAGTTCTGGCTGTACCGGCGTCATCAACACAGTTCTGGCTGTACCGGCGTCATCAACACAGTTCTGGCTGTACCAACGTCATCAACACAGTTTTGGATGTACCGGCGTCATCAACACAGTTTTGGATGTACCGGCGTCATCAACACAGTTCTGACTGTACCGGCGTCATCAACACAGTTCTGACTGTACCGGCGTCATCAACACAGTTCTGACTGTACCGGCGTCATCAACACAGTTCTGACTGTACCGGCGTCATCAACACAGTTTTGGATGTACCGGCGTCATCAACACAGTTCTGGCTGTACCGGCGTCATCAACACAGTTCTGGCTGTACCGGCGTCATCAACACAGTTCTGGCTGTACCAACGTCATCAACACAGTTCTGAATGTACCGGCGTCATCAACACAGTTCTGACTGTACCGGCGTCATCAACACAGTTCTGACTGTACCGGCGTCATCAACACAGTTCTGACTGTACCGGCGTCATCAACACAGTTCTGACTGTACCGGCGTCATCAACACAGTTCTGACTGTACCGGCGTCATCAACACAGTTCTGACTGTACCGGCGTCATCAACACAGTTCTGACTGTACCGGCGTCATCAACACAGTTCTGACTGTACCGGCGTCATCAACACAGTTCTGACTGTACCGGCGTCATCAACACAGTTCTGACTGTACCGGCGTCATCAACACAGTTCTGGCTGTACCGGCGTCATCAACACAGTTCTGGCTGTACCAGCGTCATCAACACAGTTCTGGCTGTACCAGCGTCATCAACACAGTTCTGGCTGTACCAGCGTCATCAACACAGTTCTGGCTGTACCAGCGTCATCAACACAGTTCTGGCTGTACCAGCGTCATCAACACAGTTCTGGCTGTACCAGCGTCATCAACACAGTTCTGGCTGTACCAGCGTCATCAACACAGTTCTGGCTGTACCAGCGTCATCAACACAGTTCTGGCTGTACCAGCGTCATCAACACAGTTCTGGCTGTACCAGCGTCATCAACACAGTTCTGGCTGTACCAGCGTCATCAACACAGTTCTGGCTGTACCGGCGTCATCACCACAGTTCTGGCTGTACCGGCGTCATCAACACAGTTCTGGTTGTACCGGCGTCATTAACACAGTTCTGGCTGTACCAGCGTTATCAACACAGTTCTGGCTGTACCAGCGTCATCAACGCAGTTCTGGCTGTACCAGCGTCATCAACGCAGTTCTGGCTGTACCAGCGTTATCACCACAGTTCTGGCTGTACCAGCGTCATCAACAGTTCTGGCTGTACCAGCGTCATCAACGCAGTTCTGGCTGTACCAGCGTCATCAACGCAGTTCTGGCTGTACCAGCGTCATCAACGCAGTTCTGGCTGTACCAGCGTCATCAACGCAGTTCTGGCTGTACTGGCGTCATGCCCACGGGGATGGGGTATGAAAGTTGGGCACAAGCCGATAGATAGTGAATCAATGTATGCCCATGAAAGATATCTGAGGCTATTCTATCATACAACTCCGGCCGTTGTCCAAGCTTCCTCGTGGAGTGTCTGTTCAACAAGTCTGTTCCTGTTAGCGACCAGCTGGCCCATACATCCATCACAGCCTGGTTCATGTGCTACGCTTCGTTATCGATGGAGCTTTGTAAAGGCAAAGCTTCAGTGAGAGCGAAATGTTAAATAACAGGCGTTCGCGCGCGAGGTTCAGGCGTGTGTAAACGATTACTACTACTTACTGCATGGGCCAGTTAGCCTAATGCAGTGATTATGTTATTCTTCACATCTCACTGTTTTCCTATATATAGTGTTTGTAAGAACTTGACAAAGCTCCTGGAAAGGGAAATGTTGCCACAATAAAATGACGCAGTAACTGCAAATGTCCTTTTACCTACCATGTATGTAAACAGATGACTGAGCCAACGACTCAAGGTAAGAAGAAACGGCCTCAATGAAACCTTTCATTAATAAGACGTTTTACTGAAGGTAGGCTTTTTATGAAGACTTGATAAACCCCATTGCTACCATTAAAATTACCACCATTGACAGTTTGTTTAAAACGTATGCAGACCAAGCTTTTATTAGGAAGACGTTTCGCTCTGTGTAGAATATTATAAAGCTCTACACAGAGCGAAGCTTTGTTCCAATAAAATCTATTCTGCATAGTCTTCAATATAGCTAGTTCACTTCTCGTCATGGTGTAAACGTGCCAGATCAACCAGGCTGTTGCTGGCCCATATTAATTTCCATACTAGGTTCTAATCATCAATTTCGAACATCTTCAAGCAAGCTTACAAATCTTATCTTCTTTATTCTAAATTAGGTTATGACATCTGTAAAAAAATTATTCAACCACAACACGTAAATCAAGAGGGGAAAAAACGCTGCAATCTGTCTGGCAATGAGGTGGCCGAATATAAGCAGGAAGCGTGCATATATGTACGGTCACTAGTGTTAAGATGGGTGGAGTGTGACGCTTTGTGACGTCAATGGTTGAGTCAGCAAAGAGATTCCACAAACGTCTCTTGTCTGTCATTGGTTCTGTCAAACGAAAAAAATACACATTGACTCTACCATTATATTATCACCACTGACTCAACAAACGTCTCTTGTCTGTCAATGGTTGAGTCTGGCTTCCAGAAAACCAGAGACCACGTCTCGCACCGTCACCTGCTCCCTGGAATCCTACGACATACAATAACTGACTCACCAAACATACCTCGCAATACATTATCGTGACACGTAACCACAAACTCTATTTTCTGTCTACTCTATCACCCATATATACAAATATTTTCCTAGCTATAACAACAAATATTTAACGTCTCCATTTGGTAAATCTTCCTACTTTAACGTTGTATTAAATTGACAGTACATCACTGCAACAACACTCATCTTACCTTAATGCTGTACTAAACTAATAATACATCACAACAACACTCATCTTATCTTAATGTTGTATTAAGCTTTACAACCTCTGCCCACAGGAAAAATATATTAGTCCACAAAAGGAGAGCAAACATCATGGGAATTACTCACCTGGTGTGATGACTAATGAATGACCAGGTGAGAGATATGACTGGGGCTTCCACCTTCCTTCTCTCCCTCCCTCACTCCACCCTTCCCTCACACATCACCACCAAATGTCTATCTTTAATCTGCTGCTAAAGTATGTCCTTATAAAACCTCAGGGTGATTATGGTGATGGAGATGTGATGTTATAGTATGCTGAGTGCTTCTGCCCGTATTGGTGTATTGTGTAAAATAAGACACCAACAATAATATTATATTGTAAATTTTAGGTGTTCTCTACCTATGTTGGTACACTGTGGGGAGACACCAACATTAACGCATGTATGGGACAGTGTATATCTGCCAGTATGACTAACGTGTGTCTAGTTGTTAGGCTTTGACTAGCCATGTCAATCAACAACAAAAAGGAAAAAAAGGCGTATCCTCCTGCCTTAGTTCCTCCTCGTCATCTCCACCTGTGCTTCCTAATGTGTACAAATGATGGCGGACATGAGGCCTCGCCCCAGCATCCTTTACTTCAAGAGGATACCTAATACATACAGCCCTCACAGCGCTAAGTAATTTATATTAACAATATTATCAAGTATGGTAACTTGCTGATGACATGATGATAACCTGTTAGTGACGTGAAAATAACCTGTTAGCGGCGTGTTGATAATATGTTGGTGACGTATTGATAACATGTTGGTGACGTATTGATAACATGTTGGTGACGTATTGATAACATGGTGATGCTTTGATAACCTGTCGGTGGCGTCACTGGTCTGCCGTACTAGTCAACACCCCGACCCCACCGCACCCCGGAACTAAATATTTACTAACCTGTTGTTGGTTAAACTGTTGGTCTTGTTGAAATCTTTTGATACGGTTTTGGAAGTCCATAACCTCGCCGCTGCCGCCACCGCCACCTGGGCCTCCCTCCCCAGATTCGCCCGACATCTGTGGGACAAAAGAAGAAACACTCAGGTCAACAATATTTCAGTGGTCAGAAAAACAAGGGCAAGAACATGCCAAGTATCCGTGGAAGTCATCTCAAGTTTCAATTACTCAACATATTTGACATATATCTCACACAAACGACATGTGTCCGGTATGATTTACATGGTTCTCACACAACGTAAAAAAAAAATATTCCCACATAATTGACATGGTTCTCACACAACGTAAAAAAAATATTATCTTTAACGTCACTAAACACTCATTGATAACCCGAGATTCAGTGCAACCAATGTGAAATGTAATGACTCACTTACCAAATATGAAATACAATAACTGACTCACCAAACATACTGGTAAAAGACAAATGACTCATTCACCAAATATAAAATATAATGATTCACCAAATATTAACTACAATGACTCGCCAGATATGAACTACCTTTGACTTTGTGATATACCTGTGACCGGTTTCGATCAATTTTTCTTCACTCGCAGCCCCGGTCTGAGACCGTCTTGAGATTAAATGGTCACTTAAATAGTTAAGAGACTTGGAATATCCTGATCCCTGACACACACACACACACACACACTAGCAGCAGAACAATTAAGAGTGACACTCAGAAGGCTAAACACTGCCTCCTACGTACGAACCATGCTGAAGCAAACAGCACCTGTATGGACACCTCACACTACAAGCTTACAGCTGAAGACATCCATAGCGAGCAATTATGAGACCTAAAAAGCCTCCCTGACTTAAATCTGAAAGTCTGAGGTCTACCCGTGTAAAAACTCTTTAATGTAATTTAAAAGTCCAAAACCTCGTTTAAAACGAACCGAAACTTGAGAAAACCCAAATGTGTGAGACTAGTGAAGTGAGAGGAGCTAACTATGTAAAATGGGCGTTAGAGCTATGTTTACAAGGGGAGATATGCTCACGACATACAAAAATACTCTGAGGCATGGATAATCTCTATCTGGAAAGAAATTTGTACACGAGGACATGTTACAACTTGCACACCCAAATGAGCCAAAGGAATATAGAAAAAGTCAACATGAGAATTATGATGAACTTGATTGAGCTGACCAATATCAATGGAAGCAGATTAAAATATACACAAGGATACTCACATTAGCTGGATGAAAGAGATCAGCAGCTAGAGCTCAACAACCCCCTAACCTCGGGAAACTACGAGAGTAGTCATTACAGGTGGTTCACCATTGTTGGTGACAGTTATGAATTTAAATCAAAACAAAAGGTTTCCAAGACACCTCGAGTAAGCCATGGCAAGAAAGGCTTACTAAATGGAAACCCTGAATAAACAAGTGATGGAGGTAAACACTATGAACAGTTTCAAGAGTATTTATGATCGGGTCACATAGTAGTAGTAGTATTAGTTAAGAGACGGGGCCAGGAGCTACGACTTAACCCCTGCAAGCAACACAGGTGATCATGTACCCTACAGCTTCACACTTACCGGGCTGGAGGGCGACACAACATTTCAAAAAGTTATCTTGAAGTATCAGCAACAGCAGTAGCACCAACAGAACTAAGGAAGACTTTTAAAGTCTTATCCTGGAAAGTAAATCAAATTTTGTCCTATCCTGGGGTGAGAGAGATCCTATCCAGGCGAGGAAAAGAGGCCGTCTGCGTACAGGATAGAAGCCTATTGATTCACTAAGGGGAGGAGCCTGTAGCCAAGCACCCACCCACCTCAATACTCTCTCCAAGTGTAGGCCACGTTGCTGCTACCACCTCCCCTCCCTCGGTACGCATCCCAGGAGCACGATACACCCCAAGAGCATGACACACCTATCACGACACATTCCCAGGAGCATGACACTCCATCACGACACACCCCAGGGACACATTACATGTTGCAGTTAAATTCATAAAGTCCTAGTGTGTGCATCTGATGCTATGTCCTTATTACTAAAGGACCAACTGATGAATGAGACATGTACGTCATCTGGGGTATCTTTACTGAGAGATGTTTCGACCACCAGGGAGGGGATGATGGTAAGAGACAATGAAGGGGGAAAGGCGGAAGCAAAGGGTTAAGGAGGGAGGATGGGAAGCATGCTACCAAAAACAGTTAACTTCTGCCTGTAGCAGCAGCGCAGCAGGCCTGAAGGTCAGCTGTGGGTGTGGCCTTGTCACGTAAGGTCACGTCACGTTAGATTTAGATCACCTGACAGTGTCACGTCATATTTAGGTCACTTGACAGTGTTATGTCAAGTCAATCACGGATATGTGAAATATTACTTGCTCTGCACGATGTTGTTTATAGCGAATAGTGTGTATAGTGATTGCAATGTGTGTATAGTGATTGCAAGGTGTGTATAGTGATTGCAAGGTGTGTATAGTGATTGCAAGGTGTGTATAGTGATTGCAAGGTGTGTATAGTGATTGCAAGGTGTGTATAGTGATTGCAAGGTGTGTATAGTGATTGCAAGGTGTGTATAGTGATTGCAAGGTGTGTATAATAAAGGTAAGATGTGTATAGTGAATGTAAGATATATATAGTGAATGTAGTGCAAATGTGTAAGATTTACCTCTCAGCTTTTAAGATACTTTCAATATTTTTGTCACAAATTGTATTTCTGATGAAGCCTATTTTTACTTTCTCCCACTTCCACTGTGTTGCTGGTTTTTACCGTTATATAAACTTTTATCACGAATGCACCACTCGACCTTCTCAGCTAATGTAACTAGCAAAAACCTAGTTCTATTTAAATTTGCGGAAACCTAGTGGTATTAAACTTACAGAAGCCCAGTCCTATTAAACTTAGAGAAATCTAGTGGTATTTATTTTGCCTCGTCCAGAAACAAGTTAACATAGTTCTATGTTCTTGCTGGTAAAGCCTTTATGTTAATTAGAAATATTACTGAAGCTAGTAGCGAGCATGCGTGTGCTAGTGTTGTTGTTTTTTTCAGTACACTTAAGTACAATTCTGGCACAACCCCGTTATAAGACACGTTGTTAGAGCTAAACTGTCAAATTATGGATGTATTGCTTTCTCGGTCACGGGGTGTATACAGAGAGAGACAGAGAGACAGACAGAGAGAGAGAGAGAGAGAGAGAGACATAGAGAGAGAGAGAGACATAGAGAGAGAGAGAGAGAGAGAGAGAGAGAGAGAGAGAGAGAGAGAGAGAGAGAGAGAGAGAGAGAGAGAGAGAGAGAGAGAGAGAGAGAGAGAGAGAGAGAGAGAGAGAGAGAGAGAGAGAGAGAGAGAGAGAGAGAGAGAGAGAAGAGAGAGAGAGAGAGAGAAAGAGAAGAGAGAGAGAGAGAGAATGTTTTCCTACAGCTAGAGATGAGAAAAACACATTGCAAACAACAACAACGAGTGTCACTGGGTTGCTAGGAATTAAACTTGTGAGATGATGACGACTTTATCCTTTGTTATTAACCCCGGAAAGTTAATAACACAGGATAACCCAATAAAGTCAAGCAGTTAGCTATATTTCAATTAAGAAATCCTTAGGTCGTTCCCAAAGATCAGACCCATATCAGTCAACTAAATAATACCCAAACATCAATTTACTGCTAGGTGAAAAGGGGGCAGCAGGTGTTTGGAAACTTGCCCATATGATCGTGAGCTACAAGATGTTTTAAAATACATGTTTTCTCTCATAATTTTTATGACTGCAATTATTATATATATATATATATATATATATATATATATATATATATATATATATATACATATATATATATATATCCCACAATATAAACATTATTTAATATATCGGAAAGCGCCAGTCAACATGAATTATATCTAAACTTATATTATCTGCTATTATGAGCTGTTTCCTCCTCCACCTTCCTCTCCTTTGCTCCTCCCCCAGCACCCAGCACCCAGGACCCAGAACACGACCTTGAAGGTTTGTTTGTATCAATGATACCTCCCTTTTCCTCCACTCTCTTTTCTTCCTTTTCCTTCCCACCACCTTTCCCTTCTCATCCTCTCTCTTCTCTCTTAACCATGTACCTCTCTCTCCTCCTCCCTGCCTTCCTGTGGTATGTATGTGATGGAATATGACAGGCAAGGTTCCATCTGTCCAATATTATGCTTACTCTAGAGTCAGCGATATGTACAACAATGTTTCTAAATATTTGATGTGAAGTGTGTAGACTACAATTAAAGTATACAAAGTTCGGAATTTTTATATGGTGTAAAGTGGAGAGAGGGGTGACAAGGAGGGTAGGCAGGTAGTCTTGAAACTTGAAGAGCACTTTGAGCGGGTCATTTAGCTCTTTGGCAATAAAAAAATAAATAGAACAGCAAAGGAAAAATTACAAGCAATAAAAAAATAGTAACCTAAAACAATTAACAAACAATAAAAAGTACTAATGTGAATAAAGCACAACAAATACAACAACACCAAGTTAAAATAACTACCGTCAGTTATAAAAAAAAATTGTCAAATGTTAAAAAGACTTCTAAAAGTTCACCGAGGTCCCTACAGGCACCTCGGTAATTATAATAATCAACATATAAAAGAAAGAAGAGTGAAGTGATAAGGGTTTAGTGGTAGGCTGAGTACAGGGACAGGGAGAGAGTAGTTGTAGGGAGAGTACAGTGGGGAAGAGGCTGGAGTAAGAGAAGGAAGGGTTGAGAAGGAAGGGTTGAGAAGGAAGGGTTGAGAAGGAAGGACAGAGGAGTGCCGACCTTCGTGAGTAGTGAACATGTATCACAGTATTGTCCAGGGCCCTGCACACCACCCCGCTATTGTCTACACTCTATAACTCCAGATTATACGACGAAAGCGCACGCACGCGCAACCCCCTCCCTCCCTCCCCCCCACACACTAAAGCAATGCTTCTGTCAATATTATAATACTTAGCCAGTATTGGCACATTAAAGAGAGGGTCAATATTAGCTTTACAAACAGCCCGGAAGTATATTACAGTACTAACACTTTAGTAATATGTACACTCAGCACCACCTGTGTAATCACCTCAGCAAGTAATGTTCCCAGAGTGATGCATGCCCCAGGGGCGGCTACCTGGGAGGTGGGTGTGAACTGGTTAAATCAAAGTTGTGGGTAGTACAGTACCTGATGGAAAATGAAGAAATGGTAAGGTAGATAGAGGTAGGTAGGATATTAGTGAAGATTAAGAAGGAAGTTTCAAAACTGTTGCGACAAGATCAGCTTGTTTCAAAGTCCAGCACTATTTAAGGTGTATTAACGCCCCCTGGGATGTACAACCCATAACAGTCAACTAACACGCAGGTACCTACTTACTGATAGGTGAACAGGGCTCAACAGGTGTAAGAAAAACGGCTCAACATTTCCACCCGTACTAGGAATCGAATCACGCTATGGCATCTGAGAACGCTAGCAACTGAGCCACTAGGTAGTGAAAGGTTGTACCGTACAGGTTGTCCCAGTAGATGGTTTAAGCCCTGGCTCTTTCTCTTCCCTGGTGAGACTTCCCTCGCAAAATCTATTCTTCTTACGCCTAGTCTATCCCATCTTCCTCGCTTAACCCCCAGAATATTAATGTAAAAGCAAGTAACCCTCACAGGCACACATCCCCCCCCCACCATACACCCTCAAGTACCTGTGTGGAGAGAGAGAGACACAGACAGACACACAGACACACACACACACGTAATAATATTTACATAAGCACACTGCAAAACCATAATAACCCACAAGGTTAAAATATCCCACTTATATAAGATAAAAAAAATATTAACATTAAAAAGGAGGAAAGAAAACATGGGAGTGAGTGTGTCTTACTCAGTGTAAAACAGTGTGTGTGTGTGTGTGTGTGTGTGTGTGTGTGTGTGTGTGTGTGTGTGTGTGTTCACTAGCAGCAACAGGCCCATCCTGTCTCTCGTAATTGATCCCAGACAGGTGTAATGCGGCAAACACTGCTACCCCCCCCCCTCCTTCCCCACCTTCCTTTCCACCCACACACACACACATGTACCCTACTTGTGTATAAACTAGGATGTCACTAAAAACCTTATCTGATAATGATACGTTAAATCTTATCTAGCTTCCAAGTACCCGGATCGTATCATAAATATTTCTATCATAATAATGACTAATTCAGTGATGGCATCATAAGGTGTGCATTCTTCCCCTCATACCTTCCTCGTCCAGCCAACTCTATACACAAATAAGAAAACAAATAGGAAAAAAAACAAAAAAGGTGAGACATGGTCATGATACAGAGACTGATACATGAGACACAGTCAGGCGGACACACATGGCAACAAACCCAGACGATCCACAGCGATCGTAGGAATACAAAAAAAATGAGAACCAAAATAGGTGGATGGGCTAGGAGGAGGAACTAATGGAAATACTGTATACAGTCTGAAGACAAAGCAAGTATAAAACAGCGCAGAGGCAGAGACTCGACCCTACCATTCACAAATAGGATCACAAAGAGGGGGGCAAGAGCACCAGACTCGACCCCCCCCACACAAACCTGCCACTGTAAAGAAAAGTAGAAAACTAATAAAGTTGAGAAGTTTACCACAAAGTTGGTCCCAGAACTAAATTACATGGGATGTGAAGATATTTATCAAATAAACGTTACATCAGTACAAGTCGAAGAACCAGAGGAGAAATCATCACATACAATATTTACAAACTAGGAAGGATAGAGATTAACAAAGTGAAGGTTGACAATGAGTCAGTTCCATATCAGAAAGAAGTATTTCAGTGTGGGCAGTAATATGAATGTATCAGGGAGTGTAAGCAAGTACCATGCATAATGGCGGCAAGTACCATGCATAATGGCGGCAAGTACCATGCATAATGGCGGCAAGTACCATGCATAATGGCGGCAAGTACCATGCATAATGGCGGCAAGTACCATGCATAATGGCGGCAAGTACCATGCATAATGGCGGCAAGACCATGCATAATGAGCAAGTACATGCAAGGGGAGATAACATAAAAGACCAGCAAATGGCGGCTACAGCAGCATAACGAATAAGCTAAGGAGGCAAACACCATGCTAGCTCCTGCAGGAGAAACATATAATGACCAGGAACCTATAGAGACTATCACATAGACTCACCGGGTTGAAATTTTGCAGCGTCTCCTGCTTTGTAGCTCCAGGAACACTATTTAGTGGAGACGTGTGCGTCATTGTTCCACCGAGATAATATTTCTCCCGAGCCGCTGGCCGGCTCTAACGCCGGTACTAAGTGATCCCCTGCTCATTTTCAGCCAGAGAAACACTTCCGCCCGACCCCTCACCTGATTACCTTCTATCAACGCTCTAATTATTTTATGCGCCAGAACTACTTCCGCCCCATCTTACCTGATTAACCTTTAATCAAACTTTTTTTTTTTTTTTTTTAATAAAAAATAGACCGAGTTAATTGGTGCTTACTTCTTTACCACTGTTAGCAGATCACTGAGTGTTTTGAATGAAACATCTGCACTCGCTAAGTAACTTCCCCTACATGCAAAAACTTTTCACATAAGTACATAAAAGAATAAATAATTTCATAATAGGTTACAACGTCCAAAATTTAAAAAAAAAAAAAAGTTGACTGCGTTAAAAACATGGATGTTAAAACCTACAAAGGTCCGAGTGAACACCTTCGTACCCAAGTGTACTAAAGTAATGTACAGACAGTAAACATACGTAGCACAATCAGCATGCAACATACGTAGCACAATCAGCATATGCAACACGCTGCAAAGAAACGGGAAGAAGGGACAGGTGATTTGAAAGCAGGAATCGTCTCAGGGACTACTACTATTACCTTTGATGAGTTTCGAGAGACCTTCTACTCCCGGAGCCCGGCCATGGGCCAGGCTCATCTGGTGCTAGCCTGGTCAATCAGGCTGTTGCTGTTGGAGGCCCGCCGCCCACATATCCATCACAGCCTGGTTGGTCTGGCACCTGGTGAAGATACTTGTCCAGTTTTCTATTGAAGATTTCTACACTTGTTCTAGCAATATACACAAATAACCCGCACATAGAAGAGAGGAGCTTACGACGACGTTTCGGTCCGACTTGGACCATTTACAAAGTCACACTAACAGAAAAGAGAGAAGGAGGGAGTATATATAGGCCATCAGACAGGGACGGGAGCAAGAGAGGTAGTAGGAGCAAGAACACAGAGGGGGGGGGGGAAATAATAAAAAAACAAATACCCAAGGCAGAAGAAAGAAAACCCAAAGAAAAAAGAGGAAAGGAAAAGAGGGAGAAGGAAAAAAAGAATCAGGTTAAGTCACGGGTGTTCTGAAGTTTGGAGCATTTTACAATGTAATGGGAAAGGAAGGCATCTATAGAGACAAAGCCAGGACTAAGATTCATACAAGGAAAGTTGTGTATAAGGAAGGATTCACCCAAACGGTGACTGTGAAAGTTAGAAGTAGGGTAGACAGTTTTAGCAGAACGTCGTCGTAAGCGGGTTATTTGTGTATTGTTCCAGTCACGGATATCTTCTGGTAAGATGCTGAATAATCTGGGGCCACGAATGTTGATACAGTGTTCCCTCATTGTGCCCACCGTATCTTTGCTTTTCACTGGGTTTATTTTGCACTTCCTCCCATATATCTCGCTCTGTTTCCTTATTGTGCCCACCGCACCCATGCTCTTCACTGGGTTTATTTTGCACTTCCTCCCATATATCTCGCTCCAGTATGTTATGTAATATGCAGATTTGGGACCAGGCCCTCGAATACCTTCCAGCTATATATTATCATGTATCTCTCTCCTCCTCTCTAGGGAGTACATGTTCAAGACTTAAGGAATTCCCAGTAATTTAAATGCTTTACTGGCACTATGCGGGCCGTAAACGATCTCCATATATGTTCAAGCTCTAATATTTCTCCTGCCTTGAACGGAGCCGTCAACACTGAGCAATATTCCAAATGAGGGAGCACTAGCACTTGTTTTGAAGGTTCTCAATATCCACCCCGTTGTTCTCCTGGCTGTCGTGACCTCTGCCTTATGTTCTTTGAAAGAAAGATCAGCTGACAGTTATTCCCAAGTCTTTCACATGTTCCTTTCGTTCTATTTGATGATCCTCTTGAGTTTTGTATAGTGTTCATTTCGAGTTCTTCATTCTTTCCATACCTAAGCAGCTGGAACTTATCACCACTGAACGTCATGTTGTTCTCCACTGCCCACTGGAAAACACTGCTTATGTCTTCCTGTAATTTTTCAGTGTCTTCTACCGTAGTGACTTTTATGCTTATTTTAGTGTCATCTGCAAATGATGATACAAAACTGTGACGGGTGTTTTATCTATGTCTGCTATGAGGATGAGAAACACCAGCGGTGCCAGGACAGTGCCTAGGGGAACTGAGCATTTTACCTCTCTGATGCTGGATTTTACTCTGTTCACTACTACTTTTTCTGTTGTGTGTGTTAGGAACCCGAAAATTCATCTGAAAGAACCAAACACTCTATATATGTAGGACTCACTAACTCACTAGAAATACAGCTCCCCACTGAGGTGGTTATGGAGCACATTCGATACAATAGCCTTCAAAATAGCATCCATCTAGATGCTATTACCTGGGACTCTGATACGTCTGCGGTACCGACAAGTTGGCATGTACTTGTGCTGGGCTTAGATATGGGCTAAGCACTCCTGGCTCTTCTGGACCATAGAATGGGCAGGTGCATCCTGTGCTGGGCCAACATGGCACTCGGAGTCTGAAGAAAATGAACTGGGGCCCACTAAAGCTTGCAGTGAAGAATATTACGAGACAACAAGAATATTACGAGTCAAGATAATGAACACTAAAGACTCGCTTAGTAATCAGGCACAATACAAGTTCTCATCGGAGATCACCGCAAAGCTGCCAGATCCACACTCTTTGACTATCAATAAAAACTTTGATTTTCGAAGAATAAACAGACCCACGCTCAAGAAGCTGGTCAAGGTCATTACTGGAGTCCAGTACTCAGAGATCCCTTTCCACTGTCTACGAAGACATCTCTGGTACCTTGCAATGCGGACAGGAAAAGACACCGACCTCCCTAGCAAGTGACAACTAGGCCACAATCCAGGACAACACGCAGCCGAATATAAAAGAGCAAGAGAAGCCTTGTTCCACTAGTAGAAGTGTCTCTTTCTCCCCTCAGCAGCATAGACCGTAGAATAAACATACCCAGTGAAGGTAATATTTACACAGTAAAGCCTCTGAACATTTCTCTTGTGTATACTGTGCAGAAAACGAGAAGAGGAAGCTCACCTTCCCCAGCAATCTTTGAGTGACCGTCTTCAGGTAGGGCAACATCAACCTTATGACACACCTGTGTGTCTTGGCTCAGTTTCTGACAGGTGTGTAGTAAGAGCCCCTACCCTCTCAAGCCAGACGCCAACACTTACAATAATCTGACACACTAATCGTGACCCACATATGATAATCCTGAAATACACACGCGCGAGCCACTAACTCAACACATCGCCAGGCACTAACGCACCTCCCACCTTGCAACCTCACCTGCATCATCCTTGCAACTTGTCCTCGTTTTCATAAAAGTGATATATATATTTTACCAAAATTAAAACTGAACTTATAGCCACGAAAACACGAAGTAATATTCCTACATATAACACAAAATTACTTATTCCATTGCTTATATCATTTAAGCCAAGATAGTGTAGGCTAGGTTAGTTCAGGTTAGTTTACATTAGGGAACTTATGGTAGGTCATTTACTTGCCATAACCTAATATAAACTAACTGTAACAAGCAAAACAACACTTGTGTAGGAAGTGCGTGCTGTGTGAGGTCCTCGCTTCTGTGTTCATGGTTACAAGTTGAAATTCAAATTGTGTAAAATAAACAGCAAAAATACTTATGAAAATGAGAACATGTGGCATCCTTTACGCGGGGAGGGATGACACCGTACTGCCTGGCACTCTGAAACAACATCGTCACTACACACTCCTCAGTGATAACATCGTCACTACACACTTCTCAGTGATAACATCGTCACTACACACTTCTCAGTGATAACATCGTCACTACACACTCCTCAGTGATAACATCGTCACTACACACTCCTCAGTGATAACATTCAATACTCCAGGTTCACAAGTCTCCGTCAGTATCAGAGACGCCCCATCACCCTCTCACTTGCCTGGTGTTGACATGTTTTGCACTGAGCTCCTCATTACAAGCACAAGGCTTACCACTGCTCAGGTTGTTACAAGGCTATCATATTCAAACTGTGAAAGCCACGAAGCCGTGTGAGCCTCACCAGGTTGTCAGCGGCAGCAAAGAAGCAAACACATGACTGGTTTGCGATATCCTGGAGACGGCAGCGCGACATCAGCATGGGCAGCCGGCAGTAACAATATTTGTAGAGCATACACGAGGGTGAGTGAGGTACAGACCTTGACGGTAGTGTGTGTGTGTGGCTCAGGCAGTAATGTGGTGTTTCGTCTGCATTATTCACACACCTCCTGATAGGAAGTTAGTGCGTGTCTCGCCCTCTGATCTACCAGGGGTAAGGCCTAAGCCTCCGTAGACTCCTCCCGCGGCAGCTCCAGCATCACCCCCCGCCTCCACCATCACTGGAGGACACGCCCTCCTCTGCAACCCTCCTCACCGAGCATGCTCCGCCCTCCACCTCACACCGATCCATACTCCCGCCCTAGCACCACCTTCCTGCCGGGTGCAAACCTGCCGCCAGGGGGCGTGGTCAACGTTGTCAGGGGGGCGTGGCCAACGTTGTCAGGGGGGCGTGGCCAACGTTGTCAGGGGGTGTGACCAACGTTGTCAGGGGGCGTGGCCAACGTTGTCAAGGGGCGTGGCCAACGTTGTCAAGGGGCGTGGCCAACGTTGTCAAGGGGCATGGCCAACGTTGTTGGAGGGGCATGGCCAACGTTGTTGGGGGCGTGGCCAACGTTGTTAGGGGGCGTGGCCAACGTTGTTAGGGGGCGTGGTCAACGTTGTCAGGGGGTGTGGCCAACGTTGTCAGGGGGCGTGGCCAACGTTGTCAGGAGCGTGGCCAACGTTGTCAGGAGCGTGGCCAACGTTGTCAGGGGGCGTGGTCAACGTTGCCAGGGGGCGTAGCCAATGTTGTCATGGGGCGTGGCCAACACCTCCAGGGAAAAAAGGAAGGTTTTAAAAGGAAATACACACACACACACACACACACACACACACCGCAGGGGTCAGTCCTAGGACCAGTGTTATTCCTGGTATATGTAAATGACATGACGGACGGGATAGACTCAGAAGTGATGATGTGAAAATAATGAGGAGAATCACATCGGAAGAGGACCAGGCAGGGCTGCAAACAGACCTGGACAAGCTCGACATCTGGTCTAGCAATTGGCTTCTCGAATTCAATCCCACCAAATGCAAAGTCATGAGGATCGGAGAAGGGCAAAGAAGACCGCTGACAGAGTACAAGCTAGGCGGACAAAGGCTACAAACCTCGGCAAAGGAGAAAGACCTTAGAGTGAGTATAACGCCAAGCACGTCTCCGGAGGCACACATCAACCAGATAACTGCGGCAGCATATGGGCGACTGGCAAACCTAAGATTAGCGTTCCGTTACCTTAACAAGGAATTGTTCGAGACACTGTACACCGTGTACGTCAGGCCCATACTAGAATATGCAGCACCAGTCTGGAACCCACACCTGGTCAAGCACGTAAGGAAACTAGAGAAAGTGCAAAGGTTTGCGACAAGGTTAGTTCCACAACTCAGGGGTCTGTCTTATGAAGAAAGGTTGAGGGAAATAGGACTAACAACACTGGAGGAAAGAAGGGTCAGAGGAGACATGATAACGACATACAAAATACTGCGGGGAATTGACAAGGTAGACAGTGACAGGATGTTCCAGAGAGGGAACACAGAAACAAGGGGATGTCGTGTCAGTATCATATATACACTTGTGTAGTGTATCTTTCCTCTTATACAGCTGGTCCCTTTGCGTGTGACGTCACGGTACCCGCTGACGTCAGAGGCTGAGCGCATGTGCACAGCCTCTCATAGAGGCACTCTCTCACTAACGTTAGACCTACAGGCGAGACAGACGGTGTGGCTGGACTCTCCTTCACTTACTGTAAATATACCGTAACCATCCAACAAGGAGTATCTTTGACCGCCTATATATCTCTCTCAAGACCCACACAACAGGGACACAACTGGAAGCTGAAGACTCAGATGAGTCAAAGGGATGTTAGGAAGCATTTCTTCAGCCACAGAGTAGTCAGGAAGTGGAATAGTCTAGAGAAAGATATAGTGGAGGCAGGAACCATACATAGTTTTAAGACAAGGTATGATAAAGCTCATGGAGCAGGGAGAGCAGAGACCCAGTAGCAGACAGCGAAGAGGCGGGGCTAGGAGCTGAGTCTCGACCCCTGCAACCACAATTAGGTGAGTACACACACACACGCACGCACGCACGCGCACACATACGCGCGCGCACACAGACACACACAGTAACTACAATAACAATAAAACTTGCACAATAGTTAATAGAACATTTTTTCATGAAGGTAAACTGGTGTTGGTATTTCAGATGGAGGTTCCCTAGCAGTCACACCAGCTACAGTAAATACACTCAGTCGCTGGTAACCTCTTATGTACCCCAGTCAGCGGCAAATTAAAGTTGCAGTGAAAGGCACAGAATTACCACAAGTGACCGTGTGTGTTGTGTGGTCGAGACTCAGTGTAGAGAATCTTCCTCTTCGTCTGTAAGACTCACTGCTCTGCCACTTACCAAGGACATACCCACGTATGAGAGCCGCTAAGGTAAGCGTTTGTCAGGAAACAGACAAGAGTTTCGTAACGCAGGTCTTAAGTCATATGATGACTCGCACCTGGAGATTTTCGTCAACTGACCGAGGCCTTCCGCTGGCTTACCGGTCCACCCCTTTATAAATTATGGTTATATACTACTTGGGAGCCGCTGAGGTTGAAGGCTGCTATACAGCAGTGCAGCGAGGTGGGCAGCCAACGATGCCTAGGTGAAGGTGGCCGTTAGTAAACAGTACCTCAGTGAGGGGTTAGTAAATAGTACCTCAGTGAGGGGTGAGGAGTTAGTAAATAGTACTTCAGTGAGGGGTTAATAAATAGTACCTCAGTGAGGGGTTAGTAAATAGTACCTCAGTGAGGGGTTAGTAAATAGTACCTCAGTGAGGGGTTAGTAAACAGTACCTCAGTGAGGGGTTAGTAAACAGTACCTCAGTGAGGGGTTAGTAAACAGTACCTCGGTGAGGGGTTAGTAAACAGTACCTCGGTGAGGGGTTAGTAAATAGTACCTCAGCGAGGGGTGAGGAGTTAGTAAATAGTACCTCAGGAGTGAGGAGTAATAGTACCAGGAGGGTGAGGGGTTAGTAAACAGTACCTCAATGAGGGGTTAGTAAACAGTACCTCAGTGAGGGGTGAGGGGTTAGTAAATAGTACCTCAATGAGGGGTGTGGGGTTAGTAAACAGTACCTCAATGAGGGGTGAGGGGTTAGTAAATAGTACCTCAGTGAGGGGTGAGGAGTTAGTAAATAGTACCTCAGTGAGGGGTGAGGGGTTAGTAAACAGTACCTCAATGAGGGGTTAGTAAACAGTACCTCAGTGAGGGGTGAGGGGTTAGTAAACAGTACCTCAATGAGGGGTGTGGGGTTAGTAACTAGTACCTCAGTGAGGGGTTAGTAAATAGTATGTCAGTGAGGGGTGAGAGGTTAGTAAACAGTACCTCAGTAAGGGGGGAGGGGGAGTTAATCAACAGTACTCTGGGGTGTATATAAGACTGGTCAGTAAACACTTGATACACTGTAAGAGGGAAGGACCAAGAGGTCCGTCTTCAAGAAGCAACTTCATAAACACCTGCCAAATATTTCTGAGCAGCCCAGCTGCAGTGACTGTGATTGGCTGCACGCCGCAAGTACCAACAACCTGACTGACTAGGCCTAGCTATAGACAGGTCTGGGGAGAGGAGAGTGATGACCTCGAGAACTATCAACAAGTAGACACCAGGTTTCCATTCTCGCAAAAGGGTTTAGGTGTCAGGCTTTCCCACTAGCTGCATGATCAACCAGGCTATTTCTGTCTGCATCTCCACATTGCCATCACGGCTCGACTGATCAGGAACTTCCTGCACAAAGTATCTACTTCCTCCTTTACAACTGTCTACTTTCTTTACCAGGAGATACCTGGAGAGGGTTTCGGGGGTCGACGCCCCCGAGGCCCGGCCTGAGACCAGCAACATTCATTACACGTGCTGGTAAAAATTCACAAATAATGCACTTATTAACCTTATGACGATGTTACGGTCCATCCTGTGCCACTGTCAAGTCAAAACTGAGCGAGAAAAAACAGACAAGGCCAGAACACTGGACGGGAGCAGCGACAGGAGGGAAAGGGGTAATAGTAATTGTTGGAGAAATAATGGTAGTTCCTGTAGCAGCAGCAGTTTTTATTCCCTGCTGGTATGGTTAAAATTCTTGGGCTACAGATGTAAACAAAGTCCTCTACTGCACTCGTAGTACCTGTGTTTTTCATTATATTTACACTTGCTGTCGTATCTTTCACTCCGGTAAGTTATAATTTTAGTGTGAAGATTAAGAACCTGAGCTTCAAGTGTCGTGGTCCATGTATGTACTATGAAATCTCTCTCTCTAGCCTCCATTCTAGAGAGTCATTGAGAACATTAGAAAAGAGCACCACGGTAGCAGGTATATTGGACCATGCTAGGCAGGTCCAACTCTCACCCACTCATATACCTGCACAACCTAGTTTTAAAGCTGCCCAACGTTCACGCTTCAGTTACACTACTTGGGTATTTGTTCCACTCATCCATACCTAGCCTACGTCACCCACCGTACAATGGTATGTGGAAACGTGTACTCCAAACAAGACGGCACGTGGGGGGGGGGGATCTCTCTTGTTTGCCAAGTCATAGTTCGCCTCGGAATTCTCCTGGTCTGGACAACAAACGTTTGCCTCGCTGTGTTCCCTAAACGTGAATCGTCTGACGTTCAATATTCTTTTATGTTTTTTTTCAGCTTCTCAGCATTCCAAGACATGTTCATTATGAGTATTGTTTCCTGCAGTACGGCGGCAACTGAAAGTTATTTGTGTTGATCATCATGTTTTCTCTTACCCAGGCGACCTCGTTTATATTTTATTGTAGTTTATCAGTGTCTGGAAGTAAAGCAACGTTGATGCTGATACCTCCAAGACACAGACACATTTCTCACTGAGCGAAACGTTTTTAATAAAGGCCTCTTCTGTCTGTGTGTCTGATTTACTACGTGTCGACTTATTGACTCACTCTCACACTTTCATGTTGATATTAACATAGTGTCTTTTATAAGGATGACACTGTAAAGCTGGAAGCCCCTCAGCTGGAAGCTTGGTAGCACCAGGCTTGTGTCAGACTGTGTGCACCTGCTGACCCCTCAAAGCTTGGGAGCACCAGGCTTGTGTGTCAGACTGTGTGCACCTGCTGACCCCTCAAAGCTTGGTAGCACCAGGCTTGTGTCAGGCTGTGTGCACCTGCACTTCCATCGCCGAGTATAACACAGTTTACTACCAACCACTCTTCTCAGTGTAAAACGGAGACTGTTAAACGTTTACCACGTCAGTACTAATGTCGTTTTTGTCTCATGGACATGCAAGACAACAAGACAATCTTGTAAACTTCTACTTACATTCAGTATCAATTTTACTGTGAGATTCTTAATTCTTTAATTAAGGAGTTGGTCTTAGATCGAACTGGTGGGATGATGACCCCGAAACAATTATCAGTATGATCAAATTCAACTAAACCATAATCACCACCACTCACTACACAATCACCACCACTCACTACACAATCACCACCACTCACTACACAATCACCATCACTCACTAGTCACACAACATCCTCACCATCAGTATATCACAAGAACAATAGGGACTATCGACCAGTATGTAACCGTGACAATACGCAAAATTATCATAAAACGGCAGTAAAAACACTGACAGCAGCCTCACGGTAAAGCATAGACTACCGCTGGAATTCCTTCAGATCTTTTTAGTTTGACTCGTTTTAATTTTGGTAACTTCACATGTCTTTCTCTTTCCCTCCCACTCCATTCCTCTGTGAACCTCCCACCCCATCATTCAGAACACAACACGACAGTTAATAAGCACAACTCATCTGATCACCACACACGCCACGACAGGCGAGCAACACAGCTGATTACCACCACAACACTCACTGATCAAGGTGGAACACGTAGGTCTCATCCCACTGGTACAGCATCATTACCTTATTTCTATAGAAAGGTGAGCGTCGCCTGTAGCCGTTCCACCAGCTCATGGTGTCAAGGGAAGAAAGGTGACACGGGCACCTCTGAAGGCTGGAACAGGTAGCACTGCCCCTCCCCTCCACCTCCCCGAAGGCTGCCACAACCTACCACACGCTGCTCCACCACCGCTAGTCGCTACAGTACTATAGCGAGTCCTGGAGTCGGTTCCGGGAGTCGATAACCGAAGTCGATACCGCGACCACGCATACTAAACATAGCCACAGTCAAGGTTATCCAATTAGCAGATAATACGTCACTATGTGTCATGTGTGTTGAATCCACGTCACGAGTGATTAACTACACGAGTTGCCCTACCAGTTTAATGCTCCATCGTGAATATAATAACAATGTGACACTCGGTGGACAGACATAGTAAACAAGCGTGTGCTGTCACCGCCACGACACACAGGTATAAGACGAGCGCTGCTAGCGAGCCACGCACTTATATATCACATGACTAACACTGTTTTATTCGCGTACGATTCGAAGAGTACAAGTACTGGAGGCGAGGTGTGTTTGTCCCTTACACCAGGTAGGTACAACTATTCTGACCTACACACCAGGTAGGTACAACTATTCTGACCTACACACGAGGTAGGTACAACTATTCTGACCTACACACCAGGTAGGTACAACTATTCTGACCTACACACCAGGTAGGTACAACTATTCTGACCTACACACCAGGTAGGTACAACTATTCTGACCTACACACCAGGTAGGTACAACTATTCTGACCTACACACCAGGTAGGTACAACTATTCTGACCTACACACCAGGTAGGTACAACTATTCTGACCTACACACCAGGTAGGTACAACTATTCTGACCTACACACCAGGTAGGTACAACTATTCTGACCTACACACCAGGTAGGTACAACTATTCTGACCTACACACCAGGTAGGTACAACTATTCTGACCTACACACGAGGTAGGTACAACTATTCTGACCTACACACTAGGTAGGTACAACTATTCTGACCTACACACCAGGTAGGTACAACTATTCTGACCTACACACCAGGTAGGTACAACTATTCTGACCTACACACCAGGTAGGTACAACTATTCTGACCTACACACCAGGTAGGTACAACTATTCTGACCTACACACCAGGTAGGTACAACTATTCTGACCTACACACCAGGTAGGTACAACTATTCTGACCTACACACCAGGTAGGTACAACTATTCTGACCTACACACGAAGTAGGTACAACTATTCTGACCTACACACGAGGTAGGTACAACTATTCTGACCTACACACGAGGTAGGTACAACTATTCTGACCTACACACGAGGTAGGTACAACTATTGACCTACACACGAGGTACAACTATTCTGACCTACACACGAGGTAGGTACAACTATTCTGACCTACACACGAGGTAGGTACAACTATTCTGACCTACACACGAGGTAGGTACAACTATTCTGACCTATATACGAGGCAGGTACAACTATCCTGACCTACACACGAGGCAGGTACAACTATCCTGACCTACACACGAGGTAGGTACAACCATTCTGACCTACATGTTACTACCTCGCCCCTCACTACACTGATCAATATCCTAGTGACATTCAAACCCACCAGAACACATGACTTACTCATGTTACTCCACCCCCCCTCATGTTACTGCCAACACCACTACCACCACCACCCCTAATGTTACTGCCTCCACCACCACCACCCCTCATGTTACTACCAACACCACCCCTCAATGTTACTGCCTCTACCACCATCCCTCATGTTAATGCCTCCATCACCACCCCCTCATGTTACTGCCACCACCACCCCTTATGTTACTGCCACCACCACCCCTTATGTTACTGCTTTCATCACCACCCCTCATGTTACTGCCTCCACCACCACCCCTCATGCTACTACCCCCACCACCCCTCATGTTACTGCCTCCACCACCATCCCTCATGTTACTGCCTCCACCACCACCCCTCATGTTACTGCCCCCACCACCGCCCCTCATGTTACTGCCCCCACCACCGCCCCTCATGTTACTGCCCCCACCACCGCCCCTCATGTTACTGCCCCCACCACCGCCCCTCATGTTACTGCCCCCACCCCCCGCCCCTCATGTTACTGCCCCCACCACCCTTCATGTTACTGCCCCACCACCACCCCTCATGTTACTGCCTCCACCCCCCCCTCATGTTACTGCCTCCACCACCACCACCCTCATGTTACTGCCTCCACCACCACCTCATACAACACACACTACCACAAACTCTCACACCTGGGTACCAACACGTGGAACCACAACCTCTCATACCTGGTTACCAACACAAGGAACCACAACCTCTCACACCTGGTTACCAACACAAGGAACACAACCTCTCACACCTGGTTACCAACACAAGGAACCACAACCTCTCACACCTGGTTACCAACACGTGGAACCACAACCTCTCACACCTGGTTACCAACACGTGGAACCACAACCTCTCACACCTGGGTACCAACACGTGGAACCACAACCTCTCATACCTGGTTACCAACACAAGGAACCACAAACTCTCACACCTGGGTACCAACACGTGGAACCACAACCTCTCACACCTGGTTACCAACACAAGGAACCACAACCTCTCACACCTGGTTACCAACACGTGGAACCACAACCTCTCACACCTGGGTACCAACACATGGAACCACAACCTCTCACACCTGGGTACCAACACGTGGAACCACAACCTCTCACACCTGGTTACCAACACAAGGAACCACAAACTCTCACACCTGGGTACCAACACGTGGAACCACAAACTCTCACACCTGGTTACCAACACGTGGAACCACAACCTCTCACACCTGGGTACCAACACGTGGAACCACAAACTCTCACACCTGGGTACCAACACAAGGAACCACAACCTCTCGCACCTGGGTACCAACACGTGGAACCACAACCTCTCACACCTGGGTACCAACACAAGGAACCACAACCTCTCACACCTGGGTACCAACACGTGGAACCACAACCTCTCACACCTGGGTACCAACACAAGGAACCACAACCTCTCACACCTGGTTACCAACACGTGGAACCACAACTTCTCACACCTGGGTACCAACACATGGAACCACAACCTCTCACACCTGGTTACCAACACGTGGAACCCACCTCTCACACCTGGTACCAACACGTGGAACCACAACCTCTCACACCTGGGTACCAACACGTGGAACCACAACCTCTCACACCTGGGTACCAACACGTGGAACCACAACCTCTCACACCTGGGTACCAACACGTGGAACCACAACCTCTCACACCTGGGTACCAACACGTGGAACCACAACCTCTCACACCTGGGTACCAACACGTGGAACCACAACCTCTCACACCTGGGTTCTAACACTGATAATGTTATCTATTCATCTAGCTGAGTGCAACTGGCCTCTCCTGAAGACTGTTTACGCCAGCGACTTTTTACAGTGGCACTACATGGCATTGTAAGGGAGACGTATGGCAGGATTTATGGCATCACTGCCACATTACATGCCTAAGGTAGAACCATGGTAGGATGGCAATACTGCTTAATACTTTTAACCCGTACGTAAACAAACATTCAGTACCACTTGCTGTAAGTGGATCGAAGTAACGTGGGTGGAAATTAACACACATAAGGATATACTTGAAACAGGATGTAACATTAAGTCAGCGGAAGGAAAATGATGGAACACAGGACGCGAAGAATTTTTAACACTAGAGTGAACAAGGGCAGCCGTGGCGAAAGACTTCCATAAATGTAGTTGCTGCTAAGGCTGCGAGCAAGCACGATTGCACTGTTTCCAGAATCATTAAACCAATGTGTCATTTAGCACAAGGATTGCTGGAAGACTGATCCTCCACTAATCAGAGCTCGGTCTCTGACAATCATGTTATTGGTGATTGTGTACACCGCATCTGCATCTGGTCCTTCTAGTGCATCCAAGACTATGTCGTAATGGTCTAGCAAATTGTGAGAGGGGATATCTAAGTGAGTACAAATAGGAAGTGCGTCTATCGCGCTCAGCAGACGAAGGATCAAAACTTCACAACATCTTACGTTGAATGACCCGAATAGGTTTAGCGTTTAACATTAATAATAATTGTGAGAGGGAGGAGCGACCTACTCTACACCTACGTTGTCCTGGGCTGTGCAACTGTTGCGACTCAGAGATCGTCTCAGAAGAATGCTGGAAGGTACCTGAAGCAAGGCAAGTCGACCTGAAGCAGGGCAATCGACCTGAAGCAGGGCAAGTCGACCTGAAGCAGGGCAAGTCGACCTGAAGCAAGGCAAGTCGACCTGAAGCAAGGCAAGTCGACCTGAAGCAAGGCAAGTCGACCTGAAGCAAGGCAAGTCGACCTGAAGCAGGGCAAGTCGACCTGAAGCAGGGCAAATCGACCTGAAGCAGGGCAAGTCGACCTGAAGCAGGGCAAGTCGACCTGAAGCAAGGCAAGTCGACCTGAAGCAAGGCAAGTCGACCTGAAGCAAGGTAAGTCGACCTGAAGCAGGGCAAATCGACCTGAAGCAGGGCAAGTCGACCTGAAGCAGGGCAAGTCGTTCTGAAGCAAGGCAAGTCGACCTGAAGCAAGGCAAATCGACCTGAAACAAGGCAAGTCGACCTGAAGCAGGGCAAATCGACCTGAAGCAGGGCAAGTCGATCTGAAGCAGGGCAAGCCGACCTGAAGCAGGGCAAGCCGCTGTACTACACAGTGATTTGGAATATGTTGTTATTGTTGTCGGAAAAGTGGCAGAGACAGTTTAATGTGAACAAATGTAAGGTTCTAATCCTCGGTAAAAAAAATGCACTTAGAAACTAGATAATGTGGATCTTAGTCAAACTGAATGTGAAAAAGACTCAGTAGTTCTGTTTAGTACAAACCTGAAGCCAAGACTACAGTATGTTTTAAATAGTTCATTATTAATAGACAATATAAACTAACTCAAATAATGCAAATCGAGAAATTTGCTGAATAACATATGGGGAATAAACTCTGCTGAATCGACTGGCGAATCTGTCCCCAACGGTGACACAGTGACTGTTTAGCAACAACAGTTGTAATTCAGACTGTTTCAGTAGATGGTGGGTTGCCATTATGTACAGTTTTTATCGTTCGATTTGCCCTGCCTTGTATATCAAACATCCTCAGCAAAATCTGTTATTTTATAATAAATTTATATTTTAGTATAAAAACCCATTCGAACTCGGTCCGTATTCAATGAAAATATTTAAAACAAGAATACTTGAGTGTGCGTTTTCTTTTATAGAATGGTACCCATTTTCTCTGACAGACAGTGACAAACTTAAATTCTTGACCATAAAATGACAAATAATTATCGTACCAAGAGTGATAAAGTTGAACTGGCTAAAATATGGTAGGAAATACCCATAGATAAAACACGTTCATTATTAGGATATTTTATTAAGTTACTGGTGGCGAAATACATCTTGACAGTGTACGTCTAGTGTTTGGCACAGTGTACGTCTAGTGTTTGGCACAGTGTACGTCTAGTGTTTGGCACAGTGTACGTCTAGTGTTTGGCACAGTGTACGTCTAGTGTTTGGCACAGTGTACGTCTAGTGTTTGGCACAGTGTACGTCTTGACAGTGTACGTCTAGTGTTTGGCACAGTGTACGTCTAGTGTTTGGCACAGTGTACGTCTAGTGTTTGGCACAGTGTACGTCTAGTGTTTGGCACAGTGTACGTCTAGTGTTTGGCACAGTGTACGTCTAGTGTTTGGCGTGATCTAGTGTGACGTCTAGCTGTTTGGCACAGTGACGTATGTTGCAGTGACTGTTCCTACGCCTGCTCTTCCCCATCTTGTAATTTGCGGACGTACTGTTTATTTTAATTTGTCTATCTGTGGTTAAATGCGCGCTTTTGAAAAGTTATGCAACCTTTTGTTAGGCAATAAGAGGGCTGGGGGATGGAAGGAGTGGGGTTGTGGGTAAAAAAAAGGGAGTTAGAGAGGCTAGGTGACCTCTCTAGTTTTAACTTACCTTCGCCTAGTTTAGAAATAAAGAAAATAGTTTAAAAAAACGGAATTGTTAAGATTTAGACGTTAAGCACTACATCAAAATATTGTTCATAGAATTATGAATGAGTGGAACACACTCCCAAGAAACGTCACTGCAGCATGAACTATCTGCGTAATCTGCGTGGGTGTGGGTGGGTGAGTTACACCTGCCTAGCATGGGCCATTAGGCCTACTCTAGTGCTTCATCATTCTTACGTTTTTAAATGATAAGCGGAATAATGTAATGCGTGATAGATAAGTATATCCTCGTATATTGGTCAAAGAGGCGTTAAATAATAATAATTATTGTAAACAAGAGCTAACTGAATTATCTTTGTTTACGTGTTAATGGTGCTGGCATACAAAACATCTAAAGCAGAAATAGGCCTACCGGTCTATGGTAGTCAGGTCCTAATTACACTCAACCATACTCCATGCATCTAACATTTTTGTTTAAACCTACCCATCCATGACGGCGAAACATACGGTACCAGCAGTGGGGACAGGAGAGGGTACAGTACCCCAGGCACGGGCAGGTGACTCAGCAGCAGTGACTGATGGCGTCAGTGGTGAGTCACACTGAGATTATCACAGGTAAAATGTTCAAACCTCAGTTGACCCTGCCCCTCCCCCCTTTCTCACCCCACCTGACGCACACATCCACATTCCACACTCTAGGATGCTGTCTCCGCAAGTCAAGACGCTACCGTGGCCTACCAGATATTGTCAGACTAAAAACTCCATTTATTCCTTCACCGAGTCATATTGCTTGTGAATAGTGCTAGGTACCTCCCGTGTTTACCATTGTTAAGGGTGGTGTGCGTCTCCCGTAGTGGGTGTGAGGGAAGACAAGTGTAACATCTGGGTATCTGTATGTGAAGACGTTTCGCCAACCAGTGGCTTCTTCAGTCCAATGCAGAGAAAGGCGGAAGATGAGGAGGAATTTGAGGTAATTATTCCCTCAGCCTTGATAGACTGAACACATCGCTCCAAGCCGAGGGACTGATTACCTCAAACTTGCTGGAGAAACATTTCCAGAACGAAGATACCCAAATGTTGCACAGGTGTCTCATTTATCAACTTGTCAGTGTTCTAAACCATTTATTCACACAAATACAGTACACCTGCCTGGCATCTGCCAGTAGCCTGCTGCTGCGCTCCCTACATGTTCTTAAAACATCTGTAAACTTGGGTGTGTTGTCACAATGAGAGGAGAGTTCACACAGCATTAACGACACCGGACTCACCGTGGCACAATGCCCTGACTGGAAGGATACACAATCCGAACATAGGAACAAGGAACTTACGACGATGTTTCGATCCAACTTGGACCTACTGTGAGAAATTTTACACGGAAAAGGCACGAGTCACGTTTGTATGTGCTTCAGGTTTTGAGTAAATAGTATAAAATACTGGCACGTTGATGAGTAAGACACATGTACAAAAGTTGGGTATTGTTGAAACGCTTGAACACTTGCACTGTCCCATCTAGTTGCATACTCTCACAGAATGTTGTCTAGCAAGCACTGCAAATTTCAAAACAAATGACACCTGTTTAACTCTTCACTGTCAAAGTGGTATGTCAAGGTCACAATGTGTAGGAACACGGGATTATACGTGAGGGTGTTAACCCAAGAAGGTATGAGCTACCTGAGTGTGTGTAGGAACACCTGAAGGTATGAGCTACCTGAGTGTGTGTGTAGGAACACCTGAAGGTATGAGCTACCTGAGTATGTGTGTAGGAACACCTGAAGGTATGAGCTACCTGAGTGTGTGTGTAGGAACACCTGAAGGTATGAGCTACCTGAGTGTGTGTGTAGGAACACCTGAAGGTATGAGCTACCCGAGTGTGTAGGAACACCTGAAGGTATGAGCTACCTGAGTGTGTAGGAACACCTGAAGGTATGAGCTACCTGAGTGTGTGTAGGAACACCTAAGTTATGAGCTACTTATAACTTATTCACAGTTTACACATCTGTGAATAAGTTATGACTGAAGGTCTCGCCCCTGCCTATCTTATCAACATTTGTCATCTACACAAACACCAAACTCTAACTTCGGTCATCAATGAACCGGATCTACCATCAAAGCTCAGCACTGCAATTGAAAAGCTACTCACGTATTGCTTAAAGTAGCCCATCCTGGGAGCGAAGTTTTCCTGATTGAGGTGAAGCAACATTGAACCAGTTTAGTGCGAGGTGTATGACCCCCCTCTTAGAGCGCGCGCACGCACACACACACACACAGTGACTAGACTGAGCACAAGCTACATGAACACTGACCTGCAGCCCGGCCCCGCATGGCTTATATATGCTCAGTACCGGCCGGATGACTCAACATCACATAGCTGCCACTTCAGCTAACTCTCACACCGACGTTTGTATCATGGCATCTACGTTGCCTTGGTACAGCAGTTCTAAATCCCCCACAGACAACCCCTTTCACTTGTAAGTAAATGTGGTAATTGAGAAATAGTGTGGATGTCATCCTGAGATGTTGGTGTGAGAGAGAGAGAGCGGCGGTTACTGCTTGTGACGTCAGCACTACACCAAACGGATGTCCCCGTGTGTGTACTCACCTAGTTGTGGTTGCAGGGGTCCAGTCATAGCTCCTGGCCCCGCCTCTTCACTGGCCGCTACTGGGTCACTCTCCCTGCACTATGAGCTTTATCATACCTCTTCTTAAAGCTATGAATGGATCCTGCCTCCACTACATCGATTCCCAAACTATTCCACTTCCTGACCACTCTGTGACTGAAGAAATACTTCCTAACATCCCTGTGATTCATCTAAGTCTTCAATTTCCAACTGTCCTCCCTTGTTGCTGTGTCCCATCTCCGGAACATTCTGTCTCTGTCCACCTTGTCTATTCCTCTCAGTTTTTTTATATGTCGTTATCATGTCCTCCCTATCTCTCCTGTCCTCCAGTGTCGTCAGGTCGATTTCCCTTAACCTCTCCTCGTAGGACATACCCCTTAGCTCCGGGACTATTCTTGTTGCAAACCTTTGCACTTTCTCTAGTTTCTTTATGTGCTTGGCTAGGTGTGGGTTCCAAACTGGTGCTGCATACTCCAGTATGGGCCTAACGTACACAGTGTACAGGGTCCTGAACGATTCTTTATTAAGATGTCGGAATGCTGTTCTTAGGTTTGCTAGGGTGTGTGTGTGTGTGTGTGTGTGTGTGTGTGTGTGTGTGTGTGTGTGTGTGTGTGTGTGTGTGTGTGTGTGTGTGTGTGTGTGTGTGTGTGTGTGTGTGTGTGTGTGTGTGTGTGTGTGTGTGTGTGTGTGTGTGTGTGTGTGTGTGTGTGTGTGTGTGTGTGTGTGTGTGTGTGTGTGTGTTAAAGGGGAGGGAAAATGCTGATGTCCCGTCTTCACTACGATTTGTTGTTTTTTATTTTTATTGTTTTTGTTTGTCTGTTCTTAGTTGTACGTTGTTTTATGTTTGTTGTTGTGTTTTGTTGTTACCGGGATACATTTCTCCCAGGATGTGATCCACAACAGTCCATAGTCCGGTTACACATTTTACCTTCACGTGAATAGGAGGCAGCAAATGTGAGTTAGACCTTCCTAGCGTGGGCCAATAGGCTTACGGCACTGCCTTATTCACATGTTTTTTATATATAATAAGTACATGAGAAAATAGCAGCATGGCAGCAGGCCTACCGTGAAATAAGACATGAAAAGTACTGAATATTTTAATGGGGGAAACGTTTCCCCAAGATTGGCTTCTTCACTCCATCTGTGGCGAAATGTTTCCCAATTAAAATATCCAAAGATACACCACCGTCTTTTTTTTCCCCTCAACATCTGTTGGTATTTTATGTCGTATCTTACCCAGCAGGCCTACTGGCCCATGCTAGGCAGGTCCAACTCTCATCCACCTAAACATGTAGCCGTTCAACCTATATTTAAAGCTACCTGAAGTTCTTGCTTCAATGACGTTACCTGCGAGTCCACAACTCTACCAAACCAGTACTTCCAAATATCCTTTCTAAATATGTCCAACTCGAATTCATTACTGCCCTGTCTTGGTTAGATGTTTTCATCACGTTATTTATATCCTCCTTTATTTATTCCTGTCTTCCAGCTGTACACTTTAGTCCCACCACTCGTAATTCTTGTTGACCTGTCCGACAATCAAAGTCGGGTACTTTTTTTATGGTGCAGTGACTGCTGAAAGCACTAAGCCTACGTTGATTGGCTTTGTTAGTGTCTTTGCTTCTTGGCCTTATTATACCTTCTCTTGAAACTGTGTATGCGGGTTTGCCTCTTATTATATCACTTTCTTACTACCCAAGACTTAAAAATAGTTTTTTACTTCCCTCTCTGTGACTATTCTATGTTTTTTTTAGTTTCCCTGTGTCCCATTCCAACAGTGCCTCGCATTTTATACAGTCTTTTCTTCTGTCCCGTGGAGTCCTGTGATTATCTTGTACGTTGTAATCACGTCTCCCCTGCTCTCTCTCTGTTCTGAGTTCCTTTCTTCTCTCCTCACCTACTGGATTCGTCTAGATGCAAAACTCAGTTTCTGAATATGCTTCGTCAGGTGTGGGATGAATGGTGGTGGGGCACCGTGCTATGACTAGCGTCATGTATCAACCAATCCTAATATTCTAGTTCCCTTCTCTTCGCTTGTGTGTGAGTAGTTAATGATCCAAGGCAGACCCAAACGTCGTCATAGGCTTCAGTCTTCTATGTGCGGGTTATCTGTGTATTGTTCCAGTCACGGTATTGTGCTTTTTTTGTTCTTTAACGATGTCACACTTTCACACATTAGTTTGGGACTAGTCTCGTTTGAAACCTTAGCACTTTCTCCAATTTCTTGACACGTCTGACCTGGTGTGGGTTCAATACTGGCGCTGCATTTTCCAGTATGGCTCTGATGTATACGCTATTCAATGTCGTGAATGACTCCTTACTTAGGTTGGGTCAGGTTACCTCTAGGCTTTGATATACATTTAATGAGTTACGAGAATTTTTCTACTCCCGGAGCCCGGTCATGGGCCAGGCTCGTCTGTGGTGCCTGTTGCCCCACATATCCATCACAACCTAGTTGATTTAGCAATTGAAGATACTTTTCCAGTTTCCTCTTGAAGACTTCTACACTTGACTCAGCAGTGTTTCTGATATCCTCTGGTAAGATGTTGAATAATCTGGAGTCACGGACGTTGATACAGTGTTCCCTTATTGTGCTCACTGCACCCCTGGTTTTCAATGAGTTACGTTAGGTTAGGTTGGGTTGGGTCGAGTCGGGTTGGTCGGGTCGGGTCGGGTTAGGGTACAACAGAAAAATTAAGAACATAAGATAAAAGACGATAAAACAGTCTGCCGAGCGAACAGAAAACGGGCAGCAACTGTGCGCGGCTCGTATAACAGTAATATTTCAACTGTTCAAGACTCCTTCAACAGCCACCCATCTGACTGTTTTTAGAACAGTGCCATGTTGCCTGAGGTTAAGAGGACGGACGTCATATATGTAAGCCATGTGCAGTCCGCTAAATGATTCTTTAAGGTCCTTAAAGACACAGTTCTAAGTTTCACTAATCTTGAATAAGTTGTCCATACTAAGCGGTTTAGAGGTACTAGCTAACACTACCAGCTCCCACCAGCACAAGAACCCACCAAGACAACCAACACCTACCACAACCAGCACCCACCACCACAGCAAGAACCCACCAACACAACCAACACCCACCACCACAACCAGTACCCACCACAAGAACCCACCACCACAACCAGCACCCACCGCCACAACCAGTACCCACCACAAGAACCCACTACCACAACCAGCACCCACCACCACAACCAGTACCTCAGCCACCACCACAACCAGTACCCACCACAAGAACCCACCACCACAACCAGCACCCACCACCACAACCAGTACCCACCACAAGAACCCACCACCACAACCAGCACCCACCGCCACAACCAGTACCCACCACCACAACCAGTACCCACCACAAGAACCCACCACCACAACCAGCACCCACCACCACAACCAGTACCCACCACAAGAACCCACTACCACAACCAGCACCCACCACCACAACAACCCACCACCACAACCAGCACCCACCACCAAACCAGAACCCACTATCGCAACCAGACCCACCACAAGAACCCACTACCATAACCAGCACCCACCACCACAACAACCCACCACCACAACCAGCACCCACCACCAAACCAGAACCCACTACCGCAACCAGCACCCACCACAAGAACCCACTACCACAACCAGCACCCACCACAAGAACCCACTACCACAACCAGCACCCACCACAAGAACCCACTACCACAACCAGCACCCACCACAAGAACCCACTACCACAAGACACCATTAAATGAGCTAAATGACTCATTTATTGAGGTCCTCTCAAACATTATTCAGGCTTCACCGTGAGTACATCGTCCTCACCGTGAGTACATCGTCCTCACCGTGAGTACATCGTCCTCACCGTGAGTACATCGTCCTCACCGTGAGTACATGGTGAATCATGTGGTAATGCCCTGACAGCTTAGAGTACTGCCCAGATATGTCTGGGACAAGTCCAGACTGCGAGTACTTCCCTTCCCAGAAATGACGACCACCTCGGCACCTGCTGCAGTTATCTTGAAGTGGCTGAAAAGTGTCGCAGATAACCTCACAACATCCTGTGGTATTTCTCACCACTCTTTATCACCCACGATCTCCCGTATCTTTCTATTATTAACTTATTTAATTTGTCCTTTACTTTGTTTCTCTCTCTCTCTCTCTATATATATATATATATATATATATATATATATATATATATATATATATATATATATATATATATGCAAAAAGATCACAGTAAACAGGTGATATCAAAATATGCAAGAAAACCACTATGAAAAAATAGAAGAATTCCAAGCGCTTTCGTGACTACTCACATTATCAAGGAACTATAACAGGAAACATGACAAGAAGGGCTTATATAAGGGGCGAGACTACACCTCACAGTCACATCACACTAACAAAGACTACACCTCACATTAGCGTAACATCGCACGACTCTGTGAAGAGGAAAATAAGAAAGGACCTGAAACTCTTCCCAAGAATTAAGATTAGTCCAATTTATTATTAAATTCTTCCCAAATTTTATTAATTATAAATGAATCCAATTTATATAAACCAAAAGAAATATTCATATTATTTTCAAAACTGCTTTTAATGAAACATGATTCTATTATATTTCTCTCAACCATGGACTTGCTTGATACAACCTTCTCAGCATTTTGAAAATCAATTGGATGGTTAAAATCTCTCACATGAATAAATAGAGCATTAGAATCTTGTCCAGTTCTAATGCTATATTTATGTTGTTTTAATCTTAGTTCAAGACTTTTACCAGTTTGACCAAAATAAACTTTATCGCATATTTTACAGGGAATCTTATAGACACATCCATCAGCATTTTGGGGGGAATTTTTTATCAAAAGTCTTTTTACTGTATCAAGATTTTTAAATACAACTTTGATATTAAAATTCTTAAGAAAGGAAGGCATATCAACCAAGTTTTCATGGTAAGGAGAACCAACATATTTTTGGTTGAATAAGGTTGGTTGTCCCTTTTGGATTGTAAAAGTATTCCTAGCTATTTTAAAAGATTTATCAATTATGTTTCTTGGGTATTTTAAATCATTAGCTATTTCATAAATTTTAGAGATTTCTTCATCTATGAACTCTGGACTACAAATACGTAAAGCTCTCAAAAACATTGAAGAAAAAACCGACACTTTAACTCTATCTTGATGTGAAGAGTAATAGTGTACATAGGAACAATTATTTGTAGGTTTTCTGTAAATTTTAAATTTAAAATCAATGTTACCCTTAATAATAAAAACATCTAGGAAGGGCAATGAGTTATTTACTTCGAATTCAACAGTAAAATTTATAGAATGAGCTAAGCTATTTAATTTAACAAGGAAATTGTTTATATCTACTTCCTTAGGCATAAGGAATGATTTAAAATACCCAAGAAACATAATTGATAAATCTTTTAAAATAGCTAGGAATACTTTTTACAATCCAAAAAGGGACAACCAACCTTATTCAACCAAAAATATGTTGGTTCTCCTTACCATGAAAACTTGGTTGATATGCCTTCCTTTCTTAAGAATTTTAATATCAAAGTTGTATTTAAAAATCTTGATACAGTAAAAAGACTTTTGATAAAAATTCCCAAAATGCTGATGGATGTCTATAAGATTCCTGTAAAATATGCGATAAAGTTTATTTTGGTCAAACTGGTAAAAGTCTTGAACTAAGATTAAACAACATAAATATAGCATTAGAACTGGACAAGATTCTAATGCTCTATTTATTCATGTGAGAGATTTTAACCATCCAATTGATTTTCAAAATGCTGAGAAGGTTGTATCAAGCAAGTCCATAGTTGAGAGAAATATAATAGAATCATGTTTCATTAAAAGCAGTTTTGAAAATAATATGAATATTTCTTTGGTTTATATAAATTGGATTCATTTATAATTAATAAAATTTGGGAAGAATTTAATAATAAATTGGACTAATCTTAATTCTTGGGAAGAGTTTCAGGTCCTTTCTTATGTTCCTCTTCACAGAGTCGTGAGATGTTACGCTACTGTGAGGTGTTGTCTTTGTTAGTGTGATGTGACTGTGAGGTGTAGTCTCGCCCCTTATATAAGCCCTTCTTGTCATGTTTCCTGTTATAGTTCCTTGATAATGAGTAGTCACGAAAGCGCTTGGAATTCTTCTATTTTTCATAGTGGTTTTCTTGCTATATATATATATATATATATATATATATATATATATATATATATATATATATATATATATATATCGTGCCGATTAGGTAAAACTTGCGATTTTGGTGGTTTAAATAGCAACGCTCTTCTTGCCATATAAGACAAGCGAAAATTTGTGTATGCAATAATTTCACAAAAATCATTCTGAACCTAACGAAAAAAATATATTTCATTGTGTTTATTATTAAATTATTGTAAAAGTATCTAAAATATACTTAGTTGAGTTAGGCTAAATTAAATTGCGCTTGTTATAATAAGGTTAGGTAGGTTTTCTAAGATTCTTTTGGTTCAAAATTAAATTTTTTTACATCAACATAATTGCAAAAAATATATCTTTGAACGTATAAAAGAAAATTTTAGAAAGAACTTAATTTTAAATGAGTTCTTGCTAATTGACCAGTTTTACCTATTCGGCGCACACACACACACACACATACAGACACTGTACATCGTGTACGTCAGGCCCATACTAGAATATGCAGCACCAGTCTGGAACCCACACCTAGTCAAGCACGTAAAGAAACTAGAGAAAGTGCAAAGGTTTGCGACAAGGCTAGTTCCACAACTCAGGGGTCTGTCCTATGAAGAAAGGTTGAGGGAAATAGGACTAACAACACTGGAGGAAAGAAGGGTCAGAGGAGACATGATAACGACATACAAAATACTGCGGGGAATCGACAAGGTAGACAGGGACAGGATGTTCCAGAGAGGGAACACAGAAACAAGGGGACACAACTGGAAGCTGAAGACTCAGATGAGTCAAAGGGATGTTAGGAAGAATTTCTTCAGCCACAGAGTAGTCAGGAAGTGGAATAGTCTAGAGAAAGATATAGTGGAGGCAGGAACCATACATAGTTTTAAGACGAGGTATGATAAAGCTCATGGAGCAGGGAGAGCAGAGACCCAGTAGCGGACAGCGAAGAGGCGGGGCCAGGAGCTGAGTCTCGACCCCTGCAACCACAATTAGGTGAGTACAATTAGGCGAGTACACACATTATATATATATATATATATATATATATATATATATATATATATATATATATATATATATATATATATATATATATATATCACGTCGTGCCGAATAGGTAAAACTTTGCTATTTTGGCTTAAATAGCAACGCTCTTCTTGCCGAATAAGGCAAGCGAAAATTTGTGTATGCAATAATTTCGCAAAAAATCATTTTGAACCTAACGAAAAAAAAATTCTTTGTTTATTTAATTATTGTAAACTTATCTAAAATATATTTAGTTGGATTAGGCTAAATTAAATTGAGCTTGTTTTAATAAGGTTAGGTAAGTTTTCTAAAGTTCTTTTGGTACAAAATTATTAATTTTTACATTAATATAAATGAAAAATATATCTTTAAACGTATAAGAGAATTTTTAGAAAGGACTTAATTTTAAATGAATTCTTGCTAATTGACCAGTTTTACCTATTCGGCACGATATATATATATGCAAAAGATCACAGTAAACAGGTGATATATATATATATATATATATATATATATATATATATATATATATATATATATATATATATATATATACGTGCCGAATAGGTAAAACTGGTCAATTAGCAAGAATTCATTTAAAATAAAGTCCTTTCTAAAAATTCTCTTATACGTTTAAAGATATATTTTTCATTTATATTAATGTAAAAATTAATATATATATATATATATATATATATATATATATATATATATATATATATATATATGCAAAAGATCACAGTAAACAGGTGATATATATATATATGGCTACGGAGTATGGCAAGTAGATGTCTGCCATTGTGGCGGCACAGGTGTAGTCCCAAGCAATCTGCTTACCATCCTTCCAGGGTAGCATAGTGGCTCCATCAGGACGCTTTTGACTTCCATCAGACCTCTGCACTTGGGGTTCCCGTTGGGCTAGACAACGGGCTGTGGCGAGGCTTCTCTTTATGATGTCGTTGACCTCATGTCTAACATACTTCCCTTCTGATGTGTGACACACGAGACCATGAAGTCCGAATTGATCAGCCGTCGCCCTGCCGCAACTACACCTATGTTCGGTGAGGTTGGGGGCGGCGAGGCGAAGAGCAGCACCAATCCGAATGGCCTGAGAGTATATACAGTGTCTGCACTTCCAACCTCCAGGACTCAAATCCGTGTAAGGAGTTTCCCTTTAATCCCTTCTCCTTTGCTCATTTTCATTAATTTTACAGCGTCACAACACAGGCATACAGCACACTTCTGATAGGTCATTTTCGTATATTAGAAACAGTAACAGACCTGACACTGATCTCTGTGGGACCCTCGCTTCACCAGTGCCCAGGCACCATACTGACTATCCTCAAAAATTTTGACATAAATATACATCCTTGATGGGTTTCCAGAGTTCCTACTCCCGCGGTCCCGCCCCTCGACCAGGGATTCTGCAGTTCGGAGGGACATCTAAACTGGGATGGCAACACGATTCTGGCAAGACCGTGATTAAATGAGTAATAGCGAAACTGTTTCCTATTTTTTTCGGGTCACTCTACCTTGGTGGGAGACGACCGGTGTAACAAAAAAAAGCAAAGAAAACAAGTCTAGCTTTAAGATACCCGGGCAACTGCAGAAGTGGTCAAACAAGTGGCTTCTGGAGTTCAATGTAAACAAAGGTCAAGTGAATGTACCTGTAGTGTACCTGTAGTTACTGCCTCCCCCCCCCCAGCTCCACATCATGCCTCCTGACTGATGGTCTGATCACTCAGGCTGCTGGTGATAGCAGCCGTAGCTCAACGTAGTTACCACAACGTGCCAAATCAGGAACTGACCGGGAACTCACCAAGTTCCATTTTGAAAACAGCTAGAAATTTTACAATTACTCTGAGATTAATATATATATATATATATATATATATATATATATATATATATATATATATATATATATATATATATATATATATATATATATATATTAGGTGTGTGTGTGTGTAAGTTAGTTACCATTTTGTCCTAGGACATGTCAATAGACACTAGCCTGAGTATATAGTAGGTAGTGTAGTGTATGTAGGAACCTTACAAATGTTTGCCCCACTGGAATTGAATCCCCCCGTGGTCAATGCAAGGTTTACACTAGGCACCTGAGGGGTTGTGTGTGTGTGTGTGTGTGTGTGTGTAAAGAGCGAGTTGAAAGAGGCTCCAGAATGTTACCATTATTGCTGCAGATATCAATAAACGAAAAGGATACTGAGGGTCAACATCACACCAAACCTATCACCAGAGGTACAAACGTCAGCGACACGTGTAAGGCTAGCAGTGTGGAGCCCTTACCTAATCAATGTGGAGCCCTCACCTGGTCAATGTGAATCCACCACCTGGTCAATGGTCTGAAGGTTTACAACCAAGAATAATGCACCTTGAGGAGAGGTTGAAGGAAGTGAATCAGTTGACCTTGAAAGACAAGGGTAGACAGCATGACAACGACCAACACAACTCTCAGGAGGAACTGACAACCCGGTGCATCAACTACCTCAGTTATGAAGACTGGGGACAAGAACTGGGGACAAGAAACTACAGGTGGAAACTGAAGGCAAGTGGGCCCATGTTACCACCTACTTCTTTAGTCTCAAGAGTGTTGGAAAAAGTTAAATGAGTTTGTGGAGAAACTAGAAGTAAATTTAATATATATATAGCCAGAGTAACAACAGCCAGGGTAACAATAGCCTGGGTAACAACAGCCAGGGTAACAACAGCCAGGGTAACAACAACCAGGGTAACAACAGCCAGGGTAACAACAGCTAGAGTAACAACAGCCTGGGTAACAACAACCAGAGTAACAACAACCAGGGTAACAACAGCCAGGGTAACAACAGCCAGGGTAACAACAGCCAGAGTAACAACAGCCAGGGTAACAACAACCAGGGTAACAACAACCAGGGTAACAACAACCAGGGTAACAACAGCCAGAGTAACAACAGCCTAGGTAACAACAGCCTGGGTAACAACAGCCTGGGTAACAACAGCCAGAGTAACAACAGCATGGGTAACAACAGCTAGGGTAACAACAGCCAGGGAAACAACAGCCAGAGTAACAACAGCCAGGGTAACAATAGCCTGGGTAACAACAGCCTGGGTAACAACAGCCAGAGTAACAACAGCATGGGTAACAACAGCTAGGGTAACAACAGCCAGGGAAACAACAGCCATGGAAACAACAGCCAGAGTAACAACAGCCAGAGTAACAACAACCTAGGTAACAACAACCAGAGTAACAACAGCCTGGGTAACAACATCCAGAGTAACAACAGCCAGAGTAACAACAGCCAGAGTAACAACAGCATGGGTAACAACAGCTAGGGTAACAACAGCCAGGGAAACAACAGCCAGAGTAACAACAGCCAGAGTAACAACAGCCAGAGTAACAACAGCCAGAGTAACAACAGCCAGAGTAACAACAGCCAGAGTAACAACAGCCTAGGTAACAACAGCCAGAGTAACAACAGCCTGGGTAACAACATCCAGAGTAACAACAGCCAGGGTAACAACAGCCAGAGTAACAACAGCCTGGGTAACAACAGCCAGAGTAACAACAGCCAGAGTAACAAAAACCAGGGTAACAATAGCCAGGGTACCAATAGCCAGGGTAACAACAACCAGGGTAACAACAGCCAGGGTAACAACAGCCAGAGTAACAACAACCAGGGTAACAACAACCAGGGTAACAACAACCAGGGTAACAACAACCAGGGTAACAACAACCAGGGTAACAACAGCCTGAGTAACAACAGCCTAAGTAACAACAGCCTGGGTAACAACAGCCAGGGTAACAACAGCCTGAGTAAAAGCAGCCAGGGTAACAACCAGGGTAACAACAGCCTGGGTAACAGCCTGAGTAACAACAGATTGGGTAACCACAGCCAGGGTAACAATAGCCTGAGTAACAACAGCCAGGGTAACAACAGCCAGGGTAACAACAACCAGAGTAACAACAACCAGGGTAACAACAGCCTGGGTAACAGCCAGGGTAACAACAGCCTGGGTAAAAGCAGCCAGGGTAACAACAGCCAAGGTAACAACAGCCAGAGTAATAACAGCCAAACATGTGAATCTTCTCTGCGTTTGCAAATATTTAAAAAAAAGGCCTAATAAATATGGGGGCTATTTTCTTTCGATAGAATAGACCCGCACGAGGACCCAGCAGACAAGACTAGAGATTAAGACTGAAGGTGGTCTTCCTGGATGAGGGTGTGGATTAAGACTTAAGTAAGGTGGTCTTCCTGGATGAGGGTGTGAATTAAGGTGGTCTTCCTGGATGAGGGTGTGGATTAAGGTGGTCTTCCTGGATAAGGGTGTGCATTAAGGTGGTCTTCCTGGATGAGGGTGTGCATTAAGGTGGTCTTCCTGGATGAGGGTGTAGATTAAGGTGGTCTTCCTGGATGAGGGTGTGGATTAAGGTGGTCTTCCTGGATGAGGGTGTGGATTAAGGTGGTCTTCCTGGATGAGGGTGTGGATTAAGACTTAAGGTGGTCTTCCTGGATGAGGGTGTGAATTAAGGTGGTCTTCCTGGATGAGGGTGTGCATTAAGGTGGTCTTCCTGGATGAGGGTGTGAATTAAGGTGGTCTTCCTGGATGAGGGTGTGCATTAAGGTGGTCTTCCTGGATAAGGGTGTGCATTAAGGTGGTCTTCCTGGATGAGGGTGTGAATTAAGGTGGTCTTCCTGGATGAGGGTGTGCATTAAGGTGGTCTTCCTGAATAAGGGTGTGCATTAAGGTGGTCTTCCTGGATGAGGGTGTGCATTAAGGTGGTCTTCCTGGATAAGGGTGTGAATTAAGGTGGTCTTCCTGGATGAGGGTGTGGATTAAGGTGGTCTTCCTGGATGAGGGTGTGCATTAAGGTGGTCTTCCTGGATAAGGGTGTGAATTAAGGTGGTCTTCCTGGATGAGGGTGTGGATTAAGGTGGTCTTCCTGGATGAGGGTGTGCATTAAGGTGGTCTTCCTGGATAAGGGTGTGAATTAAGGTGGTCTTCCTGGATGAGGGTGTGCATTAAGGTGGTCTTCCTGGATAAGGGTATGCAATAAGGTGGTCTTCCTGGATGAGGGTGTGAATTAAGGTGGTCTTCCTGGATGAGGGTGTGCATTAAGGTGGTCTTCCTGGATAAGGGTGTGTGGGAGCCACACAAGGATGAGTAACCCTGAGATTATCCTCTGAGCTGCTTCATTATAGTCTGGCCAATACTTCTGGACTGCTCGCTAAAGGTGACTCTCAATCAAAACAACTACACCCATGTCCAGGGTGTCAGGTTACACGCACACTGGACCCCAGATGCAACTTTATACACAGCCTCAAGAGCAGGTATAATAAAGTTCAAGAAGCCAAACGCAGTAACTTATGAAGCACATACTGTTCTGGTATAGCGTTCACATCATAAGACATATTGGAAAAATTTAATATCCTAAACTTAAATAATCTATACATATACACAAAAAAATCTTTTTGAATTCACACGAGCACTTTATGTACGAGAATATTATTATTATAATCAATAGGAAGCGCTAAACCTTGTAGGAGAATAACTCCCCTTCCCCACACAACCTTAATTTCGACCCGTGACCTACTCCCACACCGGAAGAAATTGCTCACAAATCCATGTATAGCCAGTCAGTTACGAGAGCTGGTATGGGAGGGCCTGGACAACACAGAATATTGCCGGAAACTGTATAACGTCACTGGCACGAGACCCAGGCACTGGTGGTCACTGGTTGATGTCGGTACCACACCTCAGCTCAAGTGACATCAACCAAGCTAATGGTGGTCAGTACCACATCTCTCGTCTAATTAGGACAACCAAGTTGCACACTAACTGCCGTAAAAGTTAGTGGTATATATATATATATATATATATATATATATATATATATATATATATATATATATATATATATATATATATATATATATATATATACGTATGTGTGTGTGTGTGTACTCACCTAGTTGTGGTTGCAGGGGTCGAGACATAGCTCCTGGCCCCGCCTCTACACTGGCCGCTACTGGGTCACTCTCCCTGCGCCAGGAGCTTTATCATACCTCTTCTTAAAGCTATGTATGGAGGTGTGTGTGTGTGTGTGTGTGTGTAATAGGTAAAACTTGCGATTTTGGCTTAAATAGCAACGCTCTTCTTGCCATATAAGACAAGCGAAAATTTGTTTATGCAATAATTTCGCAAAAATCATTCTGAACCTAACGAAAAAAATATATGTCATTGTGTTTGTTTATTATTAAATTATTGTAAACTTATCTAAAATATATTTAGTTGGATTAGGCTAAATTAAATTGCGCTTGTTATAATAAGGTTATGTAGGTTTTCTAAGTTTCTTTTGGTACAAAATCATAAATTTTTACATTAACATAAATGAAAAAATATATATTTTAAACGAATAAGAGAAAATTTTAGAAAGGACTTAATTTTAAATGAGTTATTGCTAATTGACCAGTTTTACCTAATCGGCACGACATATATAAAGAGAGAGACTGATGACTCGTGGTAGTTATTCAGCGCTATATAACCCATACGTGTTAAAGAGCCTTTTATAAATAATAATAATAATAATAATAATAATAATAATAATAATAATAATAATAATAATAGTCAGTCCTCTAAAGTAGCTGAAACAGTTTGTTTCCACCTCCCAAACATAAAAGATCACTGTAGCGGGTAGTCTTCAACTTCCAAATAAAGCATCGCTGGAGCGGGTAGTCTCCTCACAAGCAAGAGCAAATGAAGACAAAGCCAGCTTTGTCACAGCCTAAAATCGTGGCAGCTGACTCTTGGCGGAGCTCCAGGTCCTCCGATTCCCTATATCGGCCCTAACTTCGACTTAACCTCTTAATACATACTCGACTGATAATGTAAATTCGATACACTTTACTGATAAGCCACAGTGGGTAAACTTTTGACAATAAAAGCAGTAACAGCGAGTAAAGTACAACAGCAGTTCCATACCTGGATACTTGAGTTTACCCCTGCTGAGTAGCGGGAATGAGGATCCAGGAAGCATACTAATGTGTTGGTTGTGACTCTGCTAATACTGTGTCCGAGGTCGCTGCCTCTCCTGAATGACCAACTAATATTCCATGCACAAGGCAAGGTCGCTGACTTAAGAGGTGCGTAAGTTTACCTGTATCCTAATATCATGTTTATTTTTCACCTACAGTTGTGTTGCACAAGTCTGAGCAAAGCTTAGACCTGTGCAACACAATTGTCCTCAAAAATTTGTCAAGTTATTCCATGAATTAAGGAAAGATCCTGGACTTCACCTTACGAAAGCAGACAAAGCAAATGCGATAGTAATTATGGACAAGGTAGATTACAGGTGAAAAATAACATTAGAAAACAGGGAAACTGATGTGCCCCTTTAGTGAACTAGGAACTTGTATTCTGTGCACCAGACGAGGTCGCTGGCTGGAGTGCATCATGCGGAATGTGGCAGCAGGTGCTCAACTGTTAGTGCTGGGAGGACCGAAAGTTATCACATACATTCATTCTTTAAACCTCAGATCAAAAAAATTACTCAAGCCTTTATCAAAATAATATAAATTTTTAAAACCTCAGTCCTCTTTCAAAGCGCCAACACATCATGCCCACAGTTGCTCCTTCATATGGCCAGGGAGTTCCTGGTGCCTGGTTAGAGTGCGTGCCGCAAACACCATCAGCCTGATTGATCAGGCCATCCACCAGGCCTGATCTGGAACCGGGCCGCAGGAAGGGGAGGGGGGATGACCCCCGAAATCTACTACAGGTAATGTATATTATGAAAACCAAGCGCTAAACCCAGTAGGGTCAAGGCCACCGGTAGTCATGCAACGCACACAGGAACGTCTTAAGCGACTACCACATGTTGACTCAACGACTAATATTTGGTCGTCACGAAATAGGGAGACGTCTCCTGACGTGGCTCAATGACCTTTTTCCCTACTCTCGCGGTTCGCCCTGTAAGCCAGGCCTCCATGTTGATTGTCTGGTCGACCAGGCTGTTGCGGCTGGCGGCCCACATAACCATCACAGCCTGGTTGATCTGGCACACCCTGGTGTTAAACCAATAACTTACTAGTGTTGAGCAATAGTAATTAATCAACCTGGTTTGGTAAATAAGAGAAACACCGCATATTATCACGGGAAAGCGTTAAACACGTAGGGGGGATCATACAACACCCTTGGAATGATGAAGTCATCAGACCAATACCACAAGCGGGGATTGAACTCGTGGCGAGTGAGTGGTAAAACTCCAGGCCAGTGCGTAAGCCACTGGGCCAGCTGGCTACAGTAAGATTCATCCAACTAGGTATATTTATACACCATAGAGAGGTTAGCACGGGCCCCCCACTGTGACCACAAATTAAAGATTTTACAGATGAATCTCCCGCCAGCGTGGCCGTGACGAACTCTAGCTCAAGTCCCCTCAAAGCCGTCATCATGACTCACGAAATCGTAATGACACGATTGCAAACAAAGCAAACCCCGGGCCGGGGCGAGTACCCCCCCCCCGCCCGTGGGGTATCGTTGGTTTGAAATCGTGTCATTACGAATTCGTGAGTCATGTCATCAGGTTCCATCCAAGGGAAGGATACGTCCAGTCCCCTGGATCAAGAGCCCCACACCCTCACAATGCCTCACAGTACCAAAGAGTCCAGCTGAAGAAACTGTCTCAGGAATTTCGTGGGTCATTTTGGAGACCGATTGGAAAAACGGCCTAAAAAATGTTCCAGGATATTTTAAGAGACCGTCTGAAGAAAGGTCTCAGAAACATCGCATCGTACACACCTTGTACGTTCTACACCTTGTACGTTCTACACCTTGTACGTTCTACACCTTGTACGTTCTACACCTTGTGATATATCCTATAAATGTTTAAGCAGGAAGAGGTAGTAATGGAACGAGATACCGACACCATGTTAAGGACAAGTGCAATTATGTGGAATCCTTCATCACCGACGTTTCGCCCACACAATAGACTTCATCAAGTCACACTGCTGAATATCGTGCTGTACCGTGGACAAATATATTTAAGTCTTAAAATTATGGTTTAGTTTGTACACCTAAAGGGGAGGAGGGGGTCGCAGATCCCCGCGGCCAGGTCCTAGACCTGTCAAGAGATTTAACATAATTTGGATTTCTTCACCTCACCTGTCTGCAGTATATAAGCCCCTATGTTGTAATAATATAGTAATGGTTATAATCATAACCATGATTTTTAAAGAGGTGGACCGGTAAGCCAGGGGAAGTGTTCTCGGTCAGACCAAAAGTTCCAGGTGTGGGTCATCATACGACTAAGACCCGCGTCAGGAAACACTTGTCCTGTTTCCTGACAAACATTATACCTACCTACCACATGCTGTATGCTTATCAAGGTTGATGGACTCATTACATCGACTCCAGGCTGAGGGACTGATTACCTCAAACTACTTCTGATCTTCCTCACTCATCCTTGTATTGGACTGATGAAGCCACTGTGTGGCAAAACGTTTCCACAATAAAGATACTCAAGTGTTGCACATGTGTCTAATTTATCAACTTCTCACCAGTCACTTGTTTCTATAATGGCAGCTTCTATGTTTTTTTTTCTTTCGCAAAACAACAACACAAAGTTATGCTTTGTGTTTCAGACTTTGTTACGAGAAAAACAAACAGCGAAGGTGCGGCGGCAGGACCTTGCGGAACTGTTATTGTCTGGTTTACCATCGCTCTTTGTCCCTTCAGAAGGACCCTTGAGACAAGGACTCGGAGCTGTCCTGTCCATTCTTGTATCAAGGGGGAGGGGGTGCTGTGCAACTCCTAGGTGTTTAGCGCTTCTCCGTGGTTAAAATTATACAATTCTTGAGAACAAAACAACGGTTCAATACCATGACTGGAATACACAAATAACCCCTACATAAGGAAAAAAATTGTGACGACGTTTCGGTCCGACTTGGACCATTAACTAATGGGACCGAAACGTCGTCTTAAGGTTATTTCTCTTATGTGCGGGTTATCTGTGTATTACACAACTCAATTTTTTTTGCCAACCTTTGATATACCTTTGACGAGTTTCGAGTCTCTCTCTACTCTCGGAGCCCGGCCATGGGCCAGGCTCGTCTAGTGTTTGCCTGGTCAACCAGGATGTCGAATCATTTAGCAAACTTCTAAATATTCCCTGGTCACAGACCGGGCCGCAGGGGCGTTGACCCCTGGAATTCTATCCAGGTAAACTCCAGGTATCCCCCAAACTTAGCCATATTCCGCTGACTAAGATGAGTGAGCATAACTGCACGGTCACGTGTCACGTTGATCTGCAACATTCGTGTAAGCAAACAAACTTTTTTTTTTGCAATATGTCAAGACGAACATTCCCGTACGAAAACTGAGGTTGTTCATTTGGCAACGGAGTTGAGAGTATCATATTACGTCCACACTTTACGTGTTATATAGTCAATGTTATCTACGGTGACTTTCCTGATGAGACTCAGGGTTCAGCACTTTCCATGGTTTACACTCTCCTGGTGGCAGACTACACTCTCCTGGTGGCAGACTACACTCCTCTGGCGGCAGACTACACTCTTCTGGTGGCAGACTACACTCCTCTGGTGGCAGACTACACTCCTCTGGTGGCAGACTACACTCCTCTGGTGGCAGACTACACTCCTCTGGTGGCAGACTACACTCCTCTGGTGGCAGACTACACTCCTCTGGTGGCAGACTACACTCCTCTGGTGGCAGACTACACTCCTCTGGTGGCAGACTACACTCCTCTGGTGGCAGACTACACTCCTCTGGTGGCAGACTACACTCCTCTGGTGGCAGACTACACTCCTCTGGTGGCAGACTACACTCCTCTGGTGGCAGACTACACTCCTCTGGTGGCAGACTACACTCCTCTGGTGGCAGACTACACTCCTCTGGTGGCAGACTACACTCCTCTGGTGGCAGACTACACTCCTCTGGTGGCAGACTACACATCACATGCTTGGATCAGAAGGCACAAGTAAGGATGTTAATAGCATCGGACCCCACAAAAATATCCTACCCACTAGACTGGTTACTACACAATATCTCCTACCCATTGGGATGTATGCTACATATATTCTACCCACCGGGATGTATGCTATATATATCCTACCCACTGGGATGTATGCTATATATATCCTACCCACTGGGATGTATGCTACATATATCCTACCCACTGGGATAGATGATTTGCTGAGTAAATTTGCTGATGATACAAAAATAGGCCGTATGATTCATTCTGAGGAGGATACCAGTGAATTCCAGGAGGATTTGGACAAATTAATGTGGACAAGTGTAAGGTACTAGTCCTTTTTAATGAAAATATCCCTCGAATTTATAAACTAGGTGAAGTAGAGCTTGATCATACAGAATGTGAAAAAGACTTGGGAGTCATGGTAAGCAGGAATCTAAAGCCAAGACAACAGTGCCTAAGTGTGCGCAATAAGGCTAACAGATTACTAGGATTTATTTCAAGAAGTATAAGCATCAGAAGTCCAAAAGTTATTTTACAGCTCTATACATCACTAGTGAGACCTCATTTGGATTATGCAGCTCAGTTTTGGTCTCCTTACTACAGGATGGATATAGATTCATTGGAGAACATACAAAGAAGAATGACTAAAATTATTTACAGTATAAGAAATCTCCCGTATGAAGATAGAGCGTTGAATCTCCACTCTCTGGAGAGACGTAGAATGAGGGGAGATATCATCGAGGTGTACAAGTGGATGATGGGCATAAACAAAGGAGATATTAATAAAATACTAAGGATATCGAACCAAGTAAGAACCAGAAATAACGGATTTAAATTGGATAAATTTAGATTTAGAAAGGACATAGGCAAGTACTGGTTTTCGAACAGAGTTGTAGATGAGTGGAACAATCTTCCGAGTAGGGTGATAGAGGCTAGGACCTTGGGTGGCTTTACATAAGTAGCATTGAAAATTAGGTTGAACAAATATTCTGTTAGTGGAATGAAATGTGAAGGACCTGCCTAGTATGGGCCAACAGGCCTGCTGCAGTGTTCCTCCTTTATTATGTTCTTATGTTATGTTCTAGAACATAAGAACATAAGATTGAGGAACACTGCAGCAGGCCTGTTGGCCCATACTAGGCAGGTCCTTCCTAAATCCTTCCTAAATCCTTTCTAAATCTAAACTTATCTAACTTGAATCCATTATTGCGAGTTCTCTCTTGGAGAGATATCTTCAAGACCTTATTTATATCCCCTTTGTTAATACCCATTTTCCACTTGTATACCTCGATCATGTAGATGAATGGTTCATGTCTCACCTCCCCTCGATCATGTCTCCCCTCATTCTTCGTCTTACAAGTGTTTTTGATATCTTCTGGTATGATGTCGAATAGGCAGAGATCACAATGTTTATATACATCTTTTTTTGTGCCCACGGCGCCCCTGCTTTTTACTGGGTTCATTTTACACTTCTGAAGTGGACGCAGTGAGAAATTCAACTGAGAGAAATGTTTAGTGGTAGTATAAGTAAATACAGCTGCCTTCATTACTGACTGATATGAACACTGGCATATGAAGGTTTTAATTAAGAGGTCGAGGACTTAAAGTGAATGTAAAAGAACTGGTACAGGTAACGTCTTAAAAAGAGGCAAAGTGAAACAAGCCGCCTGTTATAGATAAATTACTGCTGTGCACCTGGAGTGTGTTCCGAGGGTCAACGCCTCTGCGGCCCGGTCCTAGACCAGGCCTCCCGGTAGATGGCCTAATCAATCAGGCTCTTGGCGATAAGTGCATTAAGTCCAGAGTAAGCACCACAGTCCAGCTGATCAGGCATTGACGTGAGAAACTTGTCCAGCTCCTCCTTGAAGACAGCCAGGGGTCTGTTGGTTATCCCTTTATTTATGAAGGCAGGACGTTGAAAAGTCTTGGTCCATTCACACTTACTGAGTTTTCTTTAGTAAAGTCATTACACCCCTGCTCTTTTTTTAAACTGTATATTGGATTACTTAAGAAATTTAGTGTGTTCTTAAACACGGTGATGGTTGCGGTTGTGAGGTCAGACGTATGGCCAGGCAACCCGTCCTAATAATCAGACATCATATCACTCTTGTAGAGAGTCAGGTTAGGTCAGGAAGGCGTGAAAGACACTCGTAGTAAATGTACATAAAAACAAGTACACAACATGTATGGGCCAAGATAAAAATAACCACCGGAAAGACTACTACTGCTGCTGCTGCTGCTGCACCTCCGGATATTATGGAGAACAACTGAAGGAGTGATGGAGGAGTCCACGAGGCATCAGCAGTTTAATACACGACATCTGACAGATGAAGAGTAACTTCGTGACAAGAAGAGCAAAGGTACAACTCAGATAATATACAGATGATAGGCTTAGTACCACCTGGGAAGCACGAACCGCAGTATCAGCAGCAGCATCTGGGTATGAAGGTACCACCTGTGTGGTACTTAAGTGCTTACTAACTCAGAGAATAACTTTTGTTTTACATAGGTATTTCCTCTTATTTACCTTAACACATACAAAAAATAAAGAAAACTCACCGTCATATATAATCTTAAAAAGAAAAAATAGACATTTTTACTTGTGTCATACTTGTGTAAAATGTTAGGAAAATGATGACCATATGATTGTACATGCTAGAAATCCCCCTCATTCTTATATAGACTTGACGAAAATTAAAATATTTGAACATTGTCACAATACTTGAGAGAGACCTTCGATAAAGCCCAGGAGATAGATAGTCATATTTGATAAGCTGAAATGGAAGTTGAAGGCAAAACTACTGATAGAAACCGAGTAATATCTATTGGACAGAAGAGTCGAGTAAAGTTTTTGATGAAATACCCAAAGTTCTACAAATGGAACTGGGCACGCTTCAAGGTGATGTCCTTTCCACCTTGTTTAACGTTCTGATGAACACAACTGCCAAATATAACACCTGATGGTGTGATTTGTACGATACGTTGATAATACATCGGTTCAATCTCTATGCTAGGATAATGAATTTTACATTTTCTCCCATACCTTTCATTCCTAAATATCTTTCACACACACACATTATTATGTAACCTTCTCACCCTCTCTCCTATTTAAGACTGAGGCATTTCCAGTTATTTAAACGCTTTATTGGCTCTACGCAGGCTATAAATGATCTCTGTCTATTCCATTTCTCTCCAACATTGAACAAAGTCGTCAAACACTGAACAATACTTTAACCGAGAGAGTACAAGTGGTTTAAACAGTGTCACCATAGGCATTATTTCTCTTGTTTTGAAGGTTCTCATTATCCAACGCCATTTTCCTGGCAGTCATGACATTGTTTAGCATTAATCTATAAATAAAGTTAAAGGAATCAGGTCCGGACTTCTCTCTATGTCACGCGCTCTAAAAAGCAGATACAAAAATCGTAAAATCATCTAGCCTCTCTGCCAGTCTCTCCTGGAAAATTTCACAGAACCCTAACAAAGAAGCGCTGACCACTAGTGTGCTAGTGAGTGTTGCTACTCACCTGGTGCTATTGTTCACTCATAGATCAGTGGCACTTGCACAGTCCCTGGACCCATTAAGTGTCTCTGTAATCCTCTGTCTACCGCTCACAGGATGGGTATTGGGTGCTTAATAAAGATATTAAACTAACTGTCCGAAACTATATTTAACCGATGATACGGTTAAAAAAGATCTTAGTTATGATAAGAAACTACCCAGGATGCGACCCATAACTGACTAATAAGGTAGTACCTATCTACTTTCGGGTGATACTAAGATTGGTCCTCTTCCCAGAAAGCAAACAGTTAAGTTGGCTAAATTAATGTCTTATTCACAGCAACAATCTGTAGGTGATATTTATTAAATGCTGGATGAAAAGTCTTACTTGACCCAGAATGTCATCCACAACAGTCAGCTAACACTCAGGTTCCTATTTATTCCCAGGTGAAGAGAGTGTTAGTCTTACTATAAAATAACCTTATGTGACGCATTGCTACCCGTGTCACATGCTTTGCCATTCGTTCTATTATCCTTATTGTAATGTGGGAAAGTCCGCGGTTTTCATTGCTTCACGCACTTCACAAGAATGTTTCATCACGGTCCACTGCCTTTGGAATTTTGTATTTCTTTATAAATATGGCGTTCAAGGAATGGTACTCCGGCGCCAAGCGTGTGCCGTTTCCTTCAAGAAACACTGCTGTCAATATTATAATATAATATATAATAATAATAATATATATATATATATATGTCGTGCCGATTAGGTAAAACTTGCGATTTTGGCTTAAATAGCAACGCTCACCTTGCCATATAAGACAAGTGAAAATTTGTGTATGCAATAATTTCGCCAAGATCATTCTGAACATAACGAAAAAAATATATTTCATTGTGTTTGTTTATTATTAAATTAATGTTAACGTATCTAAAATATATTTAGTTGGGTTAGGCTAAATTAAATTGCGCTTGTTGTAATAAGGTTAGGTAGGTTTTCAAATTTTCTCTTGGTACAAAATTATAAATTCTTACATTAACATAAATGAAAAAAATATATCTTTAAACGTATAAGAGAAAATTTTAAAAAGGACTTAATTTTAGATGAGTTCTTGCTAATTGACCAGTTTTACCTAATCGGCACGACATTATATATATATATATATATATATATATATATATATATATATATATATATATATATATATATATATATAAACAAACACGTCGGCCGTCTCCCACCGAGGCAGGGTGACCCAAAAAGAAAAAAAATAATTTCATCATTCAACACTTTCACCTCACTCACACATAATCACTGTCTTTGTAGAGGCGCTCAATTACGACAGTTTAGAAATCCCTCCAAACTGCCAATATCCCAAACCCCTCCTTTAAAGTGCAGGCATTGTACTTCCCATTTCCAGTGCTCAAGTTTGGCTAACCGGTTTCCCTGAATCCCTACACAAAATATTACCCTGCTCGTCAGGTCCCAAAAACTATTCGTCTCCATTCACTCCTAACACACTCACGCACGCTTGCTGGAAGTCCAAGCCCCTCGCCAACAAAACCTCCTTTACCCCTCCCCTCCAACCTTTTCGAGGACGACCCCTACTCCGCCTTCCTTCCCCTACAGATTTTTACGCTCTCCAAGTCATTCTACTTTGATCCAATCTCTCTAAATGACCAAACCACCTCAACAACCCCTCTTCAGCCTTCTGACTAATACTTTTAGTAACTCCACATCTCCTAATTTCCACACTCCGAATTCTCTGCATAATATTTACACCACACATTGCCCTTAGACAGGACATCTCCACTGCCTCCAGCCTCCTCCTCGCTGCAGCATTTGCAACCCATGCTTCACACCCATATAAGAGTGTTGGTACAACTATACTTTCGTACATTCCCTTCTTTGCCTCCATGGATAACGTTTTTGTCTCCACAGACTCCGAAGTGCTCCACTCACCCTTTTCCCTCATCAATTCTATGATTCACCTCATCCTTCATAGATCCATCCGCCGACATGTCCACTCCCAAATATATATATATATATATATATATATATATATATATATATATATATATATAACGTTTTAGCGACACATAAATCACCATCAGAATAATTTGACACATAACTATGTATAAAGCAAGACAAGTTACTGAAAATGCAATAACACATTAGCACAAGTTAAGAAAAAAGTTTAAAACGAGATAAAAGAAAGTAGTGATGAGATAATGCGTGTCCCTCATGGATCAGTTATGTCCAAGATAAACCACAACATGGAATATAACAATTTAATCCACGATGCAGTTGATGGCATGTACTGTATACTTCTGTATGCGTTACAAAAAAAATAATGTGGTATTTAGGACTTGGTAAGCAACACTCTCGCCTCACACTGAGTGTCCGTGGTTCGATACCCGACACGGGTGAGAACTCTGGCATGTTTCCTTACACCTGCTGCCCCTGTTCACCTAGCAGTAGGTAGGTACCTGGGTGTTAGTCGACTGGTGTGGGGTCGCATCCTGGGGACAAGATTGAAGGACCCCACTGGAAATAAGACAGTCCCCGATGACGCACTGACTTTCTTGGGTTATCTTGGGTGGCTAACCCTCTGGGGTTAAAAATCTGAACAAATCTTACCTTGAGCCCTGACATGCTGCAACTCGTAATAGGTTTATATTTGAAGGTATTTTGTTCAAAATGGAGGACTTGACTAGTCATCACGAGAATACCAAGTTTCTTGATACTGTTAAGACATTTACTTGATCTTTAACATGCATATATTTTTGGAAGGAATTTGTGTAACTGTACACCTGAACACATTCCTAATGGATCTCGTGTACACCACCACCATTAGTAAACTATGTAAGTTTTGTCATAGACAATTTTCATTAAGAACATTATTACAGGTATAGAGTGGGAATAAAGTGCGACGATCTAAGCTAGGATAACACAAGAAAGCCTAAGAGTATGATGTATCTACAGTGAGGTGCCTGGCACTAGTGAGTTGAGGCTGGGCAGCTGCTGGCATTACTCTCACCATTCATAACATTCCAGAATACACAGTCACACTCACGGAACTTGTGCAGTTATCAGTTGATGTTACCAGCAATTCTGAAGATACTTAATTCTCAAGTGTACAACTTCCGGGTCAACTTGCCCGCCATCACCTTACAAGATGTAATTCGTATTGATTATGTATGTTTTCTAAACAGGTGATTAATTCAGACGATGTTGTGGTGAAATATTACGAAACATTTGCACATTGTGCATCGTTCATCCATGCACTACAGCACAGTTGACAGTTACCGAAAACGTTCACACGAACCTTTCATATCAATTATTTCCTGAAAGACTACATTCATTCAACAGGACAATGGTGAAATATTAAGATGTCTTAACAATTAAGCATACTAACAACTTGGTAAGTGTAAATATTTGTGGTTGAACTTACCTTAGCGACCCTGACTCCACCGAAGTGTGAGGAGCCCTGAGATGGCATCACCAGCAGCCCTCACCAACACTAAACACTATTTCTCCTTTATTTTCCTTCATATATCAAAACCGTCACTGACAGCGAGACCTCCACCTCCGCCTGAGCTTCACATTGCTACGGTGAAAGATCACCACCAAAACGAAACAGTTCCAAAGAGTAAATTCCGTATACAAAATAAGAACTTATTTCAGCTCATTTCCAAACAGCTTTGCTAGGCGCAACACTTCTTTAAGCTGTGTTCCCTTGAGCTTGGTGTTGAGTGTAGCTTGCCACCACCTGCAGGCACACCTCACCCCCACTGTGGTATACCAGATGATAACGTCACCCACCAGCAGGTTACTTCCCACACCCGGAACAATGACTCATAACGATGTTCTCGGAACCGCTGTCGCCGCCACACTGAACGACATGATCCGCTGAGTTGGGTATTTGGGCACCGCACTCGTCCGTATCCTCCACTGACACACACCACCAATAACCAACACTTCATTAATACCACCTTCTTAATAACGTCCACTCTATCCACACATTCTCCTTTTTCATTCAAATAAGTGCATGACTAAAGGCATTTGCCTACTGGCGGACCCGAGTGAGTGACGCCAACTGGCGTTACAAGAAAGCTTGACCACGGAATCGAACACAAGGAAGGCTTACTATGACTCAGTCTAATCACGTTTAAGCTTCCCCAAAACTGCATTGTATGCACAAACTGTATTAATACAACGATATCAATAATAACATGACCGAGAACGTACCCACGTTACCTCAGTGACCTGTGTATAGGTCCAACCTTTCCACAGAGATGAATGAATGTCAATATACAGTAGTATTATGTGGGTAAGTGGCATCACTTGTGATATCACACAAGCTCCGCCTCTTCCTCGACGTCACCACACTGGGCGGAGTCTGCCAACCATGACATCATCGTTCCTCAACCCTCGGCACATCATTGGCGGATATTATGTGACGTCACTCTTGCGCCACGTTGATTGGCGACCACCGAGTGTGAGGATGACACATGTGTTATCACATAACACATGTGTCATCACATAACAAGCAGGACAAGAATTCGGAACTGCCCAAAGAAATTATCTAGTAAATTCCAGCTGTTATCTTATATATAGCCAGAGTGGCACACAACTATAATAAACCTTGCTATCTTACCTTGTTATCTTACATATATAGCCAAACATAGTTATTATAAACCTTGTTACCTTACATATATAGCCAGAGTCAAACACAGCTATCTTCAACATTGTTATCATAATATAGCTAAAGTCACACACACAACTATCTCTACCTTTGTTATCTTAAAGCTTGTTATCTTAAAGCTTGTTATCTTAAAGCTTGTTATCTTACGTACAAAACTAGAGTCACGCACAATTACCAAGATTAAAAAATGCGAAGGTATTTAATCTAAATAAATTTCTGAAAAGATACATAAACAAGACAGTAATACCAACACACAGCTTCAAGAGGAGGTATGACAAGATCCTCGAAGATAAGAGGAAGTCAACCTGACTACAGTCAATTAAGAGCCAACCACACAGGTATAGTAATAGGTAAGTACAAATACATGATAAGTACATGACGAATACACATGGGTAAGTATAAGTGCCAATCTCATCTATTTCACAATTGAATCCGGCGATCTCAGAGGAGACATGATAACAACGTAAAAGATACAACAGAGACAAACTCTCAGATCGGCGACAACGGGGCACAAATGGAAGTTGAAGCCGTGAGTGAGTCCCAGGGATCAAGAAGGTGCTTCTTCAGCCTCTGAGTATCTTCAACAGGCGGTGGACCGACTTAGACGAGGAGTTCGTGAAAGCTAACACCTACACAGCTTGAAGGACAGGTACGAGAGGGAGCACTTCCTGAGGCAAAGAACCGAAGAAAACCATCAGAAATATGCCGCACTGCTTGACACTCGTGGGTTACTAACCCCCCTGGCTAAGTAATACACACCTCGTTTTACATGCAATAAGATCACAGTAAACAGGTGATATCACAATATGCAAAACAACCACTGTGAAAAAATAGTGAACTTAAAATCGCTTGGAAGTTCACTATTTTTTTCACAGTGATTGTTATGCATCTTGTTTTATATGTACAGTTTGTCTTATCTGCTGCAAGCACGGTGGCCCGTGGCCTGGTAGCAAAAGCTCTCGCTTCACACGGTGAGGGTCCGGGTTCGATTCCAGGCGAGGGTAAAAACATTGGACGTGTTTCCTTACACCGGTTGTCTATGTTCACCCATCAGTAATAATGGGTACCTGGGTGTTAGTCGACTGGTGTGGGTCGCATCCTGGGACAAAACTGGCCTAATTTACCCGAAATGCTCTGCATAACAAGCGGCTTTCTATATAGTAGTATATCATTGATGTCAGCTAGGCCTGCATACCTTGTACATGTACTTGTAGTAAATAAAGATATTATTATTATATATTATTAAATTTAGAATACCCAGTCGTACCCCTGTTAAGCCTTTCTGGGCCTAGTTCCTAGGCCTTTTGTGTATCCATATACTCTCACGCTACCCTCCACAGGATGGATATTGAGTACACAATAAACTAACTGCATTGACGGTAAAAATTTAAACAAAAAAATGAGTAATCCGAAGTCTTTTTTTTTCCTTGTACCAACACAAGCTAAAGCCTCATGAGACAGTTATAATAATCACAGAAAAATGCGCTGAAAGTTCGTAAGAGAAGCTTCAGTGATGGGGAGTGAGCACAGCCGGTGTCTGTGTACAGCCCCGGGGAAAGCTACCCTGGGCTCAGATAACAGCAGCCAGCTGGTGGTACTGTTACCTCTGGGACAACCACTGTAACACTACTCTGCTCTTGTGCTAATCAACTCCAACACTTGTGTTGTAAACCTGCAGTACTTGTGTTGCAGGTGTGCAGCACTTGTGTTGCAAGTGTGCAGCACTTGTGTTGCAGGTGTGCAGTACTTGTATTGCAGGTGTGCAGCACTTGTGTTGCAGGTGCACCTGATGGTCACCAGATATATTTACATACCACAACAAGAAGACTCTGGTCACCGTGCTGGCAGATATGACCACAGGATGGTGCTTTATTTCGCCTGTGCTGAATAATTACGATGGGTACATGTGTACTCGGCGCACGCCGCAACGGTCATAACAGAGCCGGATATATTTCCGGGTATGGACGTGGGCTGGTCACTCTCCTTGCAACACGTCGACCCATGCAGTTGACTCTATTTCACTGAAATAGTTGCGTTATTATTATCATGGGGGAGCGCTAAACCCGTAGAGATTATACAGCGCCTGTGTGGGGGGGGGAAGACGAAAGGCATTCAGGCTTAATTCAGGGAATTGGAGAACAGACCAAATTCCCTAAATCAAGAGCCCCTTACCAGCATCAAGGAACCTTGAGGGGTATGTGTATGTGTGTGTGTACTCACCTAGTTGTACTCACCTAGTTGTGGTTGCAGGGGTCGAGTCATAGCTCCTGGCCCCGCCTCTTCACTGTGTGTGTGTGTGTCAGGTATCACCACCTGCAGCGCCACCAAGAGCGGTGGGAAGTTGTTATTGCAGTGGTCAGGGAAGATCGGCTGACAAGGCTCTTTGTCACACGACGACCCAGTGAGTGGTGATGACCTTACGAGGCGCGCGGCAGGCAGCGACTGCTGGTGTTCCTTGCTATACACGCGGTCCTTGATAAGCAACTTAATTCAGGTATACGTAGACATAAATAGTTACATTATCATACACAACAGCATATGTGTAGATTAACTAAGATGACCCAAACAAAAGTCAGTATACATAATGGGGATTACCAATAGACCCCTGGGTGTCTTCAAGGAGGCACTGGACAGGCACCTAAAGTCTGTTCCTGACCAGCCAGGCTGTGGTTCGTACGTTGGACTGCGTGCGGCCAGCAGTAACAGCCTGGTTGATCAGGCCCTGATCCACTATGAGGCCTGGTCACAGACCGAGCCGCGGGGGCGTTGACCCCCGGAACTCTCTCCAGGTAAACACATGCCACTGTGGTAATTTTTAAGTTATGTTCAGACTGATTTTCACCGAATTATGTGATAAATAAATGTTCACTTTGGTCTGCACTGATGTGCCTTTGTCAATAATTGTGGTGTTCTACTTACCTGAGCCCAGCAATGATTTACATTAACGGTATACGACTTGCTCTTTGTGTCTTTCTGTTTCTCGCCCTAATCACTGGCTCTGTGGGGGGCCACTACAGAGTGATCACTGGATTACTGGTTGAACTAGGTGATCAAAGTGCCTGTGGCACCAGTACCTGCCCTAGCATCAACGTCAAGAGTCTGTTGCACCAGTACCTGTCCTGGCCGCCGGCATCAACGTCAAGTGCCTGTGGCACCAGTACCTGCCCTGGCCGCCGGCATCAACGTCAAGTGCCTGTGGCACCAGTACCTGCCCTGGCCACCGGCATTAACGTCAAGTGCCTGTGGCACCAGTACCTGCCCTGGCCACCGGCATTAACGTCAAGTGCCTGTGGCACCAGTACCTGCCCTGGCCACCGGCATCAACGTCAAGTGCCTGTGGCACCAGTACCTGCCCTGGCCACCGGCATTAACGTCAAGTGCCTGTGGCACCAGTACCTGCCCTGGGCACCGGCATCAACGTCAAGTGCCTGTGGCACGAGTACCTGCCCTGGCCACCGGCATTAACGTCAGTGCCTGTGGCACCAGTACCTGCCCTGGCCACCGGCATTAACGTCAAGTGCCTGTGGCACCAGTACCTGCCCTGGCCACCGGCATCAACGTCAAGTGCCTGTGGCACCAGTACCTGCCCTGGCCACCGGCATTAACGTCAAGTGCCTGTGGCACCAGTACCGCCGGGCCCACCGGCATCAACGTCAAGGTCTGTGGCACCAGTACCTGCCCTGGCCGACCGGCATCAATGTCAAGTGCCTGTGGCAGTAGTACCTGCCCTGGCCGCCGGCATTAACGTCAGGCCTGTGGCACCAGTACCTGCCCTGGCCACCGGCATCAACGTCGGCCTGTGGCACCAGTACCTGCCCTGGCCACCGGCATTAACGTCAAGTGCCTGTGGCACCAGTACCTGCCCTGGCCACCGGCATCAAGGTCAAGTGCCTGTGGCACCAGTACCTGCCCTGGCCGCCGGCATTAACGTCAAGTGCCTGTGGAACCAGTACCTGCCCTGGCCGCCGGCATCAACGTCAAGTGCCTGTGGCACCAGTACCTGCCCTGGCCGCCGGCATCAATGTCAAGAGTAGAAAGAAATATTATATCCTTCTATTTATTTGTCAAGGAGGCGCTGGCGTAGGAGCCAGGGAGGTGAGGAGAACTGGACCCCACAAACAGATGCCATGAAGATCAACCCATCAGGGTTTTGAAGGTTTGCTTTAGTAAGTGGCTTCCATAGGTCAGTGACATTTACCCATGTTAAACAAAAATCCCTAAATAAATCTAGCGCTTGTCTAACGATAGAAAAACAATCTTGAAATACTAGATATTACTATATATATATATATATATATATATATATATATATATATATATATATATATATATATATATATATATATGTCGTGCCGAATAGGTAAAACTGGTCAATTAGTAAGAACTCATTTAAAATTAAGTTCTTCCTAAAATTTTCTCTTATATGTTCAAATATATATTTTTTTTCATTAATGTTAATGTAAAAGTTAATAATTTTGTACCAAAAGAACCTTAGAAAACTTACCTAACCTTATTATAACAAGCGCAATTTAATTTAGCCGAATCCAACTAAATGTATTTTAGATAATTTACAATAATTTAATAATAAACAAACACAATGAAATATATTTTTTTCGTTAGGTTCAGAATTATTTTTTTGCGAAATTATTGCATACACAAATTTTCGCTTACCTTATTCGGGAAGAAGAGTGTTGCTATTTAAAGCCAAAATCGCAAGTTTTACCTATTCGGCACGACATATATATCTATTAGAGATGGGACGATACCAAAATTTCAGCCGATACCGATACTTTTCCTCTACGTTTTATTTATAAAATTATAATGTTTGTGTTCATTATTTAGGGGAATGTTTATTGCACAATGGTTATCAATAACACAAGAATGTTAAATATTAAATAACTTATTTTTTCTAAGATGATAATGTTATTACCTGATCTGTTGTTTTAGTTACTGCTTGTTAAAGGCACTTGTTGATAAAGTGTGTGTGTGTGCGTGTGTGTGTGTGTGCGTGTGTGTGTGTGTGTGTGTGTGTGTGTGTGTGTGTGTGTGTGTGTGTAACTCTCACACTCGTGAGTTAGAGTGTAAATGTTGATATACTTACGCACACGTGTAATATTAATAGCTTGGAAAGTATCTGCTGGCAAGGAGGACGAAGACAAAAGCTTGAAGAACAGAAAGCGTGAATATTGGCAACACAAAAACAAATGTTTTACTGAAGTTTGCACAGAGGCAAATGTAAATGAAGAAGACGCAAGAAAAACTTAATGAGGCTGACACGACCCTTGAAGCGGAGGAGGGAAGTGAGAGTCACTCAGAAAGTAATTATGTGTTAAGTAAAAGGACACAAATACAACTAATGTGACATTTTATTGTGGCAACGTTTCGCTCTCCAGGAGCTTTGTTAAGCCCTTACAAACAATACATGGCATTGTACTGCCCGCTTACTAGACACACGCCAGCATTACTAGTATAGCCATGATAATGCACTAATATAGACAGCCTTGCTGTCTGCATAGACAGCCATGCTGTCTGCCAGCTGAGTTCATATTTCGTGCCATGCTAGTTTCCATAGTTTCCGCCAGAGGGCAAGCCTGGTAGGCGTACCCACGTCTACCAGACCCGCCCTGGCCCATTCTCTCTTGGCGCCCAGACATCAGTCATCAACAGGCCTAACTCCTCTCTCTCTCTCTCTCTCGCAAGGCGCATGGCCCGCCGGCCTATGGCCACTAACACAGCCTGTGTACTCGCACCTTTATACAAATAAAGTAAGAAGCCTCCGAAGCCTTATCATTGCATTCCCGCTCTAAGAACACTCCAAATAACTATCGTTATACTAAACCCGCTGGGGCCCAACGGTGCCTGGGGAATATGAGGCAATCAGGTTTGATCCAAGGGAGGCGGGAAGAGTTTTAATTCATTGAATCAAGAGCCCTTCACAATCATCAAGGTGTCTCCCCCCCCCCGTTCACCTTGACGGGAAGACAGTGTCAGGACGGGACAGTACAACGGTGTTACAACTGTGTTACAACTGTTACAACGATATTACAACAGTGTTACAACTGTTACAATGGGTGTTACAACGGTGTTACAACGGTATTACAACTGTGTTACAACTGTTACAACGATGTTACAACTGTGCTACAACAGTGTTACAACTGTTACAACGGGTGTTACAACGGTATTACAACGGTGTTACAACTGTTATAACGGTGTTACAACGGGTTACAACTTTGTTACAACTTTGTTACAACTGTGTTACAACTGTGTTATATAACGGTGTGCAGAAGAACTAAGCCAGTTACAACTGTGTTACAACTGTGTTATATAACGGTGTGCAGAAGAACTAAGCCAGTCACACTGGGTTTTTCTGTGCTGATCATTACAAGAAGGTTAACTGGTTGACCACAGCAGCACAGTGGACCACAGCAGCACAGTGGACCACAGCAGCACAGTGGATCACCACAGCAGCACAGTGGACCACAGCAGCACAGTGGACCACAGCAGCACAGTGGACCACAGCAGCACAGTGGACCACAGCAGCACAGTGGACCACAGCAGCACAGTGGACCACAGCAGCACAGTGGATCACCACAGCAGCACAGTGGACCACAGCAGCACAGTGGACCACTGCAGCACAGTGGATCACCACAGCAGCACAGTGGATCACCACAGCAGCACAGTGGATCACCACAGCAGCACAGTGGATCACCACAGCAGCACAGTGGATCACCACAGCAGCACAGTGGATCACCACAGCAGCACAGTGGATCACCACAGCAGCACAGTGGATCACCACAGCAGCACAGTGGATCACCACAGCAGCACAGTGGATCACCACAGCAGCACAGTGGATCACCACAGCAGCACAGTGGATCACCACAGCAGCACAGTGGATCACCACAGCAGCACAGTGGATCACCACAGCAGCACAGTGGATCACCACAGCAGCACAGTGGATCACCACAGCAGCACAGCACACAGTGTGCTGATATTTTAAAATGGTATGTCACTACCACGAGTTGTAGAGCCGGTAAGAGAAGCCAGGAGAAGTGTATGAACCAAGCTCTCATACACTATGCTGTTACACCAGCAAGAATACTGGGCATTACACCTATTAAATTAGTACCATCATGAAAACTATATAAGGCAGAATTGACGTGCAAGCACGCACGCACGCACGCACGCACGCACGCACGCACGCACGCACCACACACACACACACACACACACAGGAATGTCATAAGGATGGAACAGAAAAATGTTGAGTGTTATCAGTGGAAGTACGAAAAAGGCCACCAACGTGCCAAATATGGTGCCACAACTATGGTGTGAGTGCCACCACTGTGGTGAGAGTGCCATCACTGTGTGAGTGCCATCACTGTGGTGTGAGTGCCACCACTGTGGTGAGAGTGCCATCACTGTGGTGAGAGTGCCATCACTGTGGTGAGAGTGCCATCACTGTGGTGTGAGTGCCATCACTGTGGTGAGAGTGCCACCACTGTGGTGAGAGTGCCATCACTGTGGTGAGAGTGCCACCCCTCACCCTCGATCCCCTGAACCAGCTGTCCACACAGAGGATATCTACTGACAACTATCTATATAGAAAACCAAATGTCTCTCTCACCACACTCCATTTCCCCCGGCCAATGCCCGCATAAAAACTGCGAGGGGAAAATACACCACGGCATGCAGAAAAAAATGGTATGGAACTTACAAGAGAAATGGACCTAAATTGAAGTGGGTTACATCTACCTCTACTCGTAACAGTTTCCGTCTTTAACTACAGGTGTTACTCCACTGCCATTGACCAAAGCAGTGTGTACCAGTGGTTCTATTTCTGGTTACCACCAGTCTTGTTATGACTAGTGGTTCTACTTCTGGTTACCACCAGTGTTGTTATGACTACTGGTTCTACTTCTGGTTACCACCAGTGTTATGACTAGTGGTTCTACTGGTTACCACCAGTGTTGTTATGACTACTGGTTCTATTTCTGGTTACCACCACTGTTGTTATGACTACTGGTTCTACTTCTGGTTACCACCACTGTTGTTATGACTACTGGTTCTACTTCTGGTTACCACCACTGTTGTTATGACTACTGGTTCTACTTCTGGTTACCACCACTGTTGTTATGACTACTGGTTCTACTTCTGGTTACCACCACTGTTGTTATGACTACTGGTTCTACTTCTGGTTACCACCACTGTTGTTATGACTACTGGTTCTACTTCTGGTTACCACCAGTGTTGTTATGACTAGTGGTTCTACTTCTGGTTACCACCAGTGTTGTTATGACTAGTGGTTCTACTGGTTACCACCAGTGTTGCTATGACTACTGGTTCTACTTCTGGTTACCACCAGTGTTGTTATGACTTGGTTCTACTTCTGGTTACCACCACTGTTGTTATGACTACTGGTTCTACTTCTTGTTACCACCAGTGTTGTTATGACTAGTGGTTCTACTTCTGGTTACCACCAGTGTTATGACTAGTGGTTCTACTGGTTACCACCAGTGTTGTTATGACTACTGGTTCTATTTCTGGTTACCACCAGTGTTGTTATGACTACTGGTTCTACTTCTGGTTACCACCAGTTGTTATGACTACTGGTTCTACTTCTGGTTACCACCAGTGTTATGACTAGTGGTTCTACTTCTGGTTACCACCAGTGTTGTTATGACTAGTGGTTCTACTGGTTACCACCAGTGTTGTTATGACTACTGGTTCTACTTCTGGTTACCACCACTGTTATGACTACTGGTTCTACTTCTGGTTACCACCACTGTTATGACTACTGGTTCTATTTCTGGTTACCACCAGTGTTGTTATGACTACTGGTTCTACTTCTGGTTACCACCACTGTTGTTATGACTACTGGTTCTACTTCTGGTTACCACCAGTGTTGTTATGACTATTGGTTCTACTTCTGGTTACCACCAGTGTTATGACTAGTAGTTCTACTGGTTATCACCAGTGTTGTTATGACTACTGGTTCTACTTCTGGTTACCACCAGTGTTGTTATGACTACTGGTTCTATTTCTGGTTACCACCAGTGTTGTTATGACTAGTGGTTCTACTTCTGGTTACCACCAGTGTTATGACTACTGGTTCTACTTCTGGTTACCACCAGTGTTGTTATGACTAGTGGTTCTACTTCTGGTTACCACCAGTGTTGTTATGACTAGTGGTTCTACTGGTTACCACCAGTGTTATGACTACTGGTTCTATTTCTGGTTACCACCACTGTTGTTATGACTAGTGGTTCTACTTCTGGTTACCACCAGTGTTGTTATGACTAGTGGTTCTACCGGTTATCACCAGTGTTGTTATGACTACTGGTTCTACTTCTGGTTACCACCAGTGTTGTTATGACTACTGGTTCTATTTCTGGTTACCACCAGTGTTGTTATGACTAGTGGTTCTACTTCTGGTTACCACCACTGTTATGACTACTGGTTCTACTTCTGGTTACCACCACTGTTGTTATGACTACTGGTTCTACTTCTGGTTACCACCAGTGTTGTTATGACTAGTGGTTCTACTTCTGGTTACCACCAGTGTTGTTATGACTAGTGGTTCTACTGGTTACCACCAGTGTTGTTATGACTACTGGTTCTATTTCTGGTTACCACCAGTGTTGTTATGACTAGTGGTTCTACTTCTGGTTACCACCAGTGGTATGACTACTGGTTCTACTTCTGGTTACCACCACTGTTGTTATGACTACTGGTTCTACTTCTGGTTACCACCACTGTTGTTATGACTAGTGGTTCTACTTCTGGTTACCACCAGTGTTGTTATGACTAGTGGTTCTAATGGTTACCACCAGTGTTGTTATGACTACTGGTTCTATTTCTGGTTACCACCAGTGTTGTTATGACTACTGGTTCTACTTCTGGTTACCATCAGTGTTGTTATGACTAGTGGTTCTACTGCTGGTTACCACCAGTGTTATGACTACTGGTTCTACTTCTGGTTACCACCAGTGTTGTTATGACTACTGGTTCTACTTCTGGTTACCACCAGTGTTGTTATGACTAGTGGTTCTACTTCTGGTTACCACCAGTGTTGTTATGACTACTGGTTCTACTGGTTACCACCAGTGTTGTTATGACTACTGGTTCTACTTCTGTTTACCACCAGTGTTATGACTAGTGGTTCTACTGATTACCACCAGTGTTGCTATGACTAGTGGTTCTACCTCTGGATACCACCAGTGTTGCTATGACTAGTGGTTCTACCTCTGGTTACCACTAGTGTTGCTATGACTACTGGTTCTACTTCTGGTTACCACCAGTGTTATGACTATCACAACACTTTACTTCAGCCACTACTACTATTATTGACTTGGTTGCCTCACTGTTAAATAATCCTTTTGCAGTCATTGTTGAGACATCAGGGATCTGTTGACTTCAGATTGCCGCATTTATTGTATGTATATGACGGTCTGCTTATCTTTAGTGAGGGTTTACTGAGTGGATGAGTGAGGGTTTACTGAGTGGATGAGTGAGGGTTTACTGAGTGGATGAGTGAGGGTTTACTGAGTGGGGGTTTACTGAGTGGATGAGTGAGGGTTTACTGAGTGGGGGTTTACTGAGTGGATGAGTGAGGGTTTACTGAGTGGATGAGTGAGGGTTTACTGAGTGGATGAGTGAGGGTTTACTGAGTGGATGAGTGAGGGTTTACTGAGTGGGGGTTTACTGAGTGGATGAGTGAGGGTTTACTGAGTGGGGGTTTACTGAGTGGATGAGTGAGGGTTTACTGAGTGGGGGTTTACTGAGTGGATGAGTGAGGGTTTACTGAGTGGGGGTTTACTGAGTGGATGAGTGAGGGTTTACTGAGTGGGGGTTTACTGAGTGGATGAGTGAGGGTTTACTGAGTGGATGAGTGAGGGTTTACTGAGTGGATGAGTGAGGTAGTGACTGTACCAGACAAGTGAGGTAGTGACTGTACCAGACAAGTGAGGTAGTGACTGTACCAGACAAGTGAGGTAGTGACTGTACCAGACAAGTGAGGTAGTGACTGTACCAGACAAGTGAGGTAGTGACTGTACCAGACAAGTGAGGTAGTGACTGTACCAGACAAGTGAGGTAGTGACTGTACCAGACAAGTGAGGTAGTGACTGTACCAGACAAGTGAGGTAGTGACTGTACCAGACAAGTGAGGTAGTGACTGTACCAGACAAGTGAGGTAGTGACTGTACCAGACAAGTGAGGTAGTGACTGTACCAGACAAGTGTGGTAGTGACTGTACCAGACAAGTGTGGTAGTGACTGTACCAGACAAGTGAGGTAGTGACTGTACCAGACAAGTGAGGTAGTGACTGTACCAGACAAGTGAGGTAGTGACTGTACCAGACAAGTGAGGTAGTGACTGTACCAGACAAGTGTGGTAGTGACTGTACCAGACAAGTGAGGTAGTGACTGTACCAGACAAGTGAGGTAGTGACTGTACCAGACAAGTGAGGTAGTGACTGTACCAGACAAGTGAGGTAGTGACTGTACCAGACAAGTGTGGTAGTGACTGTACCAGACAAGTGTGGTAGTGACTGTACCAGACAAGTGAGGTAGTGACTGTACCAGACAAGTGAGGTAGTGACTGTACCAGACAAGTGAGGTAGTGACTGTACCAGACAAGTGAGGTAGTGACTACCAGACAAGTGAGGTAGTGACTGTATCAGACAAGTGAGGTAGTGACTGTACCAGACAAGTGTGGTAGTGACTGTACCAGACAAGTGAGGTAGTGACTGTACCAGACAAGTGAGGTAGTGACTGTACCAGACAAGTGAGGTAGTAACTGTACCAAGTTATATAGTGCTACTACTACTACTACTGCTGCTACTACTATTTCTACTGCTGCTGTTACTACTACTAATAATAATAATGTACTGCCGTGCCCGAGAATCAAACTAGAGACGTTTAGGTTGTGTGTTAAATGTTATAACCCTTGTGAAGGTACAAGGTATGTCAGTGATATGATAGGAGGAGAGGGAGGGTGAGGTTAGGTTAGGGTAGGTTCGTCAGGACACCGGACAGGTGTTTCCTGACGCGGGTCTTAGTCAGATGATGACCCGCCGTTGGAGCTTTTGGTCATCTGACCGAGGCCTTCCGCTGGCTTACCGGACAACCCCTTTAAATAAATGGTTTTAATAGACCATAATTTTTTTTAAAAGAGGGTAAGATGCTAGATCCAGCTAGGACCTGGACAGCGGTGGTCCTCACTCAGGCACCCAGCTACATGGGCCAGGTGGTGCCCCTCTCCCCAGGCACCCAGCAACAAGGGTCTGGGGCGCCTCCCATCTGGGGTCTGGGATGGCACGCCAGGCACCCAGCAGCCTCGTCAACACATCACGGGAAGCATGACTGATAGCGTTATCCTCCTACAAGTGTTTTATGTTACTAATTGAGGCATAGTCTGTCTCTAACTTTTCCGCCCCAGGGTACAGTCCCTGCCCAGAGGAAAAACCTCCCTGAGAAAGCCTCCCTCCCTGCTCCTGCGGAGGGAACCCTCACTCTGGGTTCCCTGGATTCCCTGCCCCAAGGAAACCAACACACAGACATATCATCACTGGATATGATAAAATACACAAAAATCTTCTGAACATTAAATATATATATATATATATATATATATATATATATATATATATATATATATATATATATATATATATATATATATATATACACCCACTGTGAAAAAATAGCGAAATTCAAAGTGCTTTCGTGACTTCTCACATTATCAAGGAACTATAAAAAAGTGGTTGTTTTGCATATTGTGATATTACTTGTTTACTGTGATCTTATTGCATATATACACACATACATACATGTTTTATATATATATATATATATATATATATATATATATATATATATATATATATATATATATCGTGCCGATTAGGTAAAACTGGTCAATTAGCAAGAACTCATCTAAAATTAAGTCCTTTCTAAAATTTTCTCTTATATGTTTAAAGATATATTTTTTCATTTATGTTAATGTAAGAATTTATAATTTTTACCAAGAGAAACTTTGAAAACCTACCTAACCTTATTACAACAAGCGCAATTTAATTTAGCCTAACCCAACTAAATATATTTTAGATACGTTAACATTAATTTAATAATAAACAAACACAATGAAATATTTTTTTCGTTATGTTCAGAATGTTTTTGGCGAAATTATTGCATACACAAATTTTCACTTGTCTTATATGGCAAGGTGAGCGTTGCTATTTAAGCCAAAATCGCAAGTTTTACCTAATCGGCACGACATATATATATATATATATATATATATATATATATATAAGGTTAGGTAGGTTTTCAAAGTTTCTCTTGGTACAAAATTATAAATTTTTACATTAACATAAATGAAAAAATATATCTTTAAACGTATAAGAGAAAATTTTAGAAAGGATTTAATTTTAAATGAGTTCTTGCTAATTGATCAGTTTTACCTAATCGGCACGACATATATATATATATATATATATATATATATATATATATATATATATATATATATATATATATATATATATATATATATGCAAAATAACCACAGTTAAAAACTTGTTGAATTCCATGTTTTTTCGTGAATTCTCATATTATCAAGGAATAGTAAAAATAATAGAACAAAAATATAAGGCCGAGATTTCACCTCACCTCATGAAAGAGAGAGATGAGGCAGTACCTGTGAATGTGAGGTGCGAGCCATGCAATGAGCCGCTGCTCCTACAGATGTTAGAAGCAGCATAATCGTCCTGTGAACCATGGTCCTTCCTATAACATACTTGACCCCCCCCCGCCACACTCTCGGTGAAGCTTCACACACGTCAAGGAACATAAACCCAACTAGAATGCATTCAACACCACAGCTCTAGAGTACAACACTGAGGCAGTCAGAATCAGGCACCATGTTGTCACAACCAGGCACCATGTTGTCAGAATCAGGCACCATGTTGTCAGAATCAAGCACCATGTTGTCAGAATCAAGCACCATGTTGTCAGAATCAAGCACCATGTTGTCAGAATCAAGCACCATGTTGTCAGAATCAAGCACCATGTTGTCAGAATCAGGCACCATGTTGTCAGAATCAAGCACCATGTCAGAATCAAGCACCATGGTGTTAGAATGAAGCACCATGTTGTCAGAATCAAGCACCATGTTGTCAGAATCAAGCACCATGTTGTCAGAATCAAGCACCATGTTGTCAGAATCAGGCACCATGTTGTCAGAATCAGGCACCATGTTGTCAGAATCAAGCACCATGGTCTTAGAATCAAGCACCATGTTGTCAGAATCAAGCACCATGTTGTCAGAATCAGGCACCATGTTGTCAGAATCAAGCCCCATGTTGTCAGAATCAAGCACCATGTTGTCAGAATCAAGCACCATGTTGTCAGAATCAAGCACCATGTTGTCAGAATCAAGCACCATGGTGTTAGAATCAAGCACCATGTTGTCAGAATCAAGCACCATGTTGTCAGAATCAAGCACCATGTTGTCAGAATCAGGCACCATGTTGTCAGAATCAGGCACCATGTTGTCAGAATCAGGCACCATGTTGTCAGAATCAAGCACCATGGTGTTAGAATCAAGCACCATGTTGTCAGAATCAGGCACCATGTTGTCAGAATCAAGCACCATGTTGTCAGAATCAGGCACCATGTTGTCAGAATCAAGCACCATGTTGTAGAATCAGCACATTGTCAGAATCAAGCACCATGTTGTCAGAATCAAGCACCATGTTGTCAGATCAGCACCATGTTGTCAGAATCAGGCACCATGTTGTCAGAATCAAGCACCATGTTGTCAGAATCAGGCACCATGTTGTCAGAATCAGGCACCATGTTGTCAGAATCAAGCACCATGTTGTCAGAATCAAGCACCATGTTGTCAGAATCAGGCACCATGTTGTCAGAATCAGGCACCATGTTGTCAGAATCAAGCACCATGTTGTCAGAATCAAGCACCATGTTGTCAGAATCAAGAGCACCATGTTGTCAGAATCAAGCACCATGTTGTGTCAGAATGTTCAGTAGCACCATGTTGTCAGAATCAGGCACCATGTTGTCAGAATCAGGCACCATGTTGTCAGAATCAAGCACCATGTTGTCAGAATCAGCACCATGTTGTCAGAATCAAGCACCATGTTGTCAGAATCAGGCACCATGTTGTCAGAATCAAGCACCATGTTGTCAGAATCAAGCACCATGTTGTCAGAATCAGGCACCATGTTGTCAGAATCAAGCACCATGTTGTCAGAATCAAGCACCATGTTGTCAGAATCAAGCACCATGTTGTCAGAATCAAGCACCATGTTGTCAGAATCAAGCACCATGTTGTCAGAATCAGGCACCATGTTGTCAGAATCAAGCACCATGTTGTCAGAATCAAGCACCATGTTGTCAGAATCAAGCACCATGTTGTCAGAATCAAGCACCATGTTGTCAGAATCAAGCACCATGTTGTCAGAATCAAGCACCATGTTGTCAGAATCAGGCACCATGTTGTCAGAATCAAGCACCATGTTGTCAGAATCAGGCACCATGTTGTCAGAATCAAGCACCATGTTGTCAGAATCAGGCACCATGTTGTCAGAATCAGGCACCATGTTGTCAGAATCAAGCACCATGTTGTCAGAATCAAGCACCATGTTGTCAGAACCAGGCACCATGTTGTCAGATTCAGGCACCATGTTGTCAGAATCAAGCACCATGTTGTCAGAATCAAGCACCATGTTGTCAGAATCAGCACCATGTTGTCAATTCAAGCACCATGTTGTCAGAATCAAGCACCATGTTGTCAGAATCAAGCACCATGTGTAGAATCAAGCACCATGTTGTCAGAATCAAGCACCATGTTGTCAGAATCAGGCACCATGTTGTCAGAATCAGGCACCATGTTGTCAGAATCAAGCACCATGTTGTCAGAATCAGGCACCATGTTGTCAGAATCAGGCACCATGTTGTCAGATTCAGGCACCATGTTGTCAGAATCAAGCACCATGGTGTTAGAATCAAGCACCATGTTGTCAGAATCAGGCACCATGTTGTCAGAATCAAGCACCATGTTGTCAGAATCAAGCACCATGTTGTCAGAATCAGGCACCATGTTGTCAGAATCAAGCACCATGTTGTCAGAATCAAGCACCATGTTGTCAGAATCAAGCACCATGTTGTCAGAATCAAGCACCATGTTGTCAGAATCAGGCACCATGTTGTCAGAATCAGGCACCATGTTGTCAGAATCAAGCACCATGTTGTCAGAATCAAGCACCATGTTGTCAGAACCAGGCACCATGTTGTCAGAATCAGGCACCATGTTGTCAGTATCAAGCACCATGTTGTCAGAATCAAGCACCATGGTGTTAGAATCAGGCACCATGTTGTCAGAATCAAGCACCATGTTGTCAGAATCAGGCACCATGTTGTCAGAATCAGGCACCATGTTGTCAGAATCAAGCACCATGTTGTCAGTATCAGGCACCATGTTGTCAGAATCAAGCACCATGTTGTCAGAATCAAGCACCATGTTGTCAGAATCAGGCACCATGTTGTCAGATTCAGGCACCATGTTGTCAGAATCAAGCACCATGTTGTCAGAATCAAGCACCATGTTGTCAGAATCAGGCACCATGTTGTCAGAATCAGGCACCATGTTGTCAGAATCAAGCACCATGTTGTCAGAATCAAGCACCATGGTGTTAGAATCAGGCACCATGTTGTCAGATTCAAGCACCATGTTGTCAGAATCAGGCACCATGTTGTCAGAATCAGGCACCATGTTGTCAGAACCAGGCACCATGTTGTCAGAATCAGGCACCATGGTGTTAGAATCAAGCACCATGTTGTCAGAATCAGGCACCATGTTGTCAGAATCAGGCACCATGTTGTCAGAATCAGGCACCATGTTGTCAGAATCAGGCACCATGTTGTCAGAATCAAGCACCATGTTGTCAGAATCAGGTACCATGTTGTCAGAATCAGACACCATGTTGTCAGAATCAAGCACCATGGTGTTAGAATCAAGCACCATGTTGTCAGAATCAGGCACCATGTTGTCAGAATCAGGCACCATGTTGTCAGAATCAGGCACCATGTTGTCAGAATCAAGCACCATGTTGTCAGAATCAGGCACCATGTTGTCAGAATCAAGCACCATGTTGTCAGAATCAGGCACCATGTTGTCAGAATCAGGCACCATGGTGTTAGAATCATGCACCATGGTGTTAGAATCAGGCACCATGGTGTTAGAATCAGGCACCATGGTGTTAGAATTAGGCACCATGGTGTTAGAATCAAGCACCATGGTGTTAGAATCAGGCACCATGGTGTTTGAATCAGGCACCATGGTGTTAGAATTAGGCACCATGGTGTTAGAATCGAGGACTAACCAGAGTTAAACTTCAAAAGTATGTAAGAACCGAGTCAATAAATCTTAACAGCATACCTAGTGTCGTCTGCAGTCTGCATGGTTCATCCTGTGAGGATGGTGCAGACACCAATAACACACAGCTCACAATGGCTCTTTGTCTCTGCATAGTTTACACACACACACTCACATACACTATGTATATATATATATATATATATATATATATATATATATATATATATATATATATATATATATATATATATATATATATAAACAACACTGCGACTAGCCAAGGAGTCGAACCCATGCTGCTTTGGCCCGCCTCATGGTGACCGAAGGACAGATGACGCTCTAGTCCATCACCACCACACGTGCTGAGACCAGCCATCACCACCACACGTGCTGAGACCAGCCACCACCCCACGTGCTGAGACCAGCCACCACCCCACGTGCTGAGACCAGCCACCACCACACGTGCTGAGACCAGCCACCACCACACGTGCTGAGACCAGCCACCACCACACGTGCTGAGACCAGCCACCACCACACGTGCTGAGACCAGCCACCACCACACGTGCTGAGACCAGCCACCACCCCACGTGCTGAGACCAGCCACCACCCCACGTGCTGAGACCAGCCACCACCACACATGCTGAGACCAGCCACCACCACACATGCTGAGACCAGCCACCACCACACGTGCTGAGACCAGCCACCACCACACGTGCTGAGACCAGCCACCACCACACGTGCTGAGACCAGCCACCACCACACGTGCTGAGACCAGCCACCACCACACGTGCTGAGACCAGCCACCACCACACGTGCTGAGACCAGCCACCACCACACGTGCTGAGACCAGCCACCACCACACGTGCTGAGACCAGCCACCACCACACGTGCTGAGACCAGCCACCACCACACGTGCTGAGACCAGCCACCACCACGTGCTGAGACCAGCCACCACCCCACGTGCTGAGACCAGCCACCACCCCACGTGCTGAGACCAGCCACCACCACACGTGCTGAGACCAGCCACCACCACACATGCTGAGACCAGCCACCACCACACGTGCTGAGACCAGCCACCACCACACGTGCTGAGACCAGCCACCACCACACGTGCTGAGACCAGCCACCACCCCACGTGCTGAGACCAGCCACCACCCCACGTGCTGAGACCAGCCACCACCACACATGCTGAGACCAGCCACCACCACACATGCTGAGACCAGCCACCACCACACGTGCTGAGACCAGCCACCACCACACGTGCTGAGACCAGCCACCACCACACGTGCTGAGACCAGCCACCACCACACGTGCTGAGACCAGCCACCACCACACGTGCTGAGACCAGCCACCACCACACGTGCTGAGACCAGCCACCACCACACGTGCTGAGACCAGCCACCACCACACGTGCTGAGACCAGCCACCACCACACGTGCTGAGACCTGAGCCTCCATGGACAACCCGTCTTCCTAAAACAAACGTCGATTTCCCGACAAAGGTCACTAGAGTTACGTCAGTTTGTCGTCTATAATGTGACGGAGACGCGTTGCGGTGAACCTGTGAGATGTTAAACGCCCGCATCCTCACAAAATAAACAAACAAATCCAGGAATCTGTGTGGTTGTAATGGTTGGGTCAGTCGTGCGTCCTGTGTAGCGGCAGCCACCACCGCCACTCTGACGTACAATTCCACTTAAATACGTGAAAAAAATAATGTCAGAAAGTGGAGCCACGTGCGACAAATGCTAATTTATGCGAGTCTTGATGGTCACGACCTCCAGTGATGGCTACACTGGCGCCACCTCAGCACCACACACACACACACACACACACACACACACACACATACACACACACACACCTGGTCAAGCACGTCAAGAAATTAGAGAAAGTGCAAAGGTTTGCGACAAGGTTAGTTCCACAACTCAGGGGTCTGTCCTATGAAGAAAGGTTGAGGGAAATAGGACTAACAACACTGGAGGACAGAAGGGTTAGAGGAGACATGGTAACGACATACAAAATACTGCGGGGAATCGACAAGGTAGATAGTGACAGGATGTTCCAGAGAGGGAACACAGAAACAAGGGGACACAACTGGAAGCTGAAGACTCAGATGAGTCAAAGGGATGTTAGGAAGCATTTCTTCAGCCATAGAGCAGTCAGGAAGTGGAATAGTCTAGCGAACGATATAGTGGAGGCAGGAACCATACATAGTTTTAAGACAAGGTATGATAAAGCTCATGGAGCAGGGAGAGCAGAGACCCAGTAGCGGACAGCGAAGAGGCGGGGCCAGGAGCTGAGTCTCGACCCCTGCAACCACAACTAGATGAGTACAACTAGGTGAGTACACACATACACGAGCACCCAGGCCTAGTGTCAAATCGACATGTGCCTAGGACAAAATGGTAACTAACACACACACACACACAAGCGCGCGCGCGCGGTAAGCACTCGAGTGTACATATACGCACACGCATGCACACTGACGTGCTACAAAATGGCCTTCGTAATTTAAAATACGATGATTTATGAAGAAGGAAAGGTCTGCAAATACGCTGGCTTCTAACAGTGTCCTAGCACTGTACATTACAAGTGTGTGGCTGCCAACTAGTGAAGCAACTGTACACTAGGCTCTCAGGACCTCCCCTCGGTGCACCGTGTGCGCATACCTACACTTGTTGGGACACTTAGGCCCAGACGAAGCAGGTACTGTCTCTACTGACCAGCTTGGTTACGACCAAAGATGCCTTCGGTGACGAGGTTGACAAGCTAGTTCCTGCTACTACCGCATCCAGACATTCAAAAGCAACTACTCTGACTTCGTCTCCTCGCCTTAACTCCAAGCAAAGAAGTCGACCTTCGTCAAGAGACTTAACCGAGACGTCGCCAGCCTTTCTCCCGATGACCCATGCAAATCCAATGAGGAACAGAACACCTGGGCTAATATACCTTTGATATACCTTTGAAGAGTTTCGAGAGTTTATCTACTCTCTGTGCCCGGCCATGGGCCAGGCTCGTCTGGTGCTTGCCTGGTCAACCAGGCTGTTGCTGCTGGAGGCCCGCTGCCCCACATATCCATCACAGCCTGGTTGATCTGGCACCCGATGAAGATACTTGTCCAGTTTCCTCTTGAAGGCTTCTACACTGGTTCCAGCCATGTTTCGGATATCTTCTGGTAAGATGTTTAATAGTCTGGGACCCCGGATGTTAATACAGTGCTCCCGTATTGTCCCCACCGCACCCCTGCTCCTCACTGGGTTTATTTTACACTTTCTCCCATATCTCTCACTCCAGTATGTTGTTATGGCAGTGTGCAGATTTGGGACCAGGCCCTCAAGTACTTTCCAAGTATATATTATCATGTATCTCTCTCCTCCGCTCCAATGAGTACATGTTCAAGACTTGAAGGCGTTCCCAATAATTTAGATGTTTCAATGGCTCAATGTGAGCCGTAAACGATCTCTGAATTTGTTCCAGCTCTGATATTTCTCCTGCCCTGAACGGGGCCGTCAACACAGAGCAGTATTCTAAGTGAGGGAGCACTAGCGATTTGAAGAGTGTCACCATCGGCATTATTTCCCTTGTTTTGAAAGTTCTCAATACCCACTCCGTCATCTTCCTGGCTGTTGTGATCTTTGTCTTGTTATGGTCTTTAAACGACAGATCAGCAGACATAATTATTCCCAAGTCCTTTACGTGTTCCTTTCGTTCTATGTGGTGACCCTCTTGCGTTTTGTATATAGTGTTCCTTTTGAGTTCTTCATTTTTTCCATACCTAAGCAGCTGAAACTTATCACCATTGAACGTCATGTTGTTCTCCACTGCCCACTGGAAGACCTTGCTTATGTCCTCCTGTAATTTTTCAGTGTCCTCTACCGTAGTGACTTTCATGCTTATTTTAGTGCCATCTGCAAATGATGATACAAAAGTGTGCTGGGTGTTTTTATCTATGTCTGCTATGAGGATGAGAAACAGCAGAGGTGCCAGGACAGTGCCTTGGGGCACTGAGCTTTTGACCTCGCTGATGCTGGATCTTGCCCTGTTCACTACTACTTTTTGTGTTCTGTGTGTTAGGAACTCAAATATCCATCTGCCTACCTTCCCATTTTTTTTAAAAAACTGCGTCCTGTAATTCCACCCACCAAGACAGCCACGAACAGTAGACCAGCTAGACAAGACCAAGCTGCCACCCAACATGACCACCAAGGTGAGATCGAAGAAGTCACCAAGATCCTTAATGCCTCGTCAGTTCTGAAACTCAGGTTCATCGACACTTCTGTGACCACTACTGCTATCAGTGAAGGACTTCACACCACCAACTATCACATCAATCCTCGCATCATCAAACCACAACACTACCAACATATCACTCCACGCTGGATATGCTACGCCTACACCCACGCCACCACGACTGCTCTCTCAAAAAAAAAAAAATATTTGCGGTGCTGACGACCACACACACACACACACACACACACACACACACACACACACACACACACACACACACCTAATGCTTTAAGAACGACCAACAATTATGCTTAAAATGCAAAGTTGACCACCCCGTCCTTGCTGTCGAATGACCCAGGCCCCGTTCAGGACAGGATAAATAGTAGAGCTGGAACAAATACAGAGATCATTTCCGGCCCGCATAGAGCCAACAAAGCATTTAAATTACTGGGAACGTCCTAAAGTTTTAAATATGTACTCACTAGAGCGGAGGAGAGAAAGATACATGATAATATATACCTGGAAGTACTCGAGGGCATCGTCCCAAATCTGCATACTGCCATAACATACTGGAGCGAGATATATGGGAGGAAGTGTAAAACAAACCCAGTGAAAAGCAGGGGTGCGATGGGCACAATAAGGGAACACTGTATCAACATCCGTGGCTTCAGATTATTCAACAACTTACCAGAAGATATCATAAACACTGTTGGAACAACTGTAGGATATCAGAAACACTGTTAGAACAAGTGTAGAAGTCTTCAAGAGGAACTGGACAAGTATCTTCACAAGGTGTCAGATCAACCAGGTTGTGGTGGATATGTGGGGCAACGGGCCTCCAGTAGCAACAGCTTCGTTGATCAGGCTAGCACCAGACGAGCCTGGTCCATGGCCGGGCTCCGGGAGTAGAAAAACTGTCGAAACTCATCAAAGGTATATCAAAGTTATGTGCAAGAAGACTGTCAATAAAAAACCTTCAGTGACTCTCAGCAGGAACGTCAGATCACACACAGATCAACTTACGCAGCTGCCACACGCCTTCATGTACGCACACATTGTTAATGAATGGTATACAATACCGTCAAGATGAAGAAGACACTATTAATGTAACATCTGGTAACTCTAGACGTTTCACCATCCACTGGCTTCATCAATACAAATTCAAGGACATAATGTGAAGATAGTAGAACTATATACAAAGATGAGGTAATCAGTCCTTCAGCCTCGGGGCTGGTGAAGAGTATTGTAATCTTCAAGACTCACAAGTCGCCCAACGACCCACCTTCCTTACCTGTGCTACTGCCGTGGACTCTACAACCATCTTCAAGGCGGAGTCTCGTCTTCAGCCACTCAGAACACCGACAACCCAGGAACCTCGTCTTCAGCCACTCAGAACACCGACAACCCAGGAACATCGTCTTCAGCCACTCAGAACACCGACAACCCAGGAACCTCGTCTTCAGCCACTCAGAACACCGACAACCCAGGAACCTCGTCTTCAGCCACTCAGAACACCGACAACCCAGGAACCTTCAACGAAGCTGCCAACTCAATCTTTAAACTCAACAAGCTACTTAAGATGCAGTTCCCTGAGGTCAATTCCTCATAGACGGAAAGCGCCAAGTTGACAGAGGACATTTTGTTCTCTGTTACTGACGCTTCTAGATAACGTTGGCAGAAACACCAATAAGGGGAACGAAAAAAAAATATAGGAGGAAACACTAGAGAATAAGCTAAAAAGAACACATAATAAACGAGAAGCAAAGAACACATAATACATGAGAGGAGACAACAGGGAGCAAACACACACACACACACACACACAAAAGAAATAACACAAAACGTGTATGAGGTGTAAGAACAACCTAACAGTTTGCTGACGAGAAGAGTCAATAAGTGTAGCATCAGTGTGGCCACTGGTGGCGCCAGCAGTGTCGTGCCTCCAGCACTCACTCACCTACGAGTGCGTTACCCACTCTTACAAGTGACACTCAAGTCTTACAAGTGACACTCAAGTCTTGCAAGGAAGACAACACAGTTACTGTATTGTTGTTAGTTACTGTATTGTTGTTAGTTAATGTATTGTTGTTAGTACATGTAATGTTAGTTACTGTGTTGTTGGCTCAGTCACTGGGCTGGCTGACTCAGTCACCAGCTCAACCTGGAAATAACTTGACTCACCAATACCATAACAAGACCAACAGACAGCTGGTTCCGGCTCGCGCAGCGGTGACTCACCGTATTCATAGGCAGGTGGAGCAGGTGCAGGCGGGAGTATTTTGTCACCTGACAGGTGGTGCAGGAGGGAGTGTTGTGTCACCTGACAGGTGGTGCAGGAGTGATTGATCTGGTGCCAAAGCAACGGATTTGTGATAGACACTGTGGTGTGTTTGGTGTCGTGCTATGCTGGACGGCATCAGTGTACGTGCTATGCTGGACGGCATCAATATACGTGTTATGCTGGACGGCATCAGTGTACGTGCTATGCTGGACGGCATCAGTGTACGTGCTATGCTGGACGGCATCAGTGTACGTGCTATGCTGGACGGCATCAGTGTACGTGCTATGCTGGACGGCATCATTGTACGTGCTATGCTGGACGGCATCAGTGTACGTGCTATGCTGGACGGCATCAATATACGTGTTATGCTGGACGGCATCAGTGTACGTGCTATGCTGGACGTCATCAGTGTACGTGCTATGCTGGACGTCATCAGTGTACGTGCTATGCTGGACGGCATCAGTGTACGTGCTATGCTGGACGGCATCAGTGTACGTGCTATGCTGGACGGCATCATGACTCCCGCTAGTATTATTATTATAATTATTATTATTTTGCTTGAAAATTTTCAGCACTTACAATAATCGCACTAATCCAGAATATCCCTAAAAAGATATTCGGTATTTGAAATCTATAAATATTACTAATATTTGACATTCGCAAATGGGTTAAATATTCAGTGAGGGTCAGAGATAAATGGGAGACATAACAGTGTGGTGGTGGGAGTGTAAGTAATGTTGTCATGGATCATGATGCTCTAATTTTGAGGTAAATGTCTGAAATATCGGAAGCAGATGTCAGGAAGGTTAAGGAACTGAAGAATGAAACCAATGAGTACTTTAAGAGTGAGTCAAGTATGAGTGTGAGGGGTCCAGGTTGGGTGTATGTGGGGGTTGCATCTTGAGGGGGGGGTTCTTGGGTGGTTCAAGGTGGATCGGCCTAAGGTGAGGCTTGAGGTGAGGCCTAGTGTTAGGATCACGGTGTACGGTGTAGGGTGTATGGTGAGGCTTAGGGTGTATGGTGAGGCTTAGGGTGTATGGTGAGGCTTAGGGTGTATGGTGAGGCTTAGGGTGTATGGTGAGGCTTAGGGTGTATGGTGAGGCTTAGGGTGTATGGTGAGGCTTAGGGTGTATGGTGAGGCTTAGGGTGTATGGTGAGGCTTAGGGTGTATGGTGAGGCTTAGGGTGTATGGTGAGGCTTAGGGTGTATGGTGAGGCTTAGGGTGTATGGTGAGGCTTAGGGTGTATGGTGAGTCTTAGGGTGTATGGTAAGGCTTAGGGTGTATGGTGAGTCTTAGGGTGTATGGTGAGTCTTAGGGTGTATGGTGAGGCTTAGGGTGTATGGTGAGTCTTAGGGTGTATGGTGAGGCTTAGGGTGTATTGTGAGGCTTAGGGTGTATGGTGAGTCTTAGGGTGTATGGTGAGGCTTAGGGTGTATGGTGAGTCTTAGGGTGTATGGTGAGGCTTAGGGTGTATGGCGAGGCTTAGGGTGTATGGTGAGGCTTAGGGTGTAGACTGTAGAATATTATCTGCATCAACTGTTATTCGAGTATTATCTAAATGCTGTGGTGTATAAACTTAATAAAGTGGTGTATAAGTGTTATACTGTGGTGTGTATTACCTAAGTAAGACTATGTAATGCATTACTTAGCTATACATGAGACGGAATACAACTGACAGGTTCACCAGGAGTCATGAGAACAGTGCTGATGATTCAAGATCACATGGGTCAGGACCACATGAGAGAGATCACACGATTCGAGATCACATGAGAGGTCAAATGAACTGATGAGGTGTATACACACACACACACGGAGCAGTGAGAGAGAGGACCCAGTAGCGATCAGTGAAGAGGCGGGGCAAGGAGCTGAGTCTCGACCCCTGCAACCACAAATAGGTGAGTACAAATAGGTGAGTACAAACAACTACCCGTGTGAGAAGGGAGAGCGAGCAGGCAGCAGTGTAGAGGTGGGTCACTGCTGGGGTCAGTGTTGGTGTGACATTCACTAACTCCTCATTCTACTTGTTACCACAGTCTCAGTACCATCACTGAAGTGCACAGTGACACATGAACGTCAGCCTTCTGTTTATTGTTAGACAAAAGAGAATACATCTACAATATCCACCCATATTATTCTACAAGAATTACGTAGTGGCAACACAAGCTATCGTATTATAAATGGCATACAATACCGACAAGGCATTTTAAAGTATGTGCAAAACTTAGGTATATTTATTGACAAATACAGACACATACAGCACAGGAGACATACAAAACATTAGAGACAGTAGTACCAGAAACGTAGTTCTGAGTTGATCATCTTTTATCCAGCGTTTTAGTCGCCGGTACTCGACTGAAGAAGCCTGCTCCGCAGGCGAAATGTTTCGACAACAACGATACCTAAGTGTTACACCTGTGTCTTGCTCATCAACGGCTAGTTGCTTCCCTGTCGTATTCCATCACACAGGAAGGTTTCTCCCTACAGCAGATAATGGAACCTTACATGCTGTTCAGTCTTCATCACTTAAGTCTTCATATTAAAACGTTTTGGTCCAACCTTCCTGACACAATAACACACACACCAAATAAGGAACTGATATGAGGCATTAGACACATGTACAACACCTGGGTATATTTTTGTGAAGACTTTTCGCCAACCAGCGGCTTTATCAATTCATCTCTGAAACTGAAGAAGGCATTGGTTGGCGAAAAGTCTTCTAATACAGATGTTCAAGTGTTGCATATGTGTCTAATTCCTCATACGGTCGGTATTGTATACCATTATTGTTATTTTATTTCACTGTAAGGAACTAATAAAGCAGAATAAAGAAACCTCGTAGAATACGACCAATGTTTACCAAAATAAGACTGGCTGAGAGTGAGATCTATCGAGCAAGAAGCTTCTGAAGTGGCCACACTACCCTCTCTTGACCTAGTTTGCCCTACCACCGTTCAAGGAATCCCACCACTCAACACTCATCACAACAGCATTTCCACTGAAGACCTTACACTTCACACCATTCGACATTAGAAAATCCTTCGACTTTGAGAAAAGTCAGTCAGCCTTTGGAAGATCCCCCATGTAGAAACTCGCAAAGTTAAGCGACACTCAGAACCATACTCAAGACACTCAGAATCCTGCGTCACTCACACCAGGGTAGGAAATCACATTAAACTTTCACTACATCCGGTGTTTTTTTTAGCAATTGTCACGTGGGTCAGCCCCTGCTAACCCCTGGCTCCACCGTCACCCTCCCCTGCTATGGGAACACCTCCCTGCTGTGGGAACACCTCCCCTGCTGTGGGAACACCTCCCTCATACGTGCTAACACCTACCTAGTAAGTCACTTATTATGCAGCTTTAACGCACTCGTATTTTTTGTTACAATGATCTTTGACAGTAACTTAAGTGCAGTATTAAAACGGTATGCAATACCCACAGGTTGGTAAGACACATGTGCAACAGTTAGGTATCTTTATCCCGAAACGTTTCGGCTACACAGTAGACTTCTTCAGTCGAGTACACAAGAGTAAGCACTAGCAGTAGAGACGTGAAGACGATGTAATCAGTCCATCACCATTGAAGACGTAGTTTTGAGGTGGTCAGTCCCTCAGCCTGGAGAAGAGATTTTGTTCCATAGTCTGGAACATTGTTCCAGACTATGGCACAAGGTGCGTGATGGACTGATTACATCGTCTTCACATCACTACTGCTTCTGCCAACTCTTGTGTACTCGACTGAAGAAGTCTACTGTGTAGGCGAAACGTCTCGGAATAAAGATACCTAACTGTTGAACATGTGTCTTACCAACTTAAGTGTAACTTATCCTCGGATAACCCTGTAAAGTCTCAGCTCAGACTGACACATTATCCTACTGCTGTGTCTTACCTCAGACTGACACATTATCCTACTGCTGTCTCTTACCTCAGACTGACACATTATCCTACTGCTGTGTCTTACCTCAGACTGACACATTATCCTACTGCTGTCTCTTACCTCAGACTGACACATTATCCTACTGCTGTGTCTTAGCTCAGACTGACACATTTCATTGCCTCATACGTGAAACCCATCTTGTAAGATGGAATGTAACAAGAAAACCTTGCTAGTGTTGGTTCCCACAACACAGCTCACGTACAATAACAGTAGGTACACACTATGGGCGTTCCCACCATGTGACTTATACACAGTAGGGAATCCACACAGCGGATGGATACAATCCTGTTTATATATATATATATATATATATATATATATATATATATATATATATATCAATTATATATATATATATATATATATATATATATATATATATATATATATATATATATATATATATATATATATATATATATATATACGCATAGTTTTGGCACATACCGATACTTTTCCTATATTTATTATGTTATTACTCATTACATGACCTGTTGTGTTAGTTACTGTTTGTTAAAGGCACTTGTCGATAGTGTGTGTAGTCACCTATTTGTGGTTGCAGGGGTCGAGTCATAGGTGTGTGTGTGAGAGAGTGTCTGTATGTGTGTGTGTGTGCGCGCGCGCGCGCGCGCGTGAACGAAAGTATCGGTATCGGCCATTTTTACGATATCGATTAAAAACAGCCGATACTTTCTAAACTATTAATATTATTACATGTGTGCTTAAAAATATCAACATTTACACTCTACCTCACGACTGTGTGAGTTACTGTCACACACACACACACACACACACACACACACACACCGCAGGGGTCAGTCCTAGGACCAGTGTTATTCTTGGTATATGTAAATGACATGACGGACGGGATAGACTCAGAAGTGTCTCTGTTCGCAGATGATGTGAAATTAATGAGGAAAATCACATCGGAAGAGGACCAAGCAGGACTTCAAACAGACCTGGACAAGCTTGACATCTGGTCTAGCAACTGGCTTCTCGAATTCAATCCCACCAAATGCAAAGTCATGAAGATCGGAGAAGGGCAAAGAAGACCGCTGACAGAGTACAGGCTAGGCGGACAAATTCTACAAACCTCGGCAAAGGAGAAAGACCTTGGAGTAAGTATAACGCCAAGCACGTCTCCGGAGGCACACATCAACCAGATAACTGCGGCAGCATATGGGCGACTGGCAAACCTAAGATTAGCGTTCCGTTACCTTAACAAGGAATCGTTCAAGACACTGTACACCGTGTACGTCAGGCCCATACTAGAATATGCAGCACCAGTCTGGAACCCACACCTGGTCAAGCACGTAAAGAAACTAGAGAAAGTGCAAAGGTTTGCGACAAGGTTAGTTCCACAACTCAGGGGTCTGTCCTATGAAGAGAGGCTGAGGGAAATAGGACTAACAACACTGGAGGAAAGAAGGGTCAGAGGAGACATGATAACGACATACAAAATACTGCGGGGAATCGACAAGGTAGACAGTGACAGGATGTTCCAGAGAGGGAACACAGAAACAAGTGGACACAACTGGAAGTTGAAGACTCAGATGAGTCAAAGGGATGTTAGGAAGCATTTCTTCAGCCACAGAGTAGTCAGGAAGTGGAATAGTCTAGAAAAAGATATAGTGGAGGCAGGAACCATACACAGCTCATGGAGCAGGGAGAGCAGAGACCCAGTAGCGGGCAGCGAAGAGGCGGGGCCAGGAGCTGAGTCTCGACCCCTGCAACCACAATTAGGTGAGGTGAGTACACATACACGCCCCGATGGCATGGTGGCTAGCGCTCTTGCTTCACGCACGGAGGGCCCGGGTTCAATTCCCGGTGGGGCCGAAACATTTCGAAGTGTTTCGTTACACACACACACACACACACACACACATACAACAGGCCTAGTGTCTAATCGACATGTGCCTACGACAAAATGGTAACTAACACACACACACACACACACACACACACACACAATGTCAGACTGACACATTATCACACACGCACAAGAGGAGCCAGGAGCTGAGTCTCGACCCCTGCAACTACAAAGAGGTGAATACAAATAGGTGAGTACCCACACACACACACACACACTTTATCGACAAGTGCCTTTAACAAGCAGTAATTAACACAACAGATCAAGTAATAACATTATCATCTCAGAGAAATTAAGTTATTTAATATTTAACATTCCTGTGTTATTTAATAACCATTGTGCAATAAACATTCCCTTAAATACTGAACACAGTCATTATAATTTTATAAATAAAACGTAGAGGACAAGTATCGGTATCGACCGAAATTTTGGTATCGTCCCATACATACAAACACACAGGACTTGTGACTCGACCCCTGAAACCATAAATAGGAGAGTACATACGCAATCCCTGCCCTCCAAACTCTAGGAATTGCGTCTAACTCCTCCCTCCCTCCCACACTGACCAGTGACGCAGCAGACGACGTCACATATATGGGTACCTCAACAACACGTCATGGAACATACTCTTCCGATGACTCTCAGACAAAACAAACCAGTTATCAGGTACTCAGTATAATATCCATAAACACCGGATGCCACACACCGGTGTTTTATGAGACGATGTGTACCTTGCAAGCGTCAGGCACCGGCTGTCCGGTGTTGTACCTCACTATTAATGTACCAACAACACACTAAACACGTGTTACTAATGAAAATAAGATACCAGACGTTAAATACATTTCATATATTTCCTTGCAAGAGATTAGTTAAATGTAGATGTAAATCTAGATGTGTGTGTGAGAGAGAGAGAGCTAGCACCGTGGTGTGTCTAACAAGACAGTTACCTCAGACTTTGCAGAAAACAGTAAGAAGTCTTTCATCCACACATTTCCTTTAATATAATCTTCAACACAGCACAGGAAATCCTGAGTTCTAATGGTCGTAACAGCTGTTTTGCTTGCCATGATAGCCAGTGTTGTACATGACCAGTGTTGTACATGATGACCAGTTTTGTACATGACCAGTGTTGTACATGATGACGAGTGTTGTACATGATGACCAGTGTTGTACATGACCAGTGTTGTACATGATGACCAGTGTTGTACATGACCAGTGTTGTACATGACCAGTGTTGTACATGATGACCAGTGTTGAAAATGACCAGTGTTGTACATGATGACCAGTGTTGTACATGACCAGTGTTGTACATGATGACCAGTGTTGTACATGATGACCAGTGTTGTACATGACCAGTGTTGTACATGACCAGTGTTGTACATGATGACCAGTGTTGTACATGACCAGTGTAGTACATGACCATTGTACATGACCATTGTACATGACCAGTGTTGTACATGACCAGTGTTGTACATGACCAGTGTTGTACATGACCAGTGTTGTACATGATGACCAGTGTTGTACATGACCAGTGTTGTACATGACCAGTGTTGTACATGACCAGTGTTGTACATGACCATTGTACATGACCAGTGTTGTACATGATGACCAGTGTTGTACATGACCAATGTTGTACATGATGACCAGTGTTGTACATGACCAGTGTTGTACATGATGACCAGTGTTGAACATGACCAGTGTTGTACATGATGACCAGTGTTGTACATGACCAGTGTTGTACATGATGACCAGTGTTGTACATGACCAGTGTTGTACATGATGACCAGAGTTGTACATGGTGGTCAGTGTTGTACATGACCAGTGTTGTACATGACCAGTGTTGTACATGATGACCAGTGTTGTACATGACCAGTGTTGTACATGACCAGTGTTGTACATGATGACCAGTGTTGTACATGACCAGTGTTGTACATGACCATTGTAAATGACCAGTGTTGTACATGACGAGTGTTGTACATGATGACAAGTGTTGTACATGATGACCAGTGTTGTACATGACCAGTGTTGTACATGGTGGTCAGTGTTGTACATGACCAGTGTTGTACATGACCAGTGTTGTACATGATGACCAGTGTTGTACATGACCAGTGTTGTACATGACCAGTGTTGTACATGACAATTGTACATGACCAGTGTTGTAAATGACCAGTGTTGTACATGACCAGTGTTGTACATGACCAGTGTTGTACATGATGACCAGTGTTGCACATGACCAGTGTTGTACATTATGACCAGTGTTGTACATGATGACCAGTGTTGTACATGATGACCAGAGTTGTACATGGTGGTCAGTGTTGTACATGACCAGTGTTGTATATGATGACCAGTGTTGTACATGGTGGTTAGTGTTGTACATGACCAGTGTTGTACATGGTGGTCAGTAGTCAGTGTTGTTCTAGCTGTCACTGCTGCTGTTGTTGTTGATGTCCTAGCTGTCACTGCTGCTGTTGTTGCTGTCCTAGCTGCCACTGCTGCTGTTGTTGCTGTCCAAGCTGTCACTGCTGCTGTTGTTGTTGCTGTCCTAGCTGTCACTGCTGCTGTCCTAGCTGTCACTGCTGCTGTTGTTGTTGCTGTCATAGCTGTCACTGCTGCTGTTGTTGCTGTCCTAGCTGTCACTGCTGGTGTTGTTGCTGTCCTAGCTGTCACTGTTGCTGTTGTTGTTGCTGTCCTAGCTGTCACTGCTGCTGTTGTTGTTGCTGTCCTAGCTGTCACTGCTGCTGTTGTTGTTGCTGTCCTAGATGTCACTGCTGCAGTTGTTGTTGCTGTCCTAGCTGTCACTGCTGCTGTTGTTGCTGTCCTAGCTGTCACTGCTGCTGTTGTTGTTGCTGTCCTAGCTGTCACTGCTGCTGTTGTTGTTGCTGTCCTAGCTGTCACTGCTGCTGTTGTTGTTGCTGTCCTAGCTGTCACTGTTGCTGTTGTTGCTGTCCTAGCTGTCACTGCTGCTGTTGTTGTTGCTGTCCTAGCTGTCACTGCTACTGTTGTTGCTGTCCTAGCTGTCACTGCTGCTGTTGTTGCTCTCCTAGCTGTCACTGCTGCTGTTGTTGTTGCTGTCCTAGCTGTCACTGCTGCTGTTGTTGCTGTTCTAGCTGTCACTGCTGATGTTGTTGTTGTCCTAGCTGTCACTGCTGCTGTTGTTGCTGTCCTAGCTGTCACTGCTGCTGTTGTTGCTATCCTAGCTGTCACTGCTGCTGTTGTTGTTGCTGTCCTAGCTGTCACTGCTGCTGTTGTTGCTGTCTTAGATGTCACTGCTGCTATTGTTGCTGTCCTAGCAGTCACTGTTGTTGTTGTTGCTGTCCTAGCTGTCACTGCTGCTGTTGTTGCTGTCCTAGCTGTCACTGCTGCTGTTGTTGTTGCTGTCCTAGCTGTCACTGCTGCTGTTGTTGTTGCTGTCCTAGCTGTCACTGCTGCTGTTGTTGCTGTCTTAGCTGTCACTGCTTCTGTTGTTGCTGTCCTAGCTGTCACTTCTGCTGTTGTTGTTGCTATCCTAGCTGTCACTGCTGCTGTTGTTGTTGCTGTCCTAGCTGTCACTGCTGCTGTTGTTGTTGCTGTCCTAGCTGTCACTGCTGCTGTTGTTGTTGCTGTCCTAGCTGTCACTGCTGCTGTTGTTTCTGTCCTAGCTGTCACTGCTTCTGTTCTTGTTGCTGTCCTAGCTGTCACTTCTGTTGTTGTTGTCCTAGCTGTCACTGCTGCTGTTGTTGTTGCTGTCCTAGCTGTCACTGCTGCTGTTGTTGCTGTCCTAGCTGTCACTGCTGCTGTTGTTGCTGTCCTAGCTGTCACTGCTGCTGTTGTTGCTGTCCTAGCTGTCACTGCTGCTGCTGTTGTTGCTGTCGTAGTTGCCACTGCTGTTGTTGTTGCTGTCCTAGCTGTCACTGCTGTTGTTGTTGTTGCTGCCCTAGCTGTCACTGCTGCTGTTGTTGTTGCTGACCTAGCTGTCACTGCTGTTGTTGTTGCTGTCCTAGCTGTCACTGCTGTTGTTGCTGTCCTAGCTGTCACTGATGTTGTTGTTGCTGTCCTAGCTGTCACTTCTGCTGTTGTTGTTGCTGTCCTAGCTGTCACTGCTGCTGTTGTTGTTGCTGTCCTAGCTGTCACTGCTGCTGTTGTTGTTGCTGTCCTAGCTGTTACTGCTGCTGTTGTTGCTGTCCTAGCTGTCACTGCTGCTGTTGTTGTTGCTGTCCTAGCTGTCACTGCTGCTGTTGTTGTTGCTGTCCTAGCTGTCACTGCTGCTGTTGTTGCTGTCCTAGCTGTCACTGCTGCTGTTGTTGTTGCTGTCCTAGCTGTCACTGTTGCTGTTGTTGCTGTCCTAGCTGTCACTGCTGCTGTTGTTGTGTCCTAGCTGTCACTGCTTGCTGTTGTTGCTGTCCTAGCTGTCACTCTGCTTTGTTGTTGCTGTCCTAGCTGTCACTGCTGCTGTTTGTTGCTGTCCTAGCTGTCACTGTGCTGTTGTTGCTGTCCTAGCTGTCACTGCTGCTGTTGTTTGCTGTCCTAGCTGTCACTGCTGCTGTTGTTGTTGCTGTCCTAGCTGTCACTGTTGCTGTTGTTTGTGTCCTAGCTGTCACTGCTGTTGTTGTTGCTGTCCTAGCTGTCACTGCTGATGTTGTTGCTGTCCTAGCTGTCACTGCTGCTGTTGTTGCTGTCCTAGCTGTCACTGCTGCTGTTGTTGCTGTCCTAGCTGTCACTGCTGCTGTTGTTGCTGTCCTAGCTGTCACTGCTGCTGTTGTTGCTGTCCTAGCTGTCACTGCTGCTGTTGTTGCTGTCCTAGCTGTCACTGCTGCTGTTGTTGCTGTCCTAGCTGTCACTCTGCTGTTGTTGCTGCCTAGCTGTCACTCTGCTGTTTGCTGTCCTAGCTGTCACTGCTGCTGTTTTTGCTGTCCTAGCTGTCACTGCTGCTGTTGTTGCTGTCCTAGCTGTCACTGCTGTTGTTGTTGCTGTCTAGCTGTCACTGCTGCTGTTGTTGGTGTCCTAGCTGCAGCTGGTTGCTGTCCTAGCTGTCCGTGTGTGTTTGTTGTGCTGTCACTGTTGTTGTTGCTGTCCTAGCTGTCACTGCTGCTGTTGTTGTTGCTGTCCTAGCTGTCACTGCTGCTGTTGTTGTTGACTGTCCTAGCTGTCACTGCTGCTGTTGTGTGTTGCTGTCACTGAGCTGTCACTGCTGCTGTTGTTGTTGCTGTCCTAGCTGTCTACTGCTGCTGTTGTTGTCTGTTGCTGTCCTGCTGTCACTGCTTGCTGTTGTTGTGTTGTCTGGCTGTCACTGCTTCTGTTGTTGTTGCTGTCCTGGCTGTCACTTCTGCTGTTGTTGTTGCTGTCCTGAGCTGTCACTGCTTGCTGTTGTTGTTGCTGTCCTAGCTGTCACTGCTGCTGTTGTTGTTGCTGTCCTGCTGTCACTGTCTGCTGTTGTTGTTGCTGTCCTAGCTGTCACTGCTGCTGTTGATTTGCTGTCCTCAGCTGTCACTGCTGCTGTTGTTGTTGCTGTCCTAGCTGTCACTGCTGTGTTGCTGTCCTAGCTGTCACTGCTGCTTTTTGTTGCTGTCCTAGCTGTCATGCTGCTGTTGTTGTTGCTGTCGTAGCTGTCACTGCTGCTGTTGTTGTTAACGCCTCAGCTTGGACTAGCATTGCTGTTGTTGCTGTCCTAGCTGTCACTGCTCTGTTGTTGTTCAGCTGTCCTGAGCTTTCCACTTCCTGCTGTTGTTGTTGCTGTCCTAGCTGTCACTGCTCGCTGTTGTTGTTCAGCTACCTAGCTGTCACTGCTGCCTGCTCTGTTGTTGCTGTCCTAGCTGTCACTGCCTGCTGTTCGCACTTGTTGCTGTCCTAGCTGTCACCTCATCACGCTGCTGTCCTCCAGCTGTCATGCTGCTGACTATGTTGTGCTGTCCTAGCTGTCACTGCTGTTGTTTGTGTGGTTCGTGTGTCATAGCCAGGGAAACAGAACCCTCCAGGATTGGGAAGCAAGAGTTTACCAGTGGATTCTAACATGACGTTCGTGTCTCAAGTATCCAGAGATCCGGATTTCCCTGCGCATGAGAGAACGCTGGTTACTTTTCACAGTCTGTGGAAACACACACACACACTCACACACACACACACACACACACACACACACACACACACACTCTCACACACACACACACACACACACACACACTCACACACACACACACACACACACACACACACAAAGACAGAAACTGAAAGAGAGGGTACAGAGACAAAAGGAGGAAAGAGAGATGGACAGGAGAACCCAGACTCAGGAGGAAGCTCTAATACAACCACCTTCAGATGTTCCCCAACCTGGACAACCCCAATGCAACCAAACAACCTAACCCAAAACACACATGCCGTACCCAATGATTCCACCCACCTCATTACAAACTCCACCTTCACACCAACCACCCATAGTTCCCCATCAGATCTCCCACTTTCCCAACCCCAACATACCCCCCAGACTACGGTTTTAGAAAAGAAGTTAAAGGTTTGGTATACAAATGCAGATGGTATAACAAATAAATGTGAGGAGTGGCAGGAAAGAATAAAGGAGACATCCCCAGACATAATAGCACTCACAGAAACGAAACTCACCAGGATGATAACAGATGCAATCTTTCCACCCGGATATCAAATCCTCAGGAAATATAGAGGGAGCAGAGGGGGAGGAGGAGTTGCACTGCTCATTAAGAACAGGTGGGGATTTGAGGAAGTGGAAGGAATGGATGGAATGGGTGAAAGGGACTACATAGTAGGAACAATTCAGTCTGAGGGCCATAAGGTGGTAATTGCTGTAATGTACAACCCGCCACAGAACTGCAGGAGGCCAAGAGAAGAATACGACGAGAGCAACAGAGCAATGGTAGACACACTAGCCGAGGTAGCCAGAAGAGCCCACATGGGGAGAGCAAAGTTACTAGTTATGGGTGATTTCAATCACAAAGACTCACACAGCGAGGCTCCCAGCGAGGTAAGACTCACACAGTGAGGCTTCCAGCGAGGTAAGACTCACACAGTGAGGCTCCCAGCGAGGTAAGACTCACACAGTGAGGCTTCCAGCGAGGTAAGACTCGATGTAGATGAATGGTTCAGAGAACCGACAGAGAACGAGGTAAGACTCACACAGTTAGGCTTCCAGCGAGGTAAGACTCACAAAGTGAGGCTTCCAGCGAGGTAAGACTCACACAGTGAGGCTTCCAGCGAGTCAAGACTCACACAGTTAGGCTCCCAACGAGGTAAGACTCACACAGTGAGGCTTTCAGCATGGTAAGACTGAGGCTTCCCGGGAGGCAAGACACGAGGATTTACACTGGTAACCCGAGACTCACCTCCATTCCACATGTTTGACAGATAACTGATGCAAATTGAAGTTTAAAAGAACTTGACAGCACAGCCCTTAACAGCACCGCCCTTGACAGCACCAGCCCTTGACAGTACCACCCCTTAACAGCACTTACTTCCCCTTAATAGCACAGCCCTTAACAGTACCACCCTCGACAGCATCACCCCTTGACAGCAGCACCACCCTTAACATGGGTAGCAACCATTATCTTACTCCATGACGAGGTCCAAGAGTGTAAATATGTCGTGCCGAATAGGTAAAACTGGTCAATTAGCAAGAACTCGTTTAAAATTAAGTCCTAAAATTTTCTCTTATACGTTTAAAGACATTTTTCATTTATGTTAATGTAAAAATTAATAATTTTGTACCAAAAGTACCTTAGGAAACTTACCTAACATTATTATAACAATGGCAATTTAATTTAGCCTAATCCAACTAAATATATTTTAGATAAGTTTTCAATAATTTAATAATAAACAAACACAATGAAATATATTTTTTTCGTTAGGTTCAGAATGATTTTTGCGAAATTATTGCATACACAAATTTTCTTTTGCCTTATTCGGCAAGAAGAGCGTTGGTATTTAAAACAACACTGCGACTAGCCAAGGATTCGAACCCATGCTGCTTTGGCCCGCCTCGTGGTGAGCGAAAACTCATAACACTCTAGTAAACAGATTGTGTGGTCCCGTGGACTAGAGCGTCATGAGTTTCGCTCACCATGTGGCGGGCCAAAGCAGCATGGGTTCGATTCCTTGGCTAGTCGCAGTGTTGTTATTGATATATTCAAATATATATATATATATATATATATATATATATATATATATATATATATATATATATATATATATATATATATATATATATAAAACCGTCTAACAATGTTAGGTTAGGTCGGTACCATATTCCTGTATAATTATTATTTTTATTGAATTCGTAAATTTTCTTCTTAGTTTTCCTCTTGATTTTCTCCTCGTACTTTTTGTTTTAGTTTCTCTTCTTAGTTTATCTTTTTGAGTGAAACATGGTCTGGTAACACTGCTGTGTGTTATGACATGAGTGAAACATGGCCTGGTAACACTGCTGTGTGTTATGACATGAGTGAAACATGGTCTGGTAACACTGCTGTGTGTTATGACATGAGTGAAACATGGTCTGGTAACACTGCTGTGTGTTATGACATGAGTGAAACATGGTTTGGTAAAACTGCTGTGAGTTATGACATGAATGAAACATGGTTTGGTAACACTGCTGTGTGTTATGACATGAGTGAAACATGGTCTGGTAACACTGCTGTGTGTTATGACATGAGTGAAACATAGTTTGGTAACACTGCTGTGAGTTGACATGAGTGAAACATGGTCTGGTAACACTGCTGTGAGTTATGACATGAGTGAAACATGGTCTGGTAACACTGCTGTGTGTTATGACATGAGTGAAACATGGTCTGGTAACACTGCTGTGTTATGACACGAGTGAAACATGGTTTGGTAACACTGCTGTGTGTTATGACATGAGTGAAACATGGTTTGGTAACACTGCTGTGTTATGACACGAGTGAAACATGGTTTGGTAACACTGCTGTGTGTTATGACATAAGTGAAACATGGTCTGGTAATACTGCGGTGTGTTATGACATGAGTGAAACATGGGCTGGTAACACTGCTGTGTGTTGTGACATGAGTGAAACATGGTCTGGTAACACTGCTGTGTGTTATGACATGAGTGAAACATGGTCTGGTAACACTGCTGTGTGTTATGACAAGAGTGAAACATGGGCTGGTAACACTGCTGTGTTATGACATGAGTGAAACATGGTCTGGTAACACTGCTGTGTGTTATGACATGAGTGAAACATGGTCTGGTAACACTGCTGTGAGTTATGACATGAATGAAACATGGCCTGGTAACACTGCTGTGTATTATGACATGAGTGAAACATGGTCTGGTAACACTGCTGTGTGTTATGACATGAGTGAAACATGGTCTGGTAACACTGCTGTGAGTTATGACATGAGTGACACATGGTCTGGTAACACTGCTGTGTGTTATGACATGAGTGAAACATGGCCTGGTAACACTGCTGTGTGTTATGACATGAGTGAAACATGGTCTGGTAACACTGCTGTGTGTTATGACATGAGTGAAACATGGTCTGGTAACACTGCTGTGTGTTATGACATGAGTGAAACATGGTCTGGTAACACTGCTGTGTGTTATGACATGAGTGAAACATGGTCTGGTAACACTGCTGTGTGTTATGACATGAGTGAAACATGGTCTGGTAACACTGCTGTGTGTTATGACATGAGTGAAACAGCTTGAGGTGGATGGTGGTGGTTGAGGTGGATGGTGGTGGTTGAGGTGGATGGTGGTGGTTGCAGACTATGAAATAAGGCAGCAAATGTCAGGAGGGTGGGGAGGGGGAACGAGGGAGGAAAGGGGGATGTTAGGAGGGGAGGGGGAAGAGGGAGGGGGAGTAGCCAGGGTACCTGCATGCTTGCCTTTGGATTGCATGGCATTTCCTGTGTGTGTGTGTGTGTGTGTGTTCACCTTTTTGTACTCGCCTATTTGTGGTTGCAGGGGTCGAATCACAGCTCCTGGCCCCGCCTCTTCCCTAGTTTAATAGCCCCTTGAAAACGCCTGCCGTTCTTACGTCAGTCTTAAATCTCCTGGCAGTAGGTTGAAGAGTCTTGGACCACGCATGTTGACACAAGCCTTGAGCTAATGGGGGTTGAAAGCCTATCGACTAACCTATTCACCACCACTGAAGAACACTTTAATTCCTTAAATTGAGATTAAAATAACCTCTCAGTGTATATATACTCTCAGTGTATATATACCCCGCCTCTCAGTGTATATACACTGAGAGGCGGGGCCAGGAGCTGAGTCTCGACCCTTGCAACCACAAATAGGTGAGTACCTCAGTGTATATACACTGAGAGATGTACAATTGTCGATGTGCCGACCTTGTTTCCACTGCCGTTACTACCACACCTGACACTACAATGACTGGTCATGGTACCACCACACCTGACACTACAATGACTGGTCATGGTACCACCACACCTGACACTACAATGACTGGTCATGGTACCACCACACCTGACACTACAATGACTGGTCATGGTACCATCACACCAGACACTACAGTGACTGGTCATGGTACCATCACACCTGACACTACAGTGACTGGTCATGGTACCATCACACCAGACACTACAGTGACTGTTCATGGTACCATCACACCAGACACTACAGTGACTGTTCATGGTACCATCACACCTGGCACTACAGTGACTGTTCATGGTACCATCACACCAGACACTACAGTGACTGTTCATGGTACCATCACACCAGACACTACAGTGACTGGTCATGGTACCATCACACCAGACACAAGTGACTGTTCATGGTACCATCACACCAGACACAACAGTGACTGTTCATGGTACCATCACACCAGACACTACAGTGACTGTTCATGGTACCATCACACTAGACACAACAGTGACTGTTCATGGTACCATCACACCAGACACAACAGTGACTGTTCATGGTACCATCACACCTGACACTACAGTGACTGGTCATGGTACCATCACACCAGACTCTACAATGACTGTTCATGGTACCATCACACCTGACACTACAGTGACTGTTCATGGTACTATCACACCTGACACTACAGTGACTGGTCATGGTACCATCACACCTGACATTACAGTGACTGTTCATGGTACCATCACACCAGACACTACAGTGACTGTTCATGGTACCATCACACCAGACACTACAGTGACTGTTCATGGTACCATCACACCTGACACTACAGTGACTGTTCATGGTACCATCACACCAGACACTACAGTGACTGTTCATGGTACCATCACACCAGACACTACAGTGACTGTTCATGGTACCATCACACCTGACACTACAGTGACTGTTCATGGTACCATCACACCAGACTCTACAGTGACTGTGTTGGTACCATCACACCTGACACTACAGTGACTGTTTATGGTACCATCACACCAGACTCTACAATGACTGTTCATGGTACCATCACACCAGACTCTACAGTGACTGTTCATGGTACCATCACACCTGACACTACAGTGACTGTTCATGGTACCATCACACCTGACACTACAGTGACTGTTCATGGTACCATCACACCTGACACTACAGTGACTGTTCATGGTACCATCACACCTGACTCTACAGTGACTGTTCATGGTACCATCACACCTGACACTACAGTGACTGTTCATGGTACCATCACACCTGACACTACAGTGACTGTTCATGGTACCATCACACCTGACACTACAGTGACTGGTCATGGTACCATCACACCTGACACTACAGTGACTGGTCATGGTACCATCACACCTGACACTACAGTGACTGTTCATGGTACCATCACACCTGACACTACAGTGACTGGTCATGGTACCATCACACCTGACACTACAGTGACTGGTCATGGTACCATCACACCTGACACTACAGTGACTGGTCATGGTACCATCACACCTGACACTACAGTGACTGGTCATGGTATCATCACACTGACCCATCCAGTGTTTTTCAATAATCATAAAATAAATCATACAGTATCATGTATCGTCACAAATCAAGTATCGTCAAGTATCATCAGCTACTACGTCTCGGTTTCACCGCTCGTGAACGTGCACTGCACGTGCACTGAGGCCTGGTTAATGGTTCACCACAGGCACTGCACGTGCACTGAGGCCTGGTTAATGGTTCTCCACGGGCACTGCACGTGCACTGAGGCTTGGTTAATGGTTCACCACGGGCACTGCACGTGCACTGAGGCCTGGTTAATGGTTCACCACGGGCACTGCACGTGCTCTGAGGCCTGGTTAATGGTTCACCACGGGCACTGCACGTGAACTGAGGCCTGGTTAATGGTTCACCACAGGCACTGCACGTGCATTGAGGCCTGGTTAATGGTTCACCACGGGCACTGCACGTGCACTGAGGCCTGGTTAATGGTTCACCACGGGCACTGCACGTGCACTGAGGCCTGGTTAATGGTTCACAACGGGCACTGCGCGTGCACTGAGGCCTGGTTAATGGTTCACCACGGGCACTGCACGTGCACTGAGGCCTGGTTAATGGTTCACCACGGGCACTGCACGTGCACTGAGGCCTGGTTAATGGTTCACCACGGGCACTGCACGTGCACTGAGGCCTGGTTAATGGTTCACCACAGGCACTGCACGTGCACTGAGGCCTGGTTAATGGTTCACCACGGGCACTGCACGTGCACTGAGGCCTGGTTAATGGTTCACCACGGGCACTGCAAGACCTCTCTGTACATTTTCCAGCAGTGACACGTAGATAAATGGTACAACACTTGGGTATCTTTACTGTGGAAACGTTTCGCCACACAGTGGCTTCATCAGTCCTATACAAAGAAGAATAGTGAAGATCAGAGGAAGTTTGAGGTAATTAGTCCCTCAAGATTGATGGATCGACTCCAGGCTGACGACGGACTGATTACCTCAAACTCCTTTGGTCTTCACCATTCTTTGTATTGGACTGATGAAGCCACTGTGGGGCGAAACGTTTCCTCAATAAAGATACCCAAGTGTTGTACATGTGTCTAATTTATCAACAGTGATACGTGAGGAGGCTTGACCAGCCCTGCAACAGTGAAGGTGACACTGTCCACGGGAGACACAGGGAAGACAACGCCACAGTGGAGGCCACAGTGGAGGTCACAGTGGAGGTTACAGTGGAGGCCATAGTGGAGGTCACAGTGGAGGTTACAGTGGAGGCCACAGTGGTCACAGTGGAGGCCACAGTGGAGGTCACAGTGGAGGCCACATTAGAGGCAACGTCAGCTTTTCACAAAAAGAAATGAATGCAAGAAATATATTTGCGTGAGCGACGTCCATGTTAATGTTTCGTAAAGCAGTGTTGCCACAGTGGTGGCACAGTGTGGCCACAGTGGTGCCACAGTGTGGCCACAGTGGTGCCACAGTGGTGTCACAGTGTGGCCACAGTAGTGCCACAGTGTGGCCACAGTGGTGCCAGTGGTGCCATAGTGTGGCCACAGTGGTGCCACAGTGGTGCCACAGTGTGGCCACAGTGGTGCCACACCTGTGTAATCATAACACCTCCCACACTACACAAGAAGACACAATACCTGGGTCCCAGCAACAGCAGTAACCACAACAGCAGCAACAATAGCAGCCTCAACAATAACAGCAGCAGGAGTAACAACAACAGCAGCAGTAACAACAGAAGCAGCAACAGCAAGAACAGCAGCAGTAACAACAACAGCACAATGGGTACAAGGATGCTGAAGAGGGGCAAAAATGAAAGTGAAATAAGGCCAAGGAAAGATGAGAGTAAGATGTCATCTAGCAGCCCCCAGGACCAGTCCCCAGCCCAAGGCCCCATCACCAGCCCCCAGATCCAGCAGCAGCCCCAGGCCCCATCACCAGCCCCCAGATCCAGCAGCAGCCCCCAGGACCAGTCCGCAGCCCCAGGCCCCATCACCAGCCCCCAGGACCAGTCCCCAGCCCCAGGCCCCAGCACCAGCCCCCAGATCCAGCAGCAGCCACCAGGACCAGTCCCCAGCCCCAGGCCCCATCAACAGCCCCCAGATCCAGCAGCAGTCACCAGGACCAGTCCCCAGCCCCAAGCCCCATCACCAGCCCCCAGGACCAGTCCCCAGCCCCAGGCCCCATCACCAGCCCCCAGGACCAGTCCCCAGCCCCAGGCCCCAGCCCCAGAACCAGCAGTAGCCCCCAGGACCAGTCCCCAGCCCCAGCCCCATCACCAACCCCCAGAACCAGTAGCAGCCCCCAGCACCAGCCCCCAGCCCCATCACCAGCCCTCAGAACCAGCAGCAGTCCCCAGACCCATCCCCCAGAACCAGCAGAACCTCCAGGACCAGAAGCAGCAGCAGCCCCCAGTACTAGTCCCCAGCCCCCAAAACTAGCAGCAGCTCCTTAGCACAAGTCCCCAGTCCCAGCACCTGCCCCAGCACCAGCCCCAGCACCAGCCCTAGCACCAGTCCCGAGCACCAGCCCTAGCACCAGTCCCAGTACCAGTCCCAGCACAAGCCCCAGCACCTGCCCCAGCACCAGCCCCAGCACCAGTCCCCAGCACCAGCCCTAGCACCAGTCCCAGCCCCAGCACCAGCCCCAGTCCCAGCAGCAGCTCCCAGCCCCAGATCTAGCACCAGTCCCAGCACAAGCCCCAGAACCAGCCCCAGCACCAGTCCCAGCGTCAGTCCCCAGCACCAGTCCCAGTCCCAGCACCAGTCCCAGTCCCAGCAAAAGCACCAGTCCCAGCACAAGCCCCAGAACCAGCACCAGTCCCAGCAGCAGCTCCCAGCCCCAGCAGCAGAACCAGTACCAGCCCCCAGCACCAGTCCCAGGCACCAGCCACAGCACCTGTCCCCAGCACTAGCCTCCAGCACCAGCATCAGCCCCCAGCACCAGCCCCACCCACGCAGGGGGAGGCTAGACCCCAGGACACGCACAAGACTAAAACAATATCACTGACCCTGTGGTGACAGACCCCGAAACCTGAGGGAGGAGCCAAGTCCCTTCCCAGGGCCTGGGGGAGGAGCCAAGACCCCCCAGGGCCTGTGGAGGAGGCCAATAACCCCCAGGGCCTGGGGAGGACGCCAATAAACCCCCAGAGCCTGGGGAGGAGGTCGGTACACCCCCAGGGCCTGGGGGAGACAAGACTCGAAGGGCCTGGGGAGGAGGTCAATATGCTCCCCAGGGCCTGGAGATTAGGTCGATATACCCCCAGGGTCTGGGGATTAGGTCAATATACTTCCGAGGGCCTGGGGATTAGGCTAATAAACCCCCAGGGCCTGAGGAGGTCAGTACACCCCCCAGGGCCTGGGAAGGAAGTCAACATACCCCCCAGAACATGGGGTGGACCCGGGGGAGGTATTATCAACCGCAATAAACCACTTCCTCCCCGCTTCTGATTACTGTCTCCCCAGTAATTCTCTCTACATCCTCCCAACATCTCTCCCCCTCCTCCCTACCCTCCCCAGTCTTCCCTGCCGCTCAATGGCCACTCATGCGTGATGTCACACGCACGGCGTCACACGTGACGTCACAAATTGCAGGAAGATGAGATCACCGACACGTCACTCTGGGGGCGGCCAATGAGGGCGCGGCGCCGCTGTGACGTCACGAATGAGCTGGCCAATCGGAAACAGGATTTTCCTAATTTAACCCCATACCATAGAAGTTCATAATGAACTAGTGTTCTAGGTGTCTACCTGTGACTGTCTCCCTGTGACTGTCTATCTGTGACTGTCTACCTGTGACTGTGTCTACCAGTAACTGTCTTTCTGTAACTGTGTCTACCAGTAACTGTGTCTACCTGTATCAATGTCACGCTCCGGTGGTCATACTGTGCACGACATACTGTGAACTACATACTGTGCACCAAATATTACGAACATACTGTGCACCATATACTGTGAGCCACATACCTTGCACATTGTACGCCACATATCGTGCACCACATATTACACACATGCACCACATACTGTGGTGCACTTATTGTGCACCAAGATTATCCTGTAGTGCAGTGGGTCGTAACCTTTCATGTACACCGCACCTCTCTGCTTCCCAGAACATTATCTCCCAACCTTAGTTAAAAATATTGACTAATATCTTATATATATATATATATATATATATATATATATATATATATATATATATATATATATATATATATAATTAAGTTTTTGAGTGTGTGTGTACGACACTTTTAAAACCAGATGCTACAGCAGAAGTAAGAAGAATCACGAAGAACCACAGTAAGAACAACACCAAATATCACACGAAGAACACCAAGAACCACATGAAGAACACCAAGAACCACATGAAGAACACCAAGAACCACATGAACGTTGCCAAGGCAGGAGACACTGAATAACCGCAGTGCCCCTACCTGTGGTCGGTGTTGGACTGACCACATCAATCAGGTGTTAGACTGACCACATCAACTAGGTGTTAGACTGACCACATCAACTAGGTGTTAGACTGACCACATCAATCAGGTGTTGGACTGACCACATCAATCAGGTGTTGGACTGACCACATCAACTAGGTGTTAGACTGACCACATCAATCAGGTGTTAGACTGACCACATCAATCAGGTGTTAGACTGACCACATTAATCAGGTGTTAGACTGACCACATCAATCAGGTGTTAGACTGACCACATCAATCAGGTGTTAGACTGACCACATCAATCAGGTGTTGGACTGAACACATCAACTAGGTGTTGGACTGACCACATCAATCAGGTGTTAGACTGACCACATCAACTAGGTGTTAGACTGACCACATCAACTAGGTGTTAGACTGACCACATCAACTAGGTGGTGTTAGACTGACCACATCAACTAGGTGTTGGACTGACCACATCAATCAGGTGTTAGACTGACCACATCAACTAGGTGTTAGACTGACCACATCAACTAGGTGTTAGACTGACCACATCAACTAGGTGGTGTTAGACTGACCACATCAACTAGGTGTTGGACTGACCACATCAATCAGGTGTTAGACTGACCACATCAACTAGGTGTTAGACTGACCACATCAACTAGGTGTTAGACTGACCACATCAACTAGGTGTTAGACTGACCACATCAACTAGGTGTTAGACTGACCACATCAACTAGGTGTTAGACTGACCAGCAGTAATGAACACAGGATCAAGTACTGACACTGCATCTATGTGGCAAAAAACCCACTAAGAACTACGAACAAGGATGACTCTGTACAGAAGGCTGTTCTGTACACAGGTGGAGCAGATCACCTGACAGGTGGTGGTGAAAGTGGGCAGTGCCGTACTACATCTTTTAGAGCCTCGTGCATATAATAATAATAATAATAATAATAATAATAATAATAATAAAATCTTTATTTCTACAAGTACATGTACAAGGTATATTGATGGCAACAGTTGACATCAATGACATACTACTATATAGAAAGACCCTGGTTATGCAGAGCACTTCGGGCAAATTAGGTCAATTTTGTCCTCAGGATGCGACCCAAACCAGTCGACTAACACCCAGGTACCTATTTTACTGACAGGTGAATATAGACAGCAGGTGACTTAAGGAAACACGTCCCAATGTTTCCACCCGTACCGGGGATCGAACCACGGACCTCAGTGTGTGAACTGAGTGCGCTAGCAATTAGATCAGACATAAATGAACCTCAACGGATAAACAATAGACTAAAACATCAAAAAAAATTAGGCACAACACCGTGACATGTACCAGGTGAAGAGAGGAGTTTACAGGTACTCCAGAGAGAAGCTCACCTTATGGACCAATATATCCATTCTAAGAAGACCAAAAAAGAAAAAAAAACAAGAAAGACTAAAAGAGAAAGGAATTAAATACCAACCCAAAGGATTTCTTTCAGGTATATAGAAAATAGGTTAGGGAAGAGATTTGTTCACTTTAATGTAACTGAGGTCAGCTCACAGTGACAAGGGAATGTGTACCGTTTTTAAACTCTCATTTACTTTTCGTTTTTACACAAGAGGACACAAATCAAATCCAAAAATAATTATATATATATATATATATATATATATATATATATATATATATAATATATATATATATATATATATATATATATATATATATATATATATATTATATATATATATATAGTTGATGATGTTGTGGTCGCAGAAGTGACAGGTGCAGTTTAATGTAGACAAATGGAAGGTTATATTCCTGGGAAAAGAAAATAACCGTGGCACCTATAAACAATATAGATCTCAATCAAACTGCGAAAAAAATGAGGAGTTCTGGTTAGCAGTAATTTAAAGCCAAGACAACAAGCATAAGTATTTGCAATAAAGTTAATATAATTCTTGATTTCTGAGTTGGACTTGCCTGGCTAGGGCTGCTGCAGTGTTCCTTCATTCTCGTGTCCATGTGTTCAAAAGTTGTAAGTTCCAGGAACACCACAACGCACACAGCCAGGATCAGGACGGTCATAAAGAGTACACTATGAAAACTCATCAAACAACGAACGCCACGCCCGTGATGGTCCTTGACAAAAAGCACTTTACTCTGTCGTCAAGAACACTCTTATCATACCTCTCAACGCACGCCAGGTTTTACTACATATAAAATACACACATACATTTTACACCTTGGTAGAATACTTAAGTTTACCAAGACGCGATAAATGACACAAGGAACTATGAATTATCACACAAGGAACCCTCTGAATTATCATACAAGAAACACTATGAATTATCGCACAAGAAACACTATGAATTATCACACAAGAAACCCTCTGAATTATCATCGATAGATTCACAGAAGCACACTGGTAAAAGCAGCGCTTGGGGAAAGAGAGGTGATCTGTGTTAACCCAAAAGATGTTTCAATTTCTTAAATCAAGCACTCCACGTGGCCTCTGGAACGTACACTAGAGAGATATCTTACAATATTTACACGGTAAATCTTCTAATAAATGTTTTGAAGTGTGCGTATGAGTCTTTATCTGCACACAAATCTTCTAAGGCCAGCTTTATTACCGTACACTAAGCCAGGGTGCGTAGACAATATATTGTTTGTAAGATGGTTCACGTGATGCTCTACTGTTGCGTTACAACAGAGTAGCCGTAGATAGGTAGCAAGTAGCGTAAAGACTGGTAGTGGGAAGGCAGCATCACTTGAAGACTGGTGGTGGGCAGGTAGAGTCACCTGAAGAGAGGTGGGCAGCCAGTCAGTCACCCACAAGCCACCAGACGCCCACACCTCCCTGGTAAACCCGTCCTCAGCGTCAGGTATACTGTACACTCACCTTCAGAGTATCACCACCATCACTACAGGTCACTGCAGGACGATACCAGTCTAATTTAAATCTCTATATAAAGCTTTTAGCTTGGCGGCCAGCAGAGATCAGCCCACGCAACTATTAGGCAGCTCAAGATTTATCGATACCCCTCTTGTAAATTCCTGCCAGTGTTTAGTCTGAGTGGGTTGCAGAGTTTTTGTTGCTAGAGGTGGCACACAGACACTGCAGGAGCTGGACCCACATCACCAGCACCCACACTACGGTTAATTTGCATGAGTTGTGGGCCTTAAAATTGACGTAAAAACCCGATATAGCAGCAAGTTTAGGGTGGAGTAAACAGTACATGGGTGAGACAGGAACGGCAGCACTAACGGCAGCAGTAACCTGCTCACCACTAACACTGTTTTAAGGTGATCACAACATGGTACTCATCACAAGCAGCATCATGAGTGCTCATAGATGAGTAGCAACCTACTCATCACGTTATAAATGGTTTATAACATTGACAGGTTGGCAGAATTTAGATTTAGAAAGAATACAGAAAAACACTGGTTTGGCAAGTGGAACAAACTCCCGAGTAGCGTCACTCAAGCCAGAACCCTGAGTGGCTTTAAAAACAGGTGGACAAGTGCATAGGTGGGTGTGAGCTAGACTTGCCTAGAATGGGACAGTAGGCTTGCTGCAGTGCTCTTCCCTTCTTATGTTCTTAAGAATAAGACACAAGTGTAACACTTAGGTCTCTTCACTGACAAAATGTTTCGCATGAACATCAGGCTTCCTCAGTCAAATACTGGCAAATATAACGTGATCAGTTGGTCACTCTTGGTAGGAAGTGGTCAGTCCCTCACTGCAGGTGTAAGAGGAACACTGTGGTGTGGGAGCAGTCATGGAGGCTAACACCATAGTTAAAAAAAAAAAAAAAAGATATTAGATCTATTAGTGAACATGGTGGTATATAGAAAGGGCCAGCCCAGCATGGGCCAGTAGGCCTACTGCAATGCTAATCTAATATTAAAGTCTGTGAACATAACACCAACAGAACTAGCAGCATCATAGGAAGCAAAAATCTAAGTGAACTCAAGAAAAACAACAGAAGCAGCAGTAGCAACAGCAGCAGCAGTAGCAGCAGCAGCAGCAGTAGCAGCAGCAGCAGTAGTAGCAACAGCAGCAACAGCAGCAGCAGCAGTAGCAACAGCAGCAGCAGTAGTAGCAACAGCAGCAACAGCAGCAGCACCAACAGCAGTATCAACAGCAGCACTAGCAGTATCAACAGCAGCACTAGCAGTATCAACAGCAGCACTAGCAGTATCAACAGCAGCAGCAATAGCTACAGAAGTATCAAAAGCAGCAACAACAGCAGCAGTATCAACAACAGTAGCAGTAGCAGCTGCAACTTAACAGGTCTCAGTCCTGTAATATTTCCTTCCCAACCTCGGAGACCTGGTCTGGGACCGAATCCTGGAGAAGGTAAATCCCAGAAATAATAACAGATAATAACTCTGCAAGCTGAAACACACATTAAGAACTCCGAAATTCTCTGGGAGGAGCGTGGAGCATATACGCATGCCTGGGAGCTCACCCCTGGGAGGAGCGTGGAGCATATACGCTTGTCTGGGAGCTCACCCCTGGGAAGAGCGTGACACAGCTATTACACACCTCTCCAAGTGCATTACAGAGTCAATATTTCAGTTACATCATAAACTGCTCCTGTCACCATGTACCGGACACCAGTGTGAGAATATACTATAGCAGTATTCAGACCAACACACACACACACACACACACACACACACACACACACACAACCCTGCAACCACAAATAGGTGAGTACAAATAGGTGAATACACACACACACACAGGAACCAGGTGCCAGAAACTAGAATTCAACCACAACAACCACACGCAGGTGAGTGCAGGAATACGAACGTATACACACGGACATATGGAGGACACACACAAACACACAAATAGATAACCGCGTGGGAAAACACGTGGATACACAATAACAAACTTCTTCACCAGTGAAGACACATAACACAGAGGAACAGGACAAGCGTCACATAACAAAGACAGCAACAGGACAAGTACTAAACACGCTCCTGGGAGAACGCAACACGCCACAAACAACAGGATGCAACATAGACTTATGTAGTGCAAGATGAAGGAAGAACAGTGAGCAACATGTGCAACATTTGGGTATCTTCATTCTGGAAACGTTTCGCCCCACAGTTACTTCTTCAGTCCCATGTAGAGAAAGGTGGAAGATGAGTTTGAGGTTATCAGTCCCTCAGCCTGGAGTCGATGTGTTGAGTCCATCAGTCTTGATGGACTCAACACAAGTGAACGACATGAGGTGCAGCAACACGACACACCAACACAAGGTACACTGCTACAGGGGAAGTTGTCTGCAACTATGTTGCTAACCAACTGTTCAGCGTGACCTTCTTCCACTAATGGGCCAGGCTCACTTGTGACTTCACCTCCAGCTGCTACACCTCACCTCTACTCCAGAATACAAGGTCTATCCACTTGCTCATGATTTAGACCTGAGGGACTAGAAACTTTGTAGCAAAGCCCAGAGTGGTCACTGGTTAACCATCACTATGATAGTTTCAACCTTAGTTACACTTACTCTGAGGGTGTACTGTAGTGTAGTGTACACCCCCATCTGGTGTACACACACACCTGGTGTACACCCCCATCTGGTGTACACCCACACCTGGTGTACACTGGCTGCTCACACTGTAAACGTGTGTATACACACGCACGCACAAGCCCCCAAATTTATATTACTGAATACAACTGGATAGTACAAGTTTTATGTTCAGACATTTGTTTAACACAAGATTATATAGCAAATACTAGTGAGAGTTTGTACCAGTGACACGTAGAAGACCAGGGAGACACCGCGACACTTGCTGACACTTAGACACCACAACACTTGCTGACACTTAGACACCACAACACTTGCTGACACTTAAACACCGCAACACTTGCTGACACTTAAACATCACAACACTTGCTGACACTTAAACATCACAACACTTGCTGACACTTAAACATCACAACACTTGCTGACACTTAAACATCACAACATTTGCTGACACTTAAACATCACAACACTTGCTGACACTTAAACATCACAACACTTGCTGACACTTGAACATCACAACACTTGTTGACACTTAAACATCACAACACTTGCTGACACTTAAACATCACAACACTTGCTGACACTTAAACATCACAACGCTTGCTGACACTTAAACATCACAACATTTGCTGACACTTAAACATCACAACACTTGCTGACACTTAAACACCGCAACACTTGCTGACACTTAAACATCACAACACTTGCTGACACTTAAACATCACAACACTTGCTGACACTTAAACATCACAACACTTGCTGACACTTAAACATCACAACACTTGTTGACACTTAAACATCACAACACTTGCTGACACTTAAACACCGCAACACTTGCTGACACTTAAACATCACAACACTTGCTGACACTTAAACATCACAACACTTGCTGACACTTAAACACCGCAACACTTGTTGACACTTAAACACCACAACACTTGCTGACACTTAAACATCACAACACTTGCTGACACTTAAACATCACAACACTTGCTGACACTTAAACATCACAACACTTGCTGACACTTAAACATCACAACACTTGCTGACACTTAAACATCACAACACTTGCTGACACTTAAACATCACAACACTTGCTGACACTTAAACATCACAACACTTGCTGACACTTAAACATCACAACACTTGCTGACACTTAAACATCACAACACTTGCTGACACTTAAACATCACAACACTTGCTGACACTTAAACATCACACCACAACAGCATCGACTAATACACAAATAACCCGCACATACAAGACAGAGGGTTATGACGACGTTTCGGTCCGACTTGGACCATTTACAAAGTCACACTTTGTAAATGGTCCAAGTCGGACCGAAACGTCGTGGTAAGGTCCCCGCTCCTGTGTGTGGGTTACTTGTGTATTGTTCCAGTCACGGTATTGTGCCTTTTTTGTTCTTTAAATAATAAAATGTTTGATAGTAAAATAATTTGAGTTTGATGGAGTGATTATGTCGACTCCAGACTGACGGAATGATCACCCCAAACTCCTCCTGATCCTCACCACTCTTCTTTGTATGGACTGATGAAGCCACTGTGTGGCGAAACGTTTCCTCAATAAAGATACCCAAGAATTGCATATGTGTCTAATGTATCAACTTGTCGGTTCTCTGAACCATTCATCTACTGAAGTGTTATATACTGCTGGAATGTAATATATTCTGTATAAGACAACACTGTAAGGACCTCCAGCACCTGCTGCCAATACTCACAGTATTAGGTAGAGGATATCAGTATCCGTAACGAAGCTAATTAACCTCCCCCCCAAAAAAAACTGGTATCCTGAGATGGGCTGTCATGTTCACGCCCACACAGGCCGTGTTGTGGGCGTCCCAAAACACGCTTAAAATACACCAAACATTTCCAGATGGACTTGATACCAACAACGTCCATTTGCATACATAGTATGTATGAGAACACGAGGTATCTGGCACCGTTTATATATATAATCATCAACACCGTCTGTTCATGCACACTACCATTGTCTGTCATACATACTACTATTAACACAGCCATACACACTACCATTAACATTGTCTCTCATACACACTACTAATAATACAGTCATATACACTACTATTAACACAGCTATACACACTACCATTAACATTGTCTCTCATACACACTACTAATAACACAGCCATATACACTACTATTAACACAGCTATACACACTAACATTGTCTGTAGAAGAGGCAGTGTTGAGAGGCAGTGTTGAGAGGCAGTGTAGTAGAGGAGAAGCAGTATAGAGAAGCAGTGTAGGAGAGGCAGTGTTGAGAGGCAGTGTTGAGAGGCAGTGTTGAGAGGCAGTGTAGTAGAGGAGAAGCAGTATAGAGAAGCAGTGTAGGAGAGGCAGTGTTGAGAGGCAGTGTAGTAGAGGAGAAGCAGTATAGAGAAGCAGTGTAGGAGAGGCAGTGTTGGAGAGGCAGTGTTGAGAGGCAGTGTAGTAGAGGAGAAGCAGTATAGAGAAGCAATGTAGGAGAGGCAGTGTTGGAGAGGCAGTGTTGGAAACAGTGTTGGAGAGGCAGAGGCAATGTTGGAAACATAATGTTGGAGAGACAGAGGCAGTGTTGGAAACACAATGTTGGAGAGGCAGTGTTGGAGAGGCAGTGTTGGAAACACAATGTTGGAGAGGCAGTGTTGAGGCATCACCCAACACACCTACTATGGCAAGATCCATCACTCTGGATGGCTACAACGCCCTATCACCATTAATAAATCTTATTCTGTTGTTACCTGAGTTTAACTTAGTGATGTTGACTGAGTCTACTTAGTGATATTGATTGAGTCTACTTAGTGATGATGCCTGACTCAACTTAGTGATGTTGCCTGAGTCAACTTAGTGATGATGCCTGACTCAACTTAGTGATGTTGCCTGAGTCAACTTAGCGATGTTGACTGAGTTAATAACTTCAGTCAACTAAGTGAATTTATATTGGTGCCACGACTGTGACACACTCAGTTGCTTGCTCTCTAGACACTGCGGCACATGACCTGTTGACAGTGCTGTGATACTGGTACCTGGTTCGGTGCTCACTGTTTACTCCTTGGAAGGAAGTAACAATGTACAGGAAAGAAGCCTGTCCCCCTGAAGTGGGGACAGGCGATGAACAGTGCTGGAGACGAGTGTCTTCAGTCGTAAAAAAAGAGCCAGGCTTTTAGTCCATTTGCTGGCGGTGGAAGGCAAGGCAGGATGGTTCACTCCTTGACAGTGGAAGACAGGATGGTTCACTCCTTGACAGTGGAAGGCAGGATGGTTCACTCCTTGACAGTGGAAGGCAGGTAAGGCAGGATGGTTCACTCCTTGACAGTGGAAGGCAGGCAAGGCAGGATGGTTCACTCCTTGACAGTGGAAGGCAGGATGGTTCACTCCTTGACAGTGGAAGGCAGGATGGTTCACTCCTTGACAGTGGAAGGCAGGATGGTTCACTCCTTGACAGTGGAAGGCAGGATGGTTCACTCCTTGACAGTGGAAGGCAGGATGGTTCACTCCTTGACAGTGGAAGGTAGGATGGTTCACTCCTTGACAGTGGAAGGCAGGCAAGGCAGGATGGTTCACTCCTTGACAGTGGAAGGTAGGCAAGGCAGGATGGTTCACTCCTTGACAGTGGAAGGCAGGCAAGGCAGGATGGTTCACTCCTTGACAGTGGAAGGCAGGCAAGGCAGGATGGTTCACTCCTTGACAGTGGAAGGTAGACAAGGCAAGATGGTTCACTCCTTGACAGTGGAAGGCAGGCAAGGCAGGATGGTTCACTCCTTGACAGTGGAAGGTAGGCAAGGCAGGATGGTTCACACCTTGACAGTGGAAGGCAGGCAAGGCAGGATGGTTCACTCCTTGACAGTGGAAGGCAGGCAAGGCAGGATGGTTTACTCCTTGACAGTGGAAGGCAGGCAAGGAAGGATGGTTCAGGCCTTGACAGTGGAAGGCAGGCAAGGCAGGATGGTTCAGGCCTTGACAGTGGAAGGCAGGCAAGGCAGGATGGTTCAGGCCTTGACAGTGGAAGGTAGGCAAGGCAGGATGGTTCACTCCTTGACAGTGGAAGGCAGGCAAGGCAGGATGGTTCACTCCTTGACAGTGGAAGGCAGGCAAGGCAGGATGGTTCACTCCTTGACAGTGGAAGGTAGGCAAGGCAAGATGGTTCACTCCTTGACAGTGGAAGACAGGCAAGGCAGGATGGTTCACTCCTTGACAGTGGAAGGTAGGCAAGGCAAGATGGTTCACTCCTTGACAGTGGAAGGCAGGCAAGGCAGGATGGTTCACTCCTTGACAGTGGAAGGTAGGCAAGGCAGGATGGTTCACTCCTTGACAGTGGAAGGCAGGCAAGGCAGGATGGTTCACTCCTTGACAGTGGAAGGCAGGCAAGGCAGGATGGTTCACTCCTTGACAGTGGAAGGCAGGCAAGGCAGGATGGTTCACTCCTTGACAGTGGAAGGCAGGCAAGGCAGGATGGTTCACTCCTTGACAGTGGAAGGTAGGCAAGGCAGGATGGTTCACTCCTTGACAGTGGAAGGCAGGCAAGGCAGGATGGTTCACTCCTTGACAGTGGAAGGTAGGCAAGGCAGGATGGTTCACTCCTTGACAGTGGAAGGTAGGCAAGGCAGGATGGTTCACTCCTTGACAGTGGAAGGCAGGCAAGGCAGGATGGTTCACTCCTTGACAGTGGAAGCCAGGCAAGGCAGGATGGTTCACTCCTTGACAGTGGAAGGTAGGCAAGGCAGGATGGTTCACTCCTTGACAGTGGAAGGTAGGCAAGGCAGGATGGTTCACTCCTTGACAGTGGAAGGCAGGCAAGGCAGGATGGTTCACTCCTTGACAGTGGAAGGTAGGCAAGGCAGGATGGTTCACTCCTTGACAGTGGAAGGTAGGCAAGGCAGGATGGTTCACTCCTTGACAGTGGAAGGTAGGCAAGGCAGGATGGTTCACTCCTTGACAGTGGAAGCCAGGCAAGGCAGGATGGTTCACTCCTTGACAGTGGAAGGCAGGCAAGGCAGGATGGTTCACTCCTTGACAGTGGAAGCCAGGCAAGGCAGGATGGTTCACTCCTTGACAGTGGAAGGCAGGAGCAGGAGTGGAGGAAGGTCAGACCGAGGTGGAGGTAGTAAGCTGGTTCTCTCTCGTTTAGAGTATTGTTCGGTGTTGAGTGCCCAGTTCAGGGCAGGAGATATCAGAGTTAGAACAGACACACAAAACATTTATGGCCCAAATAGAGCCAATAACTGGGAACGCCTCAGAGTCCTATATATACACTTGGTGGAGCGGAGGAGAGATACATGATAACATATACTACATGAAAATTACTTGAGGGTCTAGTACCAAATCTCAACCATGTGTCAGCGAGCCGCCGGCAGCAACAGCCTGGTTGACCAGGCAAGCACCAGATAAACCTGGCCCAGCGCTGGGCTCCGGGAGTAGAAAAACTCTCGAAACTCATCAAAGGAAGACCTGTCCTTGAATCTTATTAAGGAGTCTTTGGATGAGTAGTTGGACAGAATGTCTTGATCTTTGATGTGCTTTTTGGTGAATTCTTGTACTTGGCTGCCAGTAAAGACGGTTGCAAGACCACGTGTAAATGTAACTGCACCATTACACAGAGGTGTGTGAAATTGCTTGGCATATGTGGACCCGCTGTTTCAGGGTGTGGTATAAAAGCACAGGTTTTCCCAGGGAAGGCTGGCGACGTGGTCATCAACTAATGTTTTCATCAGAGGTGGAGGCAGCCTGGGCTTCTGAAGGTGATGAGTTGGTAGTGGGAGTAGAGGTGTCGGCAGCCTGGGCTTCTGAAGGTGATGAGTTGGTAGTGGGAGTAGAGGTGGAGGCAACCTGGGCTTCTGAAGGTGATGAGTTGGTAGTGGGAGTAGAGGTGGAGGCAGCCTGGGCTTCTGAAGGTGATGAGTTGGTACTGGGAGTAGAGGTGGAGGCAGCCTGGGCTTCTGAAGGTGATGAGTTGGTACTGGGAGTAGAGGTGGAGGCAACATGGGCTTCTGAAGGTGATGAGTTGGTAGTGGGAGTAGAGGTGGAGGCAGCCTGGGCTTCTGAAGGTGATGAGTTGGTACTGGGAGTAGAGGTGGAGGCAGCCTGGGCTTCTGAAGGTGATGAGTTGGTACTGGGAGTAGAGGTGGAGGCAGCCTGGGCTTCTGAAGGTGATGAGTTGGTACTGGGAGTAGAGGTGGAGGCAGCCTGGGCTTCTGAAGGTGATGAGTTGGTACTGGGAGTAGAGGTGGAGGCAGCCTGGGCTTCTGAAGGTGATGAGTTGGTACTGGGAGTAGAGGTGGAGGCAGCCTGGGCTTCTGAAGGTGATGAGTTGGTACTGGGAGTAGAGGTGGAGGCAGCCTGGGCTTCTGAAGGTGATGAGTTGGTACTGGGAGTAGAGGTGGTGGCTTCTGGGACATGAACACTTGAGGAGTCCGTGTTGATAATCCATAATATTTTTTTGTAGTCAAATTCTGGGAACTTTATTTCAGGCAGTTAGTTGAGTTTGAAGATGATGGCGGCTTCACTGAATGTATTAGGATTGAAGGCGTTCTGCAGGTGGGTAAAGACAAGGTAGGTGAGGGTTATCTCTGTGAGACTTTCTTGGAAGATGAAGGATGGGTCTGCAGCAGCGGTGGAGTGTATGAAATGTGGGTCGTGTGGCAGCTTGAAGAATCTTCAGAGTGTCAGCTTGCAGTCTGGTGATGGTACTGTAAGTTGAAGTCTTGGAAGAACTTTGTTTCTTTTGCTTATCCAGCTTTTCCTCGCTGATGATTCCTTTCCATAGTAGGCGCATGACAGCGAGAGATTAGTAGTGGTTCTTGCAGTTTAGACATTCTTGTCGAGATGATGAAGAACACTCTTTATAAGCGTCTCCCTGGGTTCCACACTCTAAGCAACATTTCTTCTCCTTCACTTGGCAATCTTAACACCGTGAGTGTAGGAGCAACAGTTCCAACATGGCGTCAGGTGGTCGTATCAACATCTAGTTTTTATTTTTATTTCGTCAAAG
>WNWK01001334.1:125000-293463 GCA_009830355.1 Cherax destructor
TATATATATATATATATTTGGGAGGGGCTTGAACTTCCAGCATGCGTGAGCATGTTAGATAGGAGTGAATGGAGACGAATGATTTTTGGGACATGACGAGCTGTTGGAGTGTGAGCAGGGTAATATTTTGTGAAGGGATTAAGGGAAACCAGTTAATTGATTTAGTTGGACTTGAGTCCTGGAAATGGGAAGTACAATGCCTGCACTTTAAAGGAGGGGATTGAGATATTGGCGGTTTGGAGGGATTTTCTGAACTGTCGTATCTGCAAAGACAGTGATTATGTATGAGTGTGGTGAAAGTGTTGAATGATGATGAAAGTATTTTCTTTTGGGGATTTTCTTTCTTTTTGGGTCACCCTGCCTTGGTGGGAGACGGCCGACGTGTTAAATATATATATATATATATATATATATATATATATATATATATATATATATATATATATATATATATGTCGTGCCGATTAGGTAAAACTGATCAATTAGCAAGAACTCATCTAAAATTAATTCCTTTCTAAAATTTTCTCTTATACGTTTAAAGATATATTTTTTTCATTTATGTTAATGTAAAAAAAAAATAATTTTGTACCTAGAGAAACTTTGAAAACCTACCTAACCTTATTACAACAAGCGCAATTAAATTTAGCCTAACCCAACTAAATATATTTTAGATACGTTAACATTAATTTAATAATAAACAAACACAATGAAATATATTTTTTCGTTATGTTCAGAATGATTTTGGCGAAATTATTGCATACACAAATTTTCACTTGTCTTATATGGCAAGGTGAGCGTTGCTATTTAAGCCAAAATCGCAAGTTTTACCTAATCGGCACGACATATAATAATATATATATATATATATATATATATATATATATATATATATATATATATATATATAAATATATATATATAAATATATATAACACAGAAGTGTTAGTAGAAGAGCAGAGTATATGGAGAGTAAAAGAAAGGTGAAGAGAGTGGTGAGAGAGTGCAAAAGAAGAGCAGATGAAAGAATGGGAGAGGATCTGTCAAGAAATTTTGCTGAAAACAAGAAAAATTTTTGGAGTGAGATAAACAAGGTAAGAAAGCCTAGGGAACGAATGGATTTGTCAGTTAAAAACAGAGTAGGGGAGTTAGTAGATGGGGAGCTGGAGGTATTGGGTAGATGGCGGGAATATTTTGAGGAACTTTTAAATGTCGATGAAAAGAGGGAGGCGATAATTTCATGTACTGGCCAGGGAGGTACAACATCGTTTAGGAGTGAAGAAGAGCAGGATGTGAGTGTGGGGAGGTGCGTGAGGCATTACGTAGAATGAAAGGGGGTAAAGCAGCTGGAATTGACGGAATCATGACAGAAATGTTAAAAGCAGGGAGATATAGTGCTGGAGTGGTTGGTATTTTTGTTTAATAAATGTATGAAAGAGGGAAGGTACCTAGGGATTGGCAGCGAGCATGTATAGTTCCTTTATATAAAGGGAAGGGGGATAAAAGAGTGTAAAAATTATAGGGGAATAAGTTTACTGAGTATACCAGGTAAAGTGTATGGCAGGGTTATTATTGAAAGAATTAGAGGTAAGACAGAGAGTAGGATTGCAGATGAGCAAGGAGGCTTTAGAGTGGGTAGGGGATGTGTAGATCAAGTGTTTACAGTGAAGCATATATGTGAACAGTATTTAGATAAAGGTAGAGAAGTTTTTATTGCATTTATGGATTTAGAAAAGGCATATGATAGAGTGGATAGGGGAGCAATGTGGCAAATGTTGCAAGTGTATGGAATAGGTAGTAAGTTACTGAAGGCTGTAAAGAGTTTTTATGAGGATAGTGAGGCTCAGGTTAGGGTGTGTAGGAGAGGGAGATTACTTCCGGTAAAAGTAGGTCTTAGACAAAGTTGTGTAATGTCACCATGGTTGTTTAATATATTTATAGATGGGGTTGTAAAGAAGTAAATGCTAGGGTGTTGGGGAGAGGGTGGGATTAAATTATGGAGAATTAAATGCAAATGGGAGTTGACACAGTTACTTTTTGCTGATGATACTGTGCTTATGGGAGATTCTAAAGAAAAGTTGCAAAGGTTAGTGGACGAGTTTGGGAGAGTGTGTAAAGGTAGAAAGTTAAAAGTGAACATAGATAAGAGTAAGGTGATGAGGGTATCAAACGATTTAAATAAAGAAAAATTGGATATCACATTGGAGAGAGGGATTATGGAAGAAGTAAATGTTTTCAGATATTTGGGAGTTGATGTGTCAGCAGATGGGTTTATGAAGGATGAGGTTAACCATAGAATTGATGAAGGAAAAAAGGTGAGTGGTGCATTGAGGTATCTGTGGAGACAAAAAACGTTATCCATGGAGGCAAAGAAGGGAATGTACGAAAGTATAGTGGTACCAACACTCTTATATGGGTGTGAAGCATGGGTTGCAAATGCTGCAGCGAGGAGGAGGCTGGAGGCAGTGGAGATGTCCTGTCTAAGGGCAATGTGTGGTGTAAATATTATGCAGAAAATTCGAATGTGGAAATTAGGAGAAGGTGTGGAGTTACTAAAAGTATTTGTCAGAGGGCTGAAGAGGGGTTGTTGAGGTGGTTTGGTCATTTAGAGAGAATGGATCAAAGTAGAATGACTTGGAGAGCGTATAAATCTGTAGGGAAGGAAGGCGGGGTAGGGGTCGTCCTAGAAAAGGTTGGAGGGAATGGGTAAAGGAGGTTTTGTGGGCGAGGGGCTTGGATTTCCAGCAAGCATGTGTGAGCATGTTAGATAGGAGTGAATGGAGACGAATGGTTTTTGGGACATGACGATCTGTTGGAGTGTGAGCAGGGTAACATTGTGTGAAGGGATTCAGGGAAACCAGTTAATTGATTTAGTTGGACTTGAGTCCTGGAAATGGGAAGTACGTACAATGCCTGCACTTTAAAGGAGGGGTCTGAGATAGTGACAGCTGGGAGGGACTTTTCTCAGCTGTAGTATCTGAGCTCCTCTGCAAAGACAGTGATTATGTATGAGTGTGGTGAAAGTGTTGAATGATGATGAAAGTTTTTCTTTTTGGGGATTTTCTTCTTTTGGTCACCTGCCGGTGGGGACGCACTTTGAAAAAATATATATATATATATATATATATATATATATATATATATACATATATATATACATATATATATATATATATATATATATATATATATATATAAATATAATGATACACATACAGTGTCATCCCCCCGCCAGGCCGGGCACTACCCACGCCCAAGACGAGCAATACCCACGACACCTTCACACCAGCAGTCATAAAGCAGCAATAACTCAGACTAACATTAGATCAAAGTCGTAAATAATAGTCATGAAAATGCTAAGAAACAATACTTTAATAGGAAATGTGACTGCCTGGCCACCTGGCCCACCTCAACCTGGCCTCTCACTGGGTCACCTCCAACCTGGCCACCTCAACCTGGCCTCACTGTCACCTGGCCCATCCACAACGCTCCAGTAACATCATTATTATATTATATAGTAGTATTTTGTTGGTATTGTTGTTGTTATTGTTGCTATTGTTATTGTTAGTTATTTTTATTATTATTGTATTTGTTGTTGGAAAAGTTTAAATGGTTATGTGGTATGTATCGCAGGCAGTGCTGGGTCGTCCCTGGCGGGTCATCCTGGGTGCTGGTCACCTGGAGTGCTAGGTCGTCCTGGTGCTGGGTCGTCAGGGTGCGGGTCGTCTGGATGCTGGTAACACTGGGTGCTGGGTCTAGTCCTGGGTCAGTCCTGGGGCTGTCTCCTGGGTGCCTGGTCGTCCTGGTCTGGTCGTCCTGGGTGCTGGGTCGTCCTGGGTGCTGGTCTCCTGGGTGCTGGGTCGTCCTGGGTGCTGGGTCGTCCTGGGTGCTGAAGGTCGTCCTGGGTCTGGGTCGTCTGGTGCTGGTGTCTGGGTCAGTCCTGGGTGCTGGGTCGTCCTGGTGCTGGTCGTCCTGGGTGCTGGGTCGTCTGTGCTGGGTCTCATGGTGCTGGGTCGTCCTGGGTGCTGGGTCGTCCTGGGTGCTGGGTCGTCCTGGGTGCTGGGTCGTCCTGGGTGCTGGGTCGTCCTGGGTGCTGGGTCGTCCTGGGTGCTGGGTCGTCCTGGGTGCTGGGTCGTCCTGGGTGCTAGGTATGGTCAGCTCACACAGTAGAGCTGACCGTGTCTGGATCACAGCACTGCTGTTTATAACTTATCCAAAATTCGACAAAACTTGTCCCGGGGAACTTTGTCTTTTCTTCGTTTTGTTTACAAAAGTCACATGGCATCAGGCCCCAAACTCAAGTGACATTAATTATTTTAATGACCCTGACTTCTGATACATGTTTTAAGGGTGTTTTTTTAACGATGATTTAATTTTTTATGCAGGTTTTCCGTGGAAAAAAAACATGGTAAGACTGTTAATGGTGATTTTTTTTTCAGGCTGAAATAGATCAAGTATTGTGGTTTGAAGAAATATTGGGGAGTGACTGTGTGTGTACTCTCCTATTTGTACTCACCTATTTGTGGTTGCAGGGGTCGAGTCATAGCTCCTGGCCCCGCCTCTTCACTGATTGCTACTAGGTCCTCTCTCTCCCTGCTCCATGAGCTTTATCAAACCTCGTCTTAAAACTATGTATGGTTCCTGCCTCCACTACGTCGCTTTCTAGGCTATTCCACTTCCTGACAACTCTATGACTGAAGAAATACTTCCTAACATCTCTTTGACTCATAGGAGTCTTCAACTTCCAACTGTGACCCCTTGTTTCTGTGTCATCTCTCTGGAACATCTTGTCTGTGTCCACCTTATCTATTCCTCGCAGTATTTTATATGTCGTTATCATGTCTCCCCTAATCCTCCTGTCCTCTAGTTTCGTCAGGCCCATACTCCAGTATGGGCCTGACATATATGGTGTACAGAGTCTTGAACGATTCCTTAGTGAGGTATTGGAACGCTATTCTTAGGTTTGCCAGCCGCCCGTATGCTGCAGCAGTTATCTGATTGATGTGTACCTCAGGAGATGTGCTCGGTATTATACTCACCCCAAGATCTTTTTCCTTGAGTGAGGTTTGCAGTCTTTGGCCACCTAGATTATACTCTGTCTGCGGTCTTCTTTGCCCTTCCCCGATCTTCATGACTTTACATTTAGCAGGGTTAAATTCAAGGAGCCATTTACTGGACCAGGCTTGTAGCCTGTCTAGGTCTCTTTGTAGTCCTGCCTGATCCTCAACTGATTTAATTCTTCTCATTAACTTCACATCATCTGCAAACAGGGACACTTCTGAGTCTATCCCTTCCGTTATGTCATTCACATACCAAAAACAGTACAGGTCCTAGGACTGACCCTTGTGGAACCCCACTCGTCACAGGTGCCCACTCTGACACCTCGTCACGTACCATGACTCGTTGTTGCCTCCCTGTCAGATATTCTCTGATCCATTGCAGTGCCTTTCCTGTTACGTGTGCCTGATCCTCTAGCTTTTGCATTAACCTCTTGTGAGGAACTGTGTCGAACGTCTTCTTGCAGTCCAAGAAAATGCAGTCTATCCACCCCTCTCTCTCTCGTGTCTTACTTCTGTTACCTTGTCATAAAACTCCAGTAGGTTTGTAACACAGGATTTTCCTTCCCTGAAACCGTGCTGGTTGTCGTTTATAAGCTTGTGTCTTTCTAGGTGCTCCACCACTCTCCTCCTGATGATCTTCTCCATGACTTTGCATACTATACACGTCAGTGACACAGGACTGTAGTTTAATGCCTCGTGTCTGTCTCCTTTCTTAAAAATTGGGACTACATTTGCCATCTTCCACTCCTCAGGTAGTTGCCCAGTTTCAATGGATGTGTTGAAGATTTTTGTTAGTGGCACACTAAATGTTGTCAGGTCCCACCGTTTTTGAGGTATCGAGTTCACATAACAGCTTCTTCACCTCCTCCTCGGTTGTGTGTATTTCATCCAGCACTTGTTGGTATACTTCCCTATTCTGAATTCCTGGAGTCCTTCCTGTCTCCTCTGTAAATGCTTCTTTAAATCTCATGTTGAGTTCCTCACATACCTCTTGGTCGTTTCTTGTGAACTCCCCACCTTCCTTCCTCAGCCTGATTACCTGGTCCTTGACTGTTGTTTTCCTCCTGATGTGGCTATACAACAGCTTTGGGTCAGACTTGACTTTTGATGCTATGTCATTTTCGTATTGTCGCTGAGCCTCCCTTCTTACCTGTGCATATTCGTTTCTGGCTCTTCAGCTAATCTTTTTATTTTCCTGGGTCCTTTGTCTTCTGTACTTTTTCCATTCTCTAGTGCACTTAGTTTTTGCCTCCCTACACCTTTAGGTGAACCAAGGACTCGTTCTGGTCTTCCCGTTACTTCTGTTTCCCTTGGGGACAAACCTCTCCTCTGCCTCTTTGCATTTGGTTGTCACATATTCCATCATTTCTTTAACTGTTTTTCCTGCCAATTCTCTCTCCCACTGTGTGTGTGTGTGTGTGTGTGTGTGTGTGTGTGTGTGTGTGTGTAAGAGCGTGAACTATGAAAGCTTGTGAGAACATCTGTGTTCTCTGTGAGGAGAACAGTGATCCTTGTTCTCCACGGTGTTCTCCAAGGTGTTAGTGGGATGAACCTGGTGAGAGAACAAGCGTTAGTTCGTTCAGTCAGCAACTACTGGTCGGTCTGATACGAGGAAGTGGGCTGACACACATACATTCAGAGGACTCTGTAAGTTCTCTCAGTGACTGCATGTTGTCAGTGACTGAATGTTGTCAGTGACTGCATGTTGTCAGTGACTGAATGTTGTCAGTGACTGAATGTTGTCAGTGACTGAATGTTGTCAGTGACTGCATGTTGTCAGTGACTGCATGTTGTCAGTGACTGCATGTTGTCAGTGACTGCATGTTGTCAGTGACTGCATGTTGTCAGTGTATGTGTTGACCAGAGCCTCATACTCGACAAGTGAGCACCTCCACGAAATGAATAAGTCAAGACTTGCAAGACAGAAGAGATGGTGCCAAAGACAGAAGTGATGGTGCCAAAGACAGAAGTGATGGTGCCAAAGACAGAAGTGATGGTGCCAAAGACAGAAGTGATGGTGCCAAAGACAAGTGATGTTGCCAAAGACAGAAGTAATGGTGCCAAAGACAGAAGTGATGGTTCCAAAGACAGAAGTAATGGGTGCCAAAGACAGAAGTGATGGTGCCAAAGACAGAAGTAATGGTGCCAAAGACAGAAGTAATGGTGCCAAAGGCAGAAGTGATGGTGCCAAAACACAAGACGTTTTTGAACAATGTTTACGTTTCGCTTCACATCTGTCCCTCAGAATACAATGAGTGGAGTCACTTTTGACGGGGATGACGTGAGTGTTCACAACTTGCCCAGTATAGGCAGGAAAATAGCTGGCAAACTTGCTAGAAATGATCCATTTTCCTCCAGAATCATTTTCCCGAAAATTGATGACAGTGAGCAGAGGAGCGTGGAGGCAGCACACTCCTGCTTCAACGTTTAATTGTTGCAGCAAACAATGACAATATTAACCTTTAAGAAGTATTTCCATACGAACTTTCCACTTATCCGCCATTTCTTAATGAGTCATCAACAGTGCCAGCCAGCACACTGCACCACTGAACATACTGACACTGCTAGCTAAGCAACACCAAGCCAAGAAGACGCAAATAGGCAGATACAGGCATCAAACCAACCAAAGAAATACACAATGGATGATGGATCATTACTTCACTTTACAGTGAAAAAGAACGGGCAAGTCACAGTTGTTATCGACTGATACAGTGTGAGTACTCTTCATAAAAGATTGTAAATATCGTAGAGGAGGTGTGAGCTTGAAACTAACACCCAGGAATAATCTGGGTGTGAAGGCTGTGAATAAGTCAAGAATACTTAATCTCACTGACCATCATCTCATGAGACAAGGAGGCAAAGTTGTCTGTGTTAGATATAACGCCGAAGTTGACGTAGTGCAGGAACCTGTTAGGTCTTGGGAAAAAGTCTAATACAGTAGTACCTGGAGAAGACAGACTCCTCGCTGAGCTTCCACACCGACATTCAACATCAGAAGTTACCCTTTACACTTGACGTCGTTCATAATATTAGAAATATTTTAGGTGCTCAGCTGTGCAAGCATGTGCTTTCCTGCATGCTAGAACTGTGTGTGACACCCCTGCAAACATACATTGAACTAGCAAGAACACAACTTAAAAAAAAATTGTAAACACTAACGACCTAAAACAAATAACAGAGATTTATTGCTCTGAAAATAAAATTCAAGCCGAATTTAAACATTGTGAGAGGTAAAAACAGCAACAATAATACTGCTCTATGCGTGTAGGAAAGACAAAACTCTAGAAATGCCGCGTCATCGAATTTTCAAGGAAAGTGTTGCCTGCTGCAAGTGTTGCCTGCTGCAAGTGTTGCCTGCTGCAAGTGTTGCCTGCTGCAAGTGTTGGGTTAAACCAGGGCGACTCCCACCCACTGTGTCAGCAGTGAAGTGCCACTCATACCACTGTTACTACTGAATACTCCAGTGGCAAGGTATGTATGCAACAGCATACATACCTTGCGATGGCTGGTGAGACAGAATAAGTATTTTCCAAAATTAAATCATTTACCTCCAGCTCAGTTTCTGGCCTGTTGTTTATACAGTGAAAGTGTACAAAGAAATGCGCAAAGATGCACTCCAGCTGTAGTACAATTACTGGTCTGCCATGTACACATGCTTGTAGATATGCTTGTAGACTGACGGAAGAATCAAATAGATAAAACATCTCCAAGGATCAATACGAGAGTGAATATCAAGACCGCGGCAATGAATGAAAATGTTATTTATTTCGTAGTTTCCTGATCATTTTCACTACTTTGTTTAATTTGACAGTTGAAAATATATAATCAACATTCAGGTCTAATACGATGTTGGTGTCACTGGTACCGTGTGCAATGAATGTTGGTGTCACTGGTACTTTACGTGTTCGGTCCTGATTTTTACTGGTACACTACTGTTGGTGTCACTGGTACTATTGAAAAATACGTGTTGGTTCATAGTACTAATACATGTTGGTACGTCTGTTTCACTGGTACACTATACGTGTTGGTGTCACTGGTACATCTAATACGTGTTGGTACTAATACGTGTCACTGGTACACTAAAGATGACGTGTTGGTGTCACTGGTACACTGAATGACTGTGTTGGTGTCACTGGTACACTAATACGTGTTGGTGTTTCACTGGTACACTAATACGTGTTGGTGTCACTGGTACACTGATACGTGTTGGTGTCTGCACTGATACGTGTTGGTACTGGTACAATACGTGTTGGTGTCACTGGTACACTGATACGTGTTGGTGTCACTGGTACACTGATACGTGTTGGTGTCACTGGTACCTTAGTGTGGGTCACTGGTACACTGATACGTGTTGGTGTCACTGGTACACTAATACGTGTTGGTGTCACTGGTACACTAATACGTGTTGGTGTCACTGGTACACTGATACGTGTTGGTGTCACTGGTACACTGATACGTGTTGGTGTCACTGGTACACTGATACGTGTTGGTGTCACTGGTACATTAATACGTGTTGGTGTCACTGGTACACTGATACGTGTTGGTGTCACTGGTACACTAATACGTGTTGGTGTCACTGGTACATTAATACGTGTTGGTGTCACTGGTACACTAATACGTGTTGGTGTCACTGGTACATTGATACGTGTTGGTGTCACTGGTACACTAATACGTGTTGGTGTCACTGGTACATTAATACGTGTTAGTGTCACTGGTACACTGATACGTGTTGGTGTCACTGGTACATTAATACGTGTTGGTGTCACTGGTACACTGATACATGTTGGTGTCACGTCTCGTGCACTGATTACGTGTTGGTGTCACTGGTACACTAATACGTGTTGGTGTCACTGGCATAATCTTACTAATAACGTGTTGGTGTCACTGGTACGACTCAATACTGTCGTGTTGGTCTGGTCACTAGTGTGGGTCAACACTGATACGTGTTGGTGTCACTGGTACACTAATACGTGTTGGTGTCACTGGTACACTAATACGTGTTGGTGTCACTGGTACACTAATACGTGTTGGTGTCATAATAGTGGTATTGCTAGTAATGACTACGTACAGTGGTATTGCTAGTAAGGACTACGTACAGTGGTATTGCTAGTAAGGACTACGTACAGTGATATTGCTAGTAAGGACTACGTACAGTGGTATTGCTAGTAAGGACTACGTACAGTGGTATTGCTAGTAAGGACTACGTACACTACGACTTGTGGAACTAAGGCTACGTACACGCTCAGAAATGTTTTCTTACCTGTCCTGTGAACACTTCTAGTGTGTGTGTGTGTATGTGTTAACGCTGTTCGTGGTTGTGCAGTACCTTACCTCCTTTGATGGGCCGAGGATCTAGACGGGAATCGAACATGTGAATTATATGTTAGTACACATAAACTACTGACCAAAGGGGAGAGAGAGAGAGAGAGATACACATAGAGACAGACATAGAGCGAGAGGAGAGAGCAGTACCTGTGAGTGAGTTGGAGAGGTGGGGGTGGGGGTGGCCAGGTAGGAAGGCGAGCCACCAACACCGCTGCTGCTGTTCCTTCTGCCGTTGCTGGTGGTGCTGCTGTTCCTCCTGCCGTTGCTGTTGCTGCTGCTGTTCCTGCTGGTGCTGGAGGGAGCATGGTGCTCAGGTGTGCCACAGTCCTCACCGTTACGTACCTGCCAAGAGAGAAAGACACACACAATTAGTGCTGGCACTGTGTTGTTCCTCACCTCACCACCGCCACCATTTCATCTGTCAATATTACCCAACTACAGTAAGCCCTTCAGGTCTATAATGATCTATAGTGGTCTATCCTGATTTATCATGGTCTATCATGATCTATTGTGGTCTATCCTGATCTATTGTGGTCTATCCTGATCGACTGTGGTCTATCCTAATCTATCATGGTATATCCACATCTGTCTGTTAGTTACCATTTTGTCCTAGGCACATGTCGATTAGACACTAGGCCTGTTGTATGTATGTGTGTAAGGAAACACTTCCAAATGTTTCCGCCCCGCCGGGAATTGAACCCGGGCCCTCCGTGCGTGAAGCAAGAGCGCTAGCCACCAGGCCACCGGGGACTGTGTGCTCATGTGTGTTTACTCACCTAATTGTATTCACTTAATTGTGGTTGAAGGGGTCGAGACTCAGCTCCAGCCCCGCCTCTTCACTGATCGCTACTGGGTCCTCTCTCCCTGAGCTCCATGAGCTTTATCATACCTCGTCTTAAAGCTATGTATGGTTCCTGCCTCCACTACATCACTTGCTAGACTATTCCACTTCCTGACAACTCTATGACTGAAAAAATACTTCCTAACATCCCTTTGACTCATCTGAGTCTTCAACTTCCAAATGTGACCCCTTGTTTCTGTGTCCCATGTCTGGAACATCCTTTTTCTGTCCACCTTGTCTATTCCACGCAGTATTTCATATGTCGTTATCATGTCTTCCCTAACCCTCCTATCCTTCAGTGTCGTCAGGCCGATTTCCCTTAGTCTTTCATCGTAGGACAATCCCCTTAGCTCTGGAGCTAACCTTGTTGCAAACCTTTGCACTTTTTCTAATTTATTGTGTGTGTGTGTGTGTGTGTGCGCGCGCGCGCGCTCACCTACCTGTACTCACCTATTACTGGTTGTAGGGGTCGATTCTCAGCTCTTGGCCACGCCTTTTAACGAAGCACTTACCAGCTTCACTTCCTCGTAGCCCTTTGGGCCCTATCGTACCTGCTCTTAAAACTATGTATGAAGCTTGCCCTCACCACTTCCTCACCAAGATGTGATGTTTCGAATTCCCTGAGATATACCCCAGATATACCCTAGATATGTCCCAGATATAACCAGATTCGAGGAAGCAGGTTAGCCGAACTTGAGTCCTGGAGGTGGGTTGTATAGTGCCTGCACTCTGAAGGAAGGCTGAGAATGTTGCAGTCCTGGAGGTGGGAGGTACGGGCGCCGGGTCACCATCTGGAGAAGACCCGGGCCGGGACAAGACCGGCGAACCTACTACAGTACAGTGGGAGGTACAGTGCCTGCACTCTGAAGGAGTGCAGGCACTGAGGATGTTGCACCTCGCAGAATCATTTTAACTGTGATGGCAGTGCTTGGGTGAGACATGTATGGTGAAGGTGTCTTTCTTGTCAGGTCACCCACCTTGGTGGCAGATGGTACACAGATGGTTCAGACTGTAATCACTTCATGTGAACGGCGCACTCCATTAGTGAAGACGGATGTGATAATCCCTCCTGCTGGCGCCATTGGTGACAATCTCGAGAGCCATTAAGCGCCACAACACCTGTAACTCTCTTGTAAACCTCCGACCTCAGCTGACTTACCTCCACAAGTCATAAAACGCCTCTTCCTTGAAATTTAAATGAGCCAAGATTTTAAGAGAGCAGTGTTATATTGACGTCTACACGCACACGCACACGCACGCACACACACACGCACACACACACAGAGCCATGGAGTTGTCAGAAAATGGAACAATCTGGAGAGTGTAATAGTAGGAGAGGCAGGATCCATACATTTAAAATCTCACAAAAAGTGTTAAAAGACAGCTTGAGCTGGGAGACTTCAGTAGTGTCAACCTGAGCTGGGAGACTTCAGTAGTGTCAACCTGAGCTGGGAGACTTCAGCAGTGTCAACCTGAGCTGGGAGACTTCAGTAGTGTCAACCTGAGCTGGGAGACTTCAGTAGTGTCAACCTGAGCTGGGAGACTTCAGTAGTGTCAACCTGAGCTGGGAGATTTCAGTAGTGTCAACCTGAGCTGGGAGACTTCAGTAGTGTCAACCTGAGCTGGGAGATTTCAGTAGTGTCAACCTGAGCTGGGAGACTTCAGTAGTGTCAACCTGAGCTGGGAGACTTCAGTAGTGTCAACCTGAGCTGGGAGACTTCAGTAGTGTCAACCTGAGCTGGGAGACTTCAGTAGTGTCAACCTGAGTTGGGAGATTTCAGTAGTGTCACCTGAGCTGGGAGATTTCAGTAGTGTCAACCTGAGCTGGGAGATTTCAGTAGTGTCAACCTGAGCTGGGAGACTTCAGTAGTGTCAACCTGAGCTGGGAGACTTCAGTAGTGTCAACCTGAGCTGGGAGACTTCAGTAGTGTCAACCTGAGCTGGGAGACTCAGTAGTGTCAACCTGAGCTGGGAGACTTCAGTAGTGTCAACCTGAGCTGGGAGACTTCAGTAGTGTCAACCTGAGCTGGGAGACTTCAGTAGTGTCAACCTGAGCTGGGAGACTTCAGTAGTGTCACCTGAGCTGGAGACTTCAGTAGTGTCAACCTGAGCTGGGAGACTTCAGTAGTGTCAACCTGAGCTGGGAGACTTCAGTAGTGTCAACCTGAGCTGGGAGACTTCAGTAGTGTCAACCTGAGCTGGGAGACTTCAGTAGTGTCAACCTGAGCTGGGAGACTTCAGTAGTGTCAACCTGAGCTGGGAGACTTCAGTAGTGTCAACCTGAGCTGGGAGACTTCAGTAGTGTCAACCTGAGCTGGGAGACTTCAGTAGTGTCAACCTGAGCTGGGAGACTTCAGTAGTGTCAACCTGAGCTGGGAGACTTCAGTAGTGTCAACCTGAGCTGGGAGACTTCAGTAGTGTCAACCTGAGCTGGGAGACTTCAGTAGTGTCAACCTGAGCTGGGAGACTTCAGTAGTGTCAACCTGAGCTGGGAGACTTCAGTAGTGTCAACCTGAGCTGGGAGACTTCAGTAGTGTCAACCTGAGCTGGGAGACTTCAGTAGTGTCAACCTGAGCTGGGAGACTTCAGTAGTGTCAGCCTGAGCTGGGAGACTTCAGTAGTGTCAACCTGAGCTGGGAGACTTCAGTAGTGTCAACCTGAGCTGGGAGACTTCAGTAGTGTCAACCTGAGCTGGGAGACTTCAGTAGTGTCAACCTGAGCTGGGAGACTTCAGTAGTGTCAACCTGAGCTGGGAGACTTCAGTAGTGTCAACCTGAGCTGGGAGACTTCAGTAGTGTCAACCTGAGCTGGGAGACTTCAGTAGTGTCAACCTGAGCTGGGAGACTTCAGTAGTGTCAACCTGAGCTGGGAGACTTCAGTAGGCAACTGAGCTGGGAGACTCGTAGTGTCAACCTGAGCTGGGAGACTTCAGTAGTGTCAACCTGAGCTGGGAGACTTCAGTAGTGTCAACCTGAGCTGGGAGACTTCAGTAGTGTCAACCTGAGCTGGGAGACTTCAGTAGTGTCAACCTGAGCTGGGAGACTTCAGTAGTGTCAACCTGAGCTGGGAGACTTCAGTAGTGTCAACCTGAGCTGGGAGACTTCAGTAGTGTCAACCTGAGCTGGGAGACTTCAGTAGTGTCAACCTGAGCTGGGAGACTTCAGTAGTGTCAACCTGAGCTGGGAGACTTCAGTAGTGTCAACCTGAGCTGGGAGACTTCAGTAGTGTCAACCTGAGCTGGGAGACTTCAGTAGTGTCAACCTGAGCTGGGAGACTTCAGTAGTGTCAACCTGAGCTGGGAGACTTCAGTAGTGTCAACCTGAGCTGGGAGACTTCAGTAGTGTCAACCTGAGCTGGGAGACTTCAGTAGTGTCAACCTGAGCTGGGAGACTTCAGTAGTGTCAACCTGAGCTGGGAGACTAGTATCACCTAGCTGGATTCCGTAGTCAACCTGAGCTGGGAGACTTCAGTAGTGTCAACTTGAGCTGGGAGACTTCAGTAGTGTCAAACTGAGCTGGGAGACTTCAGTAGTGTCAGCCTGAGCTGGGAGACTTCAGTAGTGTCAACCTGAGCTGGGAGACTTCAGTAGTGTCAACCTGAGCTGGGAGACTTCAGTAGTGACATGTTAAAAAAGATATCAATCGAGTGTTGCAGTGGAGCTCAGACAACAACATGATGTTGACGAGGACAAGACTCAGTTGCTCAACTATGGGAGGAAGAAGGAAATATAAAGGGAGTGAAGGACAAACTCAAATCATTCAGTAGAGTAGCAGTTCCATGTGCGAGACCTGGGAGTGATGATGTCAGATCCCTCATTCAAGGATCACACCAATGATGCTACTGCTACCACAATTAAAATGAGAGACTGGATAACTAGAACTTTCAAGACAAGGAACGCTGAGCCAGTGATGATACTCTTCACGACACTTATTCTCTCTAGGTTGGAATACTCTTGTGAACTAACAGCTTCCTTCAAGGCAGGAGAGACTGCTCAACTGGAAAACATATGGAGAACTTTCAGTGTTTGTATACACTCAAACATCTAAACTATTGGCAACTCTGAGTGCGCTAGCTTGATCGCTAGCGCACTCAGCTCACACACTGAGGTCCGGAGTTCGAATCCCCAGTACGGCTGGATAACATTAGGACGTGTTTCCATAAGACACCTGCTGTCCATGTTCACCCATTAGTATAAAATGGGTACCTGGATGTTAATCGACTGGTGTGGGTCGCATCCTGGGACCAAATTGACCTAATTTGCTCGAAATGCTCTGTATAGCAAGCGGCTTTCTATACAGTAGTATGTCATTGATGTCAGCTACGCCTGTATACCTTGTACATGTATTTGTAGAAATAAAAATATTATTATATTCCTTGGAACGTAAGAGAGACAGATACATCATAATTTACACCTGGAAAATTCTGAAGGAACTGATCCCAAACATGCACACCGGAATCACTCATTGTGAAAGCAAGATACTTGGCAGACGATACAAAGCTCCTCCAATAATAATCAGGGGCGCGACGAGTACATCAAGAGAGAACTCGTTAAATGTCAGAGGTCCCCGACTCTTCAACGCCCTCCTTCCATGCACAAGGGGATTTACCAACAACCCTGTGGCCGTTTTCAAGAAGGAACTGGGCAAGTTCCTCAAATTTGTTCCTGACCAGCCGGGCTGTGGATCGTGTGCTGGACTGCATCCGACCAGCAAAAAGCCTGGTTGATTAAGTTCTGATCCACCGGGAAGCCTGGTCTGGGACCAGACGTGGAGGCACTGACCACCGGAAGCATCCTTCAGGTATCCTTCAGCTCGCAGCCACAGCAGCAGTAGCAATAACAGAAGCAGCAAAAATATCAGGAGCAGTAGTAGCAACAGCTACTACTGCTCCTGACTGCTCTCGTGACTACTTACTGAAGCAGTCACGAGAGCATCACAGCAGCATAGCAACAACCACTCCAAAGTGTAGCATCATTAGCTTGGCATCTCCTGATTAAAAAAATTCTTATAATCCATGATGTAACTAGTGTGGGAACAACCACAGCATCACGTCTCTCTCTTTTTACACAGGGTTTGACAAGGTTAGGTTAAGGATCCCTAGTTTTATTGACAAACTATTTACAAGTTAAAGGTTCCTAACTTTATTGACAAGCTAAGAGCTGTTACCTACATCAGCTCATGTGAAAGCATTTTTATTGTTATAAAACATACAAGTAAGAAACATACAACTCTCTCTCTCTCTCTCTCTCTCTATTCCTTCACTCTAACACCTTGCAACACAATCACCCCTTGCAGTAGGTCCTCTACATGTCCTCGACAGGTGTGTGCCATGTTCTCGACAGGTGTGCCATGTCCTGGACAGGTGTGCCAAATCCTCGACAGGTGTGCCGTGTCATCGACAGGTGTGTACCGTGTCCTCGACAGGTGTGTACCGTGCCCTCGACAGGTGTGTGCCATGTCCTCGACAGGTGTGTGCCGTGTCCTCGACAGGTGTGTGCCGTGTCCTCGACAGGTGTGTGCCGTGTCCTCGACAGGTGTGTGCCGTGTCCTCGACAGGTGTGTGCCGTGTCCTCGACAGGTGTGTGCCGTGTCCTCGACAGGTGTGTGCCGTGTCCTCGACAGGTGTGTGCCGTGTCCTCGACAGGTGTGTGCCGTGTCCTCGACCGGTGTGTACCGTGTCCTCGACAGGTGTGTGCCGTGTCCTCGACAGGTGTGCCGTGTCCTCGACAGATGCCATTCTTATGCAAATACAACTACTATCTGTGAAAGATGATAGGGCTCCCGCGTATACGTGTTTGTATTTGATTAACCCGATTACCCCAGGCGCTCTAACAGCAACAACAACAAATATAACAACAACAAAAAACAACAACGATATCAACATCAACGACATCAACAACAACAGCAGCAGCAACAACATCAACGACATCAACATCAACAATAACGACAACATCAACACCAACAATATCAACATGAACGACATCAACAATATCAACAACATCAACAACGATATAAACAATATCAACATGAACAACAACATCATCAACAACAACACAAGCATCATCAACGACGTCAACATGTTTAAGTTAATCTAAGGATTAAGAGTTAATCTCAGGACAAACTCAACACAAGAACTCGCTTTATAAGCGACATACAATTAGCTTCAATGTAGGCAGGTACGCTGAGGTGTGTTTACCTATGTACCTAGTTCGTGGCTGCCTTGTCCTTGTGTACCTGGGACGGGCCATGTGTGCCCCCTGGCCAGGTGGGCTACCTAGGCTAAGGGACCACATCAGGTTTCCTCCTTGTATGTAAAACAGGTGAGCCTAGGACGGTCGTCAACAGGAAAAACAGTCTAGGATGATAGATACTCATCAATCCCCATTCTACCACCACTCTCACTTACTAGAACACAGTCTGGGCTGATAGATACTCATCAATCCCCATTCTACCACCACTCTCACTTACTAGAACACAGTCTGGGCTGATAGATACTCATCAATCCCCAGTCTACCACCAAAAGCCTGCAGTTAAAACACCACAGCAGACTGCAATCAGAATACTGCAGCAGACTACAATCAGAACACTGCAGCAGATTACAATCAAAACACTGCAGCAGACTACAATCAAAACACTGCAGCAGACTACAATCAAAACACTGCAGCAGACTACAATCAAAACACTGCAGCAGACTACAATCAAAACACTGCAGCAGACTACAATCAAAACACTGCAGCAGACTACAATCAAAACACTGCAGCAGACTACAATCAAAACACTGCAGCAGACTACAATCAAAACACTGCAGCAGACTACAATCAAAACACTGCAGCAGACTACAATCAAAACACTGCAGCAGACTACAATCAAAACACTGCAGCAGGCTACAATCAAAACACTGCAGCAGACTACAATCAAAACACTGCAGCAGACTACAATCAAAACACTGCAGCAGGCTACAATCAAAACACTACAGCAGGCTACAATCAAAACACTGCAGCAGGCTACAATCAAAACACTGCAGCAGACTACAGTCAAAACATATTTAAAACCCAGAGTGCACTGAGTGAAAGTACTACCTGTAGAAAGATTGAAGCTGTACAGAATTACAAGAGGATTATCACAGAAGAAAAAATACGTTCATACAGAGAAATGTTGAAATGGGAGAACAGTGATGGTTTAGACTACTTGTGCAGCTTAGTGTAGTGTGGCAGGCTGGTGTAGCATCTACAAGATGGGAGACAGTGTAGAGTGAGGAGAGACACTCCCACAACACACCTTAGAGTGAAGCTACACTCCCACAACACACCTTAGAGTGAAGCTACACTCCCACAACACACCTCAGAGTGAAGCTACACTCCCACAACACACGTCAGGGTGAAGCTACACTCCCACAACACACCTCAGAGTGAAGCTACACTCCCACAACACACCTCAGAGTGAAGCTACACTCCCGCAACAGACCTCAGAGTGAAGCTTCACTCCCGCAATAGACCTCAGAGTGAAGCTACACTCCCACAACAGACCTTAGAGTGAAGCTACACTCCCACAACAGACCTCAGAATGAAGCTACACTCCCGCAATAGACCTCAGAGTGAAGCTACACTCCCACAACACACCTCGGAGTGAAGCTACACTCCCACAACACACCTCGGAGTGAAGCTACACTCCCACAACACACCTCGGAGTGAAGCTACACTCCCACAACACACCTCAGAGTGAAGCTACACTCCCACAATAGACCTCAGAGTGAAGCTACACTCCCACAACAGACCTCAGAGTGAAGCTACACTTCCACAACAAACCTTAGAGTGAAGCTACACTCCCACAACACACCTCGGAGTGAAGCTACACTCCCACAACACACCTCGGAGTGAAGCTACACTCCCACAACACACCTCAGAGTGAAGCTACACTCCCACAACACACCTCAGAGTGAAGCTACACTCCCACAACAGACCTTAGAGTGAAGCTACACTCCCACAACACACCTCAGAGTGAAGCTACACTCCCACAACACACCTCAGAGTGAAGCTACACTCCCACAACAGACCTTAGAGTGAAGCTACACTCCCACAACAGACCTCAGTGAAGCTCACTCCCACAACAGACCCTAGGTGAAGCTACATCCCACAACAGACCTCAGAGTGAAGCTACACTCCACAACAGACCTCAGAGTGAAGCTACACTCCCACAACAGACCTCAGAGTGAAGCTCACTCCCACAACAGACCTAGATGAAGCTACACTCCCAACAGACCTCAGGTGAAGCTACACTCCAACAGACCTCAGAGGAAGCTACACTCCCAAACAGACCTCAGGTGAGCTACACTCCCCAACAGACCTCAGAGTGAAGCTACACTCCCACAACAGACCTCAGAGTGAAGCTACACTCCCACAACAGACCTCAGAGTGAAGCTACACTCCCACAACAGACCTCAGAGTGAAGCTACACTCCCACAACAGACCTCAGAGTGAAGCTACACTCCCACAACAACCTCAGAGTGAAGCTACCTCCACAACAACCTCAGAGTGAAGTACACTCCACAACAACCTCAGAGTGAAGCTACACTCCACAACACCTAGAGTGAAGCTACACTCCCACAACAACCTGAGTGAAGCTACACTCAACAACAACCTCGGGTGAAGCTACACTCCCACAACACACCTCAGTGAAGCTACACTCCCAACAACCTTGGGAAGCTCACCCCAACAACCTCGAGGAGCTACACTCACACACACCCGTGAGCTACACTCCCACAACACCTAGAGTGAGCTACACTCCAACAGACCTTAGAGTGAAGCTACACTCACAACAACCTCGAGGAAGCTACACTCCACACACACGAGTGAAGCTACACTCCCACAACAACCTAGAGTGAAGCTACACTCCCACAACAGACCTCAGAGTGAAGCTACACTCCACAACAGACCTCAGAGTGAAGCTACACTCCCACAACGACTAGGTGAAGCTACACTCCACAACACACCTCAGAGTGAAGCTACACTCCACAACAGACCTCAGAGTGAAGCTACACTCCACAACAGACCTCAGAGTGAAGCTACACTCCCACACAGACCTCAGAGTGAGCTACACTCCACAACAGACCTAGGTGAAGCTACACTCCCACAACAGACCTCAGAGTGAAGCTACACTCCCACAACAGACCTCAGAGTGAAGCTACACTCCCACAACAGACCTCAGAGTGAAGCTACACTCCCACAACAGACCTCAGAGTGAAGCTACACTCCCACAACAGACCTCAGAGTGAAGCTACACTCCCACAACAACCTCAGAGTGAAGCTACACTCCACAACAGACCTCAGAGTGAAGCTACACTCCACAACAGACCTCAGGTGAAGCTACACTCCACAACAGACCTTAGAGTGAGCTACACTCCCACAACACACCTCAGAGTGAAGCTACACTCCCAACAGACCTCAGAGTGAAGCTACACTCCACAACAACCTCAGGTGAAGCTCACTCCCAACAACCTCAGAGTGAGCTACACTCCCACAACAGACCTCAGAGTGAAGCTACACTCCCACAACAGACCTCAGAGTGAAGCTACACTCCACAACAACCTCAGAGTGAAGCTACACTCCCACAACAGACCTAGAGTGAAGCTACACTCCACAACAACCTAGAGTGAAGCTACACTCCCACACAGACCTCAGAGTGAAGCTACACCCAACAGACTCAGAGTGAACTACACTCCACACAGACTCAGAGTGAAGCTACACTCCCAGAAACCCAGATAGCTACACCCACAACAGACCAAGTGAAGCACACTCCACAACAGACCTAGAGTGAAGTACACTCCACACAACCTCAGAGTGAAGCTACACTCCACAACAGAACCAAGTGAAGCTACACTCCTAAAACTAGAGTGAAGCTAACTCCCACACAGACCTCAGAGTGAAGCTACACTCCACAAAGACCTCAGAGTGAGCTCACTCCACACAGACCTCAGAGTGAAGCTACACTCCACAACAGACCTAGAGTGAAGCTACTCCCAACAACTCAGAGTGAAGCTACACTCCCACAACAACCTCAGAGTGAAGCTACACTCCACAACAGACCTCAGAGTGAAGCTACACTCCCACAACAGACCTCAGAGTGAAGCTACACTCCCCAACAGACCTCAGAGTGAAGCTACACTCCACAACAGACCTCAGAGTGAAGCTACACTCCACACAGACCTCAGAGTGAGCTACACTCCCACAACAGACCTCAGAGTGAAGCTACACTCCCAACAGACCGAGTGAGCTACACTCACAAACCTCGAGTGAAGCTACACTCCACAACAGACCTCAGAGTGAAGCTACACTCACACAACCAGAGTGAAGCTACACTCACAACAGACCTAGAGTAGCTACACTCCACAACAGACCTCAGAGTGAAGCTACACTCCACAACAGACCTCAGAGTGAAGCTACACTCCACACAGACCTCAGAGTGAAGCTACACTCCCACAACAACCTAGAGTGAAGCTACACTCCCACAACAGACCTCAGAGTGAAGCTACACTCCCACAACAGACCTCAGAGTGAAGCTACACTCCACAACAGACCTAGAGTGAAGCTACACTCACAACAGACCTAGAGTGAAGCTACACTCCACACAACCTAGAGTGAAGCTACACTCACACAGACAACCTCAGAGTGAAGCTCACTCCAAGCACAGACCTAAGTAGTGAAGCACTCCACAACACTAGAGTGAAGCTACACTCCACAACAACCTCAGAGTGAGCTACCTCCCACAACAGGACCTCAAGAGTGAAGCTACACTCCCAACAACCTCAGGTGAAGCTACACTCCCAACAGACCTCAGAGTGAAGCTACACTCCCACAACAGACCTCAGAGTGAAGCTACACTCCCACAACAGACCTAAGTGAACTACACTCCCGCAACGACCTCAGAGTGAACTCACCCCACAGCAGACCTCAGAGTGAAGCTACATTCCACATAAGAACCTCAGAGTGAAGCTATTAACACAAGCATCTAGAAACCAAGATATGAACACCAAGCATCTAGAAACCAAGATATGAACACCAAGCATCTAGAAACCAAGATATGAACACCAAGCATCTTGAAACCAAGATATGAACACCAAGCATCTAGAAACCAAGATATGAACACCAAGCATCTAGAAACCAAGATATGAACACCAAGCATCTAGAAACCAAGATATGAACACCAAGCATCTAGAAACCAAGATATGAACACCAAGCATCTAGAAACCAAGATATGAACACCAAGCATCTAGAAAGTAAGGTTGAAACATTTTGTTAAAACCCGAAGGATGTAAATAATAATTTGGAGGGGAAGTAATGATGCTGGAGCCATGCATAGTGTACTCACAGAATGTGTTCACACACAGGACGAGTGTGTGCACTCACAGGACGAGTGTGTGCACTCACAGGACGAGTGTGTGCACTCACAGGACGAGTGTGTGCACTCACAGGATGAGTGTGTTCACACACAGGACGAGTGTGTGCACTCACAGGACGAGTGTGTGCACTCACAGGACGAGTGTGTGCACTCACAGGACGAGTGTGTGCACTCACAGGACGAGTGTGTGCACTCACAGGACGAGTGTGTGCACTCACAGGACGAGTGTGTGCACTCACAGGACGAGTGTGTGCACTCACAGGACGAGTGTGTGCACTCACAGGACGTGTGTGCACTCACAGGACGAGTGTGTGCACTCACAGGACGAGTGTGTGCACTTACAGGATGAGTGTGTTCACACACAGGACGAGTGTGTGCACTCACAGGACGAGTGTGTGCACTCACAGGACGAGTGTGTGCACTCACAGGACGAGTGTGTGCACTCACAGGACGAGTGTGTGCACTCACAGGACGAGTGTGTGCACTCACAGGATGAGTGTGTGCACTCACAGGACGAGTGTGTGCACTCACAGGACGAGTGTGTGCACTCACAGGACGAGTGTGTGCACTCACAGGACGAGTGTGTGCACTCACAGGATGAGTGTGTGCACTCACAGGACAGTGTGTGCACTCACAGAGATGTGTCACTCACAGGACGAGTGTGTGCACTCACAGGACGAGTGTGTGCACTAACAGGATGAGTGTGTGCACTCACAGGACGAGTGTGTGCACTCACAGGACGAGTGTGTGCACTCACAGGATGAGTGCTGGTGCCCAGGCAACTCTTCTCTCTGGTAAAAAGCTTCAAAATCTGTGTCAGGAATCCTGAGACCGGGGCCTTGACGAGGCTGGTTTATAGGTGCTAATGTGCCACTGAGACGTGATGCATTAAAATTAATTATGTTCTGGACGTGCCTGGTGGCCTGTAATGCTGTAAGCTGAGAAAGACTTGTCCCTAAGCTGGGGGAGGCCTGGTGGAAAAACGTGTCCGAAAGCTGGAGGCTAGAGGACAAACGTGTCCCCTAAGCTGGAGGCCGGGAGGGAGGCCTCGCTAATCTTATAATACATAATACCCAGCTACTTCGCAAGTGTATGTTGCCTTGTAGTGTACACCCGCCGGAGGCCAGGCAGGAGGCACGCTTGGTAGACGTAGATTTTCAAAATGTACTCCAAGGGGCTATTGTAGTGGGCAGCGTCACTCGTCCAGCGAGTGAAGGAAAGCACCAAACAACGTCCCTTATACTCTTCTTCACTTCCTGGTGAAGGAGGTTCAACATGCCCCACTGCAGCGCCCTGGTGCCTCCACTCTCCACCCAGTGCACCTGTACACACACGGCGATCCTTCCGTCCCTGAAGTACGCACACGACAGCCCTCTACGACCCAGGGACACACCTGTACAAGCAGCGCATCCAAACACCAAGGCAAATTATATTCGTTTCTGGGATAAGACAGAGAACGCGTGCAAGAGTAGAGCACCAGTGTTCCGGCAGAACACACACACACACACACACACACGTGGGTGTCTGTGTGTTTACCTCAGATACCACACTGATATATGACACAAGCTCTCATTGTTTTGTTTTTTCTTTTATTTTAATTCTTAAATATTATCCTACAATGGCAGCGGTCAGATAAAGAAGAAAATTTTTGAGATTGGAAAACTGCAAGAAAACTGCGAAGAAAATAAGTACCAAAACACACACAGGAACGTCAGAACGATAAGAAAATCTTAAATGTTTTGTTCAAGACAGCTGTTACGGTGGATACCGCGACACCTGCACTGACAGATGTCACAGGTGCACACAGCTTCACTGAATATATTGAGATGTTAAGGCGGCTTCACTCCAACAAATCGAGATCAGATAAAGTGAGTGTAAGCAACAGCAGCAGCAGCAGGTGTGTAACAGAGTGCACAGTCACTCCCAGCATTCCCCACACGCGCAACAACAGCAGCAGGTTAGTTAGTTAGTTACCATTTTGTCCTAGGCACATGTCGATTTGACACTAGGCCTGTTGTATGTAGTGTGTGTGTGTGTGTGTTGAAACACTGAAATGTTTCCCGCTGATGACGCCTCCGTGCATCAGGCGCTTGCCATCAGACCACGCTTGGCAATACAGAGGCAGTTACCCCATCGTCCACACCTGCACGCAGCAGAGTGCACAGTCACTCCCAGCCTTCCCCACCCTAGTAGCAACAACGCAGTAGTACTAGCAGCAACAGTATTATCACCAACAACAGCAGCAGCATTAGCAGTAACAATGCTTTAGCAACAAGAACAAGAACAGTATTAGAACAGCATCAGCAACAGGATCCAGACTGCTATAATTACCGGGCCTCTCCTTCACCTGCTGCAACACCTCCCACTCACAAGGACTACTGGATCCTCTTATCTATTCAAATGCAGAGCAGAAGTACACGATTCTCGCCCCTTCCAACCCTTCCCCCCATCAATACCCTCAGTACCTGGTCAATACCACCACCTGGTCAGTAGCAGCAGCTGGTCAGTAGCAGCAGCTGCTCAATACCAGTACCTGATCAGTAGCAGTACCAGGCATGAACATTTGGCTGACTACCCCATACTTGTCTGCCTATGTACATGGGACACTTAAAATCCTTCCCTCCCTCCCTCCATCATAGCATAAAGTACATTGATACATGCACCATCACGTCCTGAAGTGACTCGTCCAATATATTACCAGTGATATATTACCAGTGTAGACACTGCGGCCGATATATTCTGCCAAATTGTTTGTTATATTAAGATGGTATCACCTGCAGCGCTTTGTAGTGAATTGTTGAGTATTAGAGAAGTTGTGAGATGGATGGGGCAGCCAGCGTACTCCTGACACACCACTGTAGTTGTTACAGTGTTGCCTACCACTGTAGTTGTTACAGTGTTGCCTACCACTGTAGTTGTTACAGTGTTGCCTACCACTGTAGTTGTTACAGTGTTGCCTACCACTGTAGTTGTTATAGTGTTGCTTACCACTGTAGTTGTTACAGTGTTGCCTACCACTGTAGTTGTTACAGTGTTGCCTACAACTGTAGTTGTTACAGTGTTGCTTACCACTGTAGTTGTTACAGTGTTGCCTACTACCGTAGTTGTTACAGTGTTGGTTACCACTGTAGTTGTTACAGTGTTGCTTACCACTGTAGTTGTTAGTGTTGGTTACCACTGTAGTTGTTAGTGTTGGTTACCACTGTAGTTGTTACAGTGTTGCCTACCACTGTAGTTGTTACAGTGTTGGTTACCACTGTAGTTGTTACAGTGTTGCTTACCACTGTAGTTGTTAGTGTTGGTTACCACTGTAGTTGTTACAGTGTTGCTTACCACTGTAGTTGTTACAGTGTTGGTTACCACTGTAGTTGTTACAGTGTTGCTTACCACTGTAGTTGTTACAGTGTTGCTTACCACTGTAGCTGTTTCAGTGTTGCTTACCACTGTAGTTGTTACAGTGTTGCCTACCACTGTAGTTGTTACAGTGTTGGTTACCACTGTAGTTGTTACAGTGTTGGTTACCACTGTAGTTGTTACAGTGTTGCTTACCACTGTAGTTGTTACAGTGTTGCTTACCACTGTAGCTGTTTCAGTGTTGCTTACCACTGTAGTTGTTACAGTGTTGCCACTGTTCATCCAGATATTACTTGTCCTGGTGTCTCCTGCACTTGCTGGGTCACCACACCTTGTGACCCACCACCCTCTTACATTAGCTCGACTGACTGTATAAGTTTCGGGAGGACTCTCCTGGGCCTTTCCGTACCCACTCTTGAAACTGTGTATCAGAAATATGCTTCCACAACTTCCTCGTCAAACTGGTCCACCTGATCTCCCAGCCTGAGATATAGAACTTCCTGTGTGTAATCACCTATTTGTGGTTGCAGGTGTCGATTCACAGCTCCTGGTCCCGCCTCTTTGGTGATCGCTACTAGGTCCACTCTCTCCCTGCTCCAAGAGCTTTATCGTGTGTGTGTACTCACCTATTTGTGGTTGCAGGGGTCTATTCATAGCTCCTGGCCCCGCCTCTTCACTGATTGCTACTAGGTCCTCTCTCTCCCTGCTCCATGAGCTTTATCAAACCTAGTCTTAAAACTATGTATGGTTCCTGCCTCCACTATGTCGCTTTCTAGGCTATTCCACTTCCTGACAACTCTATGACTGAAGAAATACTTCCTAACATCCCTTTGACTCATAGGAGTCTTCAACTTCCAATTGTGACCCCTTGTTTCTGTGTCCCCTCTCTAGAACATCTTGTCTCTGTCCACCTTATCTATTCCTCGCAGTATTTTATATGTCGTTATCATGTCTCCCCTAACCCTCCTGTCCTCTAGTGTCGTCAGGCCGATTTCCCTTAACCTTTCTTCGTAGGACAATCCCCTTAGCTCTGGGACTAGTCTTGTTACAAACCTTTGCACTTTCTCTAATTTCTTGACGTGCTTGACCAGGTGTGGGTTCCAAACTGGTGCTGCATACTCCAGTATGGGCCTGACGTATATGGTGTACAGAGTCTTGAACGATTCCTTAGTGAGGTATTGGAACGCTATTCTTAGGTTTGCCAGCCGCCCGTATGCTGCAGCAGTTATCTGATTGATGTGTGTCTCAGGAGATGTGCTCGGTATTATACTCACCCCAAAATCTTTTTCTTTGAGTGAGGTTTGCAGTCTTTGGCCACCTAGACTATACTCTGTCTGCGGTCTTTTTTGCCCTTCCCCGATCTTCATGACTTTACATGTGGCAGGGTTAAATTCAAGGAGCCAGTTACTGGACCAGGCTTGCAGCCTGTCCAGGTCTCTTTGTAGTCCTGCCTGATCCTCGACTGATTTAATTCTTCTCATTAACTTCACATCATCTGCAAACAGGGACACTTCTGAGTCTATCCCTTCCGTTATGTCATTCACATATACCAAAAACAGTACAGGTCCTAGGACTGACCCGTGTGTGTGTGTGTGCGTGTGTGTGTGTGTGTGTGTATGTGTGTGTACTCACCTAATTGTACTCACCTAATTGTGGTTGCAGGGGTCGACCAACTCCTAGGTGACAGGTGCAGCAGGTGTTAGAACACTTGCCCATACGTGTTTCGCCTCGACCGGGGTTCGAAACCGGGTTGCCTGAGGTGTGAGCCGTGCGCACTACCACTGCGCTACGAGGTGCGCATTTGGAACCATCACTACCGCCCGTGAACCACGCAAGACTGACAGGTACAACAGGTGCGGGCGGCTCATTTACAATAGCTACGTGGGCGGTGTGGGCGGTGGTCTGAGCTACTGGGATGGCCCACGCTTGTGGTAACTGCCCATGCTTCACCCATATATTTAAAACATCACATAAACACATCCGGTTTGTGTGCGGTAGGTTATCCTGAGGAGCAGGCAGCAGTAGCGAGGAACGTGCTTGAGAAGCAGGCAGCAGTAGCGAGGAACGTGCTTGAGAAGCAGGCAGCAGTAGCGAGGAACGTGCTTGAGAAGCAGGCAGCAGTAGCGAGGAACGTGCTTGAGAAGCAGGCAGCAGTAGCGAGAAACGTGCTTGAGAAGCAGGCAGCAGTAGCGAGAAACGTGCTTGAGAAGCAGGCAGCAGTAGCGAGGAACGTGCTTGAGAAGCAGGCAACAGTAGCGAGGAACGTGCCTGAGGAGCAGGCAGCAGTAGCGAGGAACGTGCTTGAGAAGCAGGCAGCAGTAGCGAGAAACGTGCTTGAGAAGCAGGCAGCAGTAGCGAGGAACGTGCTTGAGAAGCAGGCAGCAGTAGCGAGGAACGTGCTTGAGAAGCAGGCAACAGTAGCGAGGAACGTGCTTGAGGAGAAGGCAGCAGTAGCGAGGAACGTGCTTGAGAAGCAGGCAGCAGTAGCGAGTAACGTGCTTGACAAGCAGGCAGCAGTAGCGAGGAACGTGCTTGAGAAGCAGGCAGCAGTAGCGAGGAACGTGCTTGAGAAGCGGGCAGCAGTAGCGAGGAACGTGCTTGAGAAGCAGGCAGCAGTAGCTGAGAACGTGCTGAGAAGCAGGCAGCAGTAGCGAGAACGTGCTTGAGAAGCAGGCAGCAGTAGCGAGGAACGTGCTTGAGAAGCAGGCAGCAGTAGCGAGGAACCTGCTTGAGAAGCAGGCACCAGTAGCGAGGAACGTGCTTGAGAAGCAGGCAGCAGTAGCGAGGAACGTGCTTGAGAAGCAGGCAACAGTAGCGAGGAACGTGCTTGAGAAGCAGGCAACAGTAGCGAGGAACGTGCTTGAGGAGAAGGCAGCAGTAGCGAGGAACGTGCTTGAGAAGCAGGCAGCAGTAGCGAGGAACGTGCTTGAGAAGCAGGCAGTAGTAGCGAGGAACGTGCTTGAGGAGGCAGGCAGAGACGGAACGTGCTTGAGAAGCAGGCAGCAGTAGGAGGAACGTGTTGAGAAGCAGGCAGCAGTAGCGAGGAACGTGCTTGAGAAGCAGGCAGCAGTAGCGAGGAACGTGTTGAGGAGCAGGCAGCAGTAGCGAGGAACGTGCTTGAGAAGCAGGCAACAGTAGCGAAGTGCTAGAAGGCAAGAGCGAGAACTGCTTGAGGAGCAGGCAGCAGTAGCGAGGAACGTGCTTGAGAAGCAGGCAAGCAGTAGCGAGGAACGTGCTTGAGGAGCAGGCAGCAGTAGCGAAGAACGTGCTGAGGAGCAGGCAGCAGTAGCGAGGAACGTGCTTGAGAAGCAGGCAGCAGTAGCGAGGGAAAGTGCTTGAGGAGCAGGCAGCAGTAGCGAGAACGTGCTTGAGGAGCGCAGTAGCGAGGAACGTGCTTGAGAAGCAGGCGAGTAGCGAGGAACGTGCTTGAGAGCAGGCAGCAGTAGCGAAGGGAAAGTGCTTGAGGAGCAGGCAGCAGTAGCGAGGAACGTGCTTGAGAAGCAGGCAGCAGTAGCGAGGAACGATGCTGAGAAGCAGGCAGCTAGTAGCGAGGAACGTGCTTGAGAAGCAGGCAGCAGTAGCGAGGAACGTGCTTGAGAAGCAGGCAGCAGTAGCGAGGAACGCTGAGAAGCAGGCAGCAGTAGCGAGGAACGTGCTTGAGAAGCAGGCAGAGTAGCGAGGAACGTGCTTGAGAAGCAGGCAGAGCGAGACGTTAGAAGCGTAAGGAACGTGCTTGAGAAGCAGGCAGCAGTAGCGAGGAACGTGCTTGAGAAGCAGGCAGCAGTAGTGAGGAACGTGCTTGAAGCAGGCAGCAGTAGCGAGGAACGTGCTTGAGAAGCAGGCAGCAGTAGCGAGGAACGTGCTTGAGAAGCAGGCAGCAGTAGCGAGGAACGTGCTTGAGAAGCAGGCAGCAGTAGCGAGGAACGTGCTTGAGAAGCAGGCAACGTAGTAGCGAAGGAACGTGCTTGAGAAGCAGGCAGCAGTAGCGAGGAACGTGCTTGAGAAGCAGGCAGCAGAGCGAGGAACGTGCTTGAGAAGCAGGCAGCAGTAGCGAGGAACGTGCTTGAGAAGCAGGCAGCAGTAGCGAGGAACGTGCTTGAGAAGCAGGCAAGTAGTAGCGAGGCAGACAGTGGAACTGTAGAAGCAGGCAGCAGTAGCGAGGAACGTGCTTGAGAAGCAGGCAGCAGTAGGAACTGCTGAAAGCAGGCAGCAGTAGCGAGAACGTGCTTGAGAAGCAGGCAGCAGTAGCGAGGAACGTGCTTGAGAAGCAGGCAGCAGTAGCGAGGAACGTGCTTGAGAAGCAGGCAGCAGTAGCGAGGAACGTGCTTGAGAAGCAGGCAGCAGTAGCGAGGAACGTGCTGAGAAGCAGGCACAGTAGCGAGGAACGTGCTTGAGAAGCAGGCAGCAGTAGCGAGGAACTGCTTGAGAGCAGGCAGTACGAGCGCGAGAAGCAGGCAGCAGTAGCGAGGAACGTGCTTGAGAAGCAGGCAGCAGTAGCGAGAACGTGCTTGAGAAGCAGGCAGCAGTAGCGAGGAACGTGCTTGAGAAGCAGGCAGCAGTAGCGAGGAACGTGCTTGAGAAGCAGGCAGCAGTAGCGAGGAACGTGCTTGAGAAGCAGGCAGCAGTAGCGAGGAACGTGCTTGAGAAGCAGGCAGCAGTAGCGAGGAACGTGCTTGAGGAGCAGGCAGCAGTAGCGAGGAACGTGCTTGAGGAGCAGGCAGCAGTAGCGAGGAACGTGCTTGAGAAGCAGGCAGCAGTAGCGAGGAACGTGCTTGAGAAGCAGGCAGCAGTAGCGAGGAACGTGCTTGAGGAGCAGACAGCAGTAGCGAGGAACGTGCTTGAGAAGCAGGCAGCAGTAGCGAGGAACGTGCTTGAGAAGCAGGCAGCAGTAGCGAGGAACGTGCTTGAGAAGCAGGCAGCAGTAGCGAGGAACGTGCTTGAGAAGCAGGCAGCAGTAGCGAGGAACGTGCTTGAGAAGCAGGCAGTAGAAGCGAGGAACGTGCTTGAGAAGCAGGCAGCAGTAGCGAGGAACGTGCTTGAGAAGCAGGCAGCAGTAGCGAGGAACGTGCTTGAGAAGCAGGCAGCAGTAGCGAGGAACGTGCTTGAGAAGCAGGCAGTAGTAGCGAGGAACGTGCTTTAGGAGCAGGCAGCAGTAGCGAGGAACGTGCCTGAGGAGCAGGCAGCAGTAGCGAGGAACGTGCTTGAGAAGCAGGCAGTAGTAGCGAGGAACGTGCTTTAGGAGCAGACAGTAGTAGCGAGGAACGTGCTTGAGAAGCAGGCAGCAGTAGCGAGGAACGTGCTTGAGAAGCAGGCAGCAGTAGCGAGGAACGTGCTTGAGAAGCAAGCAGTAGTAGCGAGGAACGTGCTTGAGAAGCAGGCAGCAGTAGCGAGGAACGTGCTTGAGAAGCAGGCAGCAGTAACCCATCAGAAGCGGCCTGGGTGAGGAGCGGGGTCCCTCAAGGATCAGTATCAAGTGTTGGTGAATATCCTTCATCAAACTAGACGATGGTTCACTTTCCTGGAAATTATGAGCAGAAGCTTGTGTGTGTACTCACCTAGTTGTGGTTGCAGGGGTCGAGTCACAGCTACTGGCCCCGCCTCTTCGCTGTCCGCTACTGGGTCTCTGCTCTCCCTGCTCCATGAGCTTTATCATACCTTGTCTTAAAACTATGTATGGTTCCCGCCTCCACTATATCTTTCTCTAGACTATTCCACTTCCTGACTACTCTGTGGCTGAAGAAATGCTTCCTAACATCACTTTGACTCATCTGAGTCTTCAACTTCCAGTTGTGTCCCCTTGTTTCTGTGTTCCCTCTCTGGAACATCCTGTCACACAGTTAGTTAGTTACCATTTTGTCCTAGGCACATGTCGATTAGACACTAGGCCTGTGTGTGTGTGTGTGTGTGTGTGTGTATATGCGTGTGTGTGTGTGTGCGCGTGTGTATGTTAGTTAGTTACCATTTTGTCCTAGGCACATGTCAATTAGACACTAGGCCTGTTGTATGTATGTGTGTGTATGTGTGTGTAAGGAAACACTTCGAAATGTTTCTGCCCCACCGGGAATTGAACCCGGCCCCTCCGTGCGTGAAGCAAGAGCTTTACCACTGGGCCACCGGGCCAGTGTGTGTGTGTGTGTGTGTACTCACCTAGTTGTGGTTGCAGGGGTCGAGTCAAAGCTCCAGGTCCCGCCTCTTCACTGGCCGCTACTAGGTCACTCTTCCCTCTCGATGATCTTTATCATACCTCTTCTTAAAGCTTTGTATGGATCCTGCCTCTACCTGGAGTTTACCTGGTACATCACTTCCCAGACTATTCCTGACAACTCTGTGACTGAAGAAATACTTCCTAACATCCCTGTGATTCATCTGAGTCTTCAACTTCCAACTGTCCTCCCTTGTTGCTGTGTCCCATCTCTGGAACATTCTGTCTCTGTCCACCTTGTCGATTCCTCTCAGTATTTTATATTTCGTTATCATGTCCCCCCTATCTCTCCTGTCCTCCAGTGTCGTCAGGTCGATTTCCCTTAACCTCTCCTCGTAGGACATACCCCTTGGCTCCGGGACTACTCTTGTTGCAAACCTTTGCTAAATGTGGTTTCCAAACTGGTGCTGCATACTCCAGTATGGGCCTAACGTACACAGTGTACAGGGTCCTGAACGATTCCTTATTAAGATGTCGGAATGCTGTTCTTAGGTTTGCTAGGCGCCCATATGCTGCAGCAGTTATTTGGTTGTTGTGCGCCTCAGGAGATGTGGCCAATGTTATACTCGCCCAAATATCTTTTTCCTTGAGTGAGGTTTGTAGTCTCTGGCCCCCCCCCAAACTGTACTCCGTCTGTGGTCTTCTTTGCCCTTCCCCAATCTTCATGACTTTGCACTTGGTGGGGTTGAACTCCAGGAGCCAGTTGCTGGACCAGGCCTGCAGCCTGTCCAGATCCCTTTGTAATTCTGCCTGGTCATTGTCCGACTGAATTCTTCTCATCAACTTCACATCATCTGCAAATAGGGACACTTCGGAGTTTATTCCTTCTGTCATGTCGTTCACAAATACCAGAAACAGCACCGGTTCTAGGACTGACCCCTGTGGCACCCCGCTCGTCACAGGCGCCCACTCTGACACCTCGCCATGTACCATGACTCGCTGTTGTCTTCCTGACAGGTATTCCCTGTAATGCCTTCCCTGTTATCCCTGCCTGGTCCTCCAGCTTTTGCACTAATCTCTTGTGTGGAACTGTGTCAAACGCCTTCTTACAGTCCAAGAAAATGCAATCTACCCACCCCTCTCTCTCTCTTGTCTTACTGCCGTCACCCTGTCATAGAACTCCAGTAGGTTTGTGACTCAGGATTTCCCGTCCCTGAAACCGTGCTGGCTCTCGTTGATAAGTTCATTCCTTATTAGGTGCTCCACCACTCTTCTCCTGATAATCTTCTCAATGACCTTACATACTACAGATGTCAGTGACACTGGTCATAAGTTTAATGCTTTGTGTGTGTGTGTGTGTGTGTGTACTTGCTTTGTGCTGGTACCTGCTTTAACAGTATTGGTACCTGTTTTAACAGTGTTGGTACCTGCTGTAATAGTGTTGGTACCTTTAACAGTGTTGGTACCTGCTGTAATAGTGTGGGTACCTGCTTTAACAGTGTTGGTACCTGCTTTAACAGTGTTGGTACCTGCTTTAACAGTGTTGGTACCTGCTTTAACAGTGTTGGTACCTGCTGTAATAGTGTTGGTACCTGCTTTAACAGTGTTGGTACCTGCTTTAACAGTGTTGGTACCTGCTTTAACAGTGTTGGTACCTGCTGTAATAGTGTTGGTACCTGCTTTAACAGTGTTGGTACCTGCTTTAACAGTGTGGGTACCTGCTTTAACAGTGTTGGTACCTGCTTTAACAGTGTTGGTACCTGCTTTAACAGTGCAGGTACCCGCTTTAACTGGTTCGATACCTGTAGCTAATGAAGACGCACAAAAAGCCATTGCAAACTTCATTTAAACGATGTTTCGCCCACGTAGGAAGCTCTCTCTCAAGCCTTATACAACAGTGTCTCATAAATCTTACACCTGGGGTTAAAGTTACGAAGCGACCTTGTGTTGCAGTGACAAATGCACAGAGAAAGGTCGCCTTGTTGCTCTAGCAACAACTAACCTTAATATTCCGAGGACACGATGGTAGAAAGGTCAGCCATTAGCCCTTAAAACCGACCTTGGTGTTGCAGACACTGGTATAAGACCAGCCATCTAGCCTTGAAATACTGCAGCTTGGTGTTCCAACTACACTGCCACCAACACTGTAGTTGTTACAGTATTACTGCCATCAACACTGTAGTTGTTACAGTATTACTGCCATCAACACTGTAGTTGTTACAGTATTACTGCCATCAACACTGTAGTTGTTACAGTATTACTACAACCAACACTGTAGTTGTTACAGTATTGCTGCCACCAAAACTGTAGTTGTTACAGTATTACTACCACCCACACTGTACTTGTTACAGTATTACTACCACCCACACTGTAGTTGTTACAGTATTACTACCACCAACACTGTAGTTGTTACAGTATTACTACCACCAACACTGTAGTTGTTACAGTATTACTGCCACCAACACTGTAGTTGTTACAGTATTACTGCCATCAACACTGTAGTTGTTACAGTATTACTGCCATCAACACTGTAGTTGTTACAGTATTACTGCCACCAACACTGTAGTTGTTACAGTATTACTACCACCCACACTGTAGTTGTTACAGTATTACTACCACCCACACTGTAGTTGTTACAGTATTACTACCACCAACACTGTAGTTGTTACAGTATTACTACCACCAACACTGTAGTTGTTACAGTATTACTGCCACCAACACTGTAGTTGTTACAGTATTACTGCCAACAACACTGTAGTTGTTACAGTATTACTATCAACACTGTAGTTGTTACAGTATTACTACCATCAACACTGTAGTTGTTACAGTATTACTGCCACCCACACTGTAGTTGTTACAGTATTACTGCCACCAACACTGTAGTTGTTACAGTATTACTGCCACCAACACTGTAGTTGTTACAGTATTACTGCCACCAACACTGTAGTTGTTACAGTATTACTGCCACCAACACTGTAGTTGTTACAGTATTATTATCAACACTGTAGTTATTACAGTATTACTACCATCAACACTGTAGTTGTTACAGTATTACTATCAACACTGTAGTTGTTACAGTATTACTATCAACACTGTAGTTATTACAGTATTACTACCATCAACACTGTAGTTGTTACAGTATTACTACCATCAACACTGTAGTTGTTACAGTATTACTACCACCAACACTGTAGTTGTTACAGTGTTACTACCACCAAAACTGTAGTTGTTACAGTATTACTACCACCCACACTGTACTTGTTACAGTATTACTACCATCAACACTGTAGTTGTTACAGTATTACTACCACCAACACTGTAGTTGTTACAGTATTACTACCAACAACACTGTAGTTGTTACAGTGTTACTACCACCAACACTGTAGTTGTTACAGTATTACTGCCATCAACACTATAGTTGTTACAGTATTACTACCACCAACACTGTAGTTGTTACAGTATTACTGCCGCCAACACTGTAGTTGTTACAGTATTACTACCACCAACACTGTAGTTGTTACAGTATTACTACAACCAACACTGTAGTTGTTACAGTATTACTGCCACCAACACTGTAGTTGTTACAGTATTACTACCATCAACACTCTAGTTGTTACAGTATTACTACAACCAACACTGTAGTTGTTACAGTATTACTGCCGCCAACACTGTAATTGTTACAGTATTACTACCACCAACACTGTAGTTGTTACAGTATTACTACCACCAACACTGTAGTTGTTACAGTATTACTATCACCAACACTGTAGTTGTTACAGTATTACTACCACCAACACTGTAGTTGTTACAGTATTACTACCACCAACACTGTAGTTGTTACAGTATTACTACCACCAACACTGTAGTTGTTACAGCATTACTACCACCAACACTGTAGTTGTTACAGTATTACTGCCGCCAACACTGTAGTTGTTACAGTATTACTACCACCAACACTGTAGTTGTTACAGTGTTACTGCCAGCAACACTGTAGTTGTTACAGTATTACTACCACCAACACTGTAGTTGTTACAGTGTTACTACCACCAACACTAGTTGTTACAGTATTACTACCACCAACACTGTAGTTGTTACAGTATTACTACAACCAACACTGTAGTTGTTAGTGTTACTACCACCAACACTGTAGTTGTTACAGTATTACTACCACCAACACTGTAGTTGTTACAGTATTACTACCACCAACACTGTAGTTGTTACAGTATTACTACCACCAGCACTGTAGTTGTTACAGCATTACTACCACCAACACTGTAGTTATTACAGTATTACTGCCGCCAACACTGTAGTTGTTACAGTATTACTACCACCAACACTGTAGTTGTTACAGTGTTACTGCCACCAACACTGTAGTTGTTACAGTATTACTACCACCAACACTGTAGTTGTTACAGTGTTACTACCACCAACACTGTAGTTGTTACAGTATTACTACCACCAACACTGTAGTTGTTACAGTATTACTACCACCAACACTGTAGTTGTTACAGTATTACTACCACCAACACTGTAGTTGTTACAGTATTACTACCATCAACACTGTAGTTGTTACAGTATTACTGCCACCAACACTGTAGTTGTTACAGTATTACTACCACCAACACTGTAGTTGTTACAGTATTACTACCACCAACACTGTAGTTGTTACAGTGTTACTGCCACCAACACTGTAGTTGTTACAGTATTACTGCCACCAACACTGTAATTGTTACAGTGTTACTACCACCAACACTGTAGTTGTTACAGTATTACTACCACCAACACTGTAGTTGTTACAGTATTACTACCACCAACACTGTAGTTGTTACAGTATTACTATCACCAACACTGTAGTTACAGTATTACTACCACCAACACTGTAGTTGTTACAGTATTACTACCACCAACACTGTAGTTGTTACAGTATTACTACCACAAACACTGTAGTTGGTACAGTATTACTACCACAAACACTGTAGTTGTTACAGTATTACTATCACCAACACTGTAGTTGTTACAGTATTACTATCACAACAAACGTAATCAGTTTCATCATCAACAACACTGTGTCCAGCAAAGCCACCAACACACACACGCACAAACACACAAACAAGGCTGCTGGTAAACACTGACCTTCACCGGCAGAGCAATTTTTTCGTCTATTATATATATATATAATAGACAAAGCTGAAGGGGGTAGGCGAGTTTCAGTGGGGAGAAATAAATGGGATTAAGTCAGGAGTATCTGAGAGAGTTAGAGCTAAGGAAGGGGTAGCAATAATGTTGAAGGATCAGTTATGGAAGGAAAAGAGGGAATATAAATGTGTAAATTCAAGGATTATGTGGATTAAAATAAGGGTCGGATGCGAAAAGTGGGTCATAATAAGCGTGTATGCACCTGGAGAAGAGAGGAGTGTAGAGGAGAGAGAGAGATTTTGGGAGATGTTAAGCGAATGTATAGGAACTTTTGAACCAAATGAGAGAGTAATTGTGGTAGGGGTCCTAAATGCTAAAGTGGGAGAAACATGCAGAGAGGGTGTAGTAGGTAAGTTTGGGGTGCCAGGTGTAAATGATAATGGGAGCCCTTTCATTGAACTTTGTATAGAAAGGGGTTTAGTTATAGGTAATACATATTTTAAGAAAAAGAGGATAAATAAGTATACAAGATATGATGTAGGGCGTAATGACAGTAGTTTGTTGGACTATGTATTGGTAGATAAAAGACTGTTGAGTAGACTTCAGGATGTACATGTTTATAGAAAGGCCACAGATATATCAGATCACTTTTAGTTATAGCTACAGTGGGAGTAAAAGGTAGATGGGATACAAGGAAAATAGAATCAGTAAGTAAAAGAGAGGTGAAGGTTTATAAACTAAAAGAGGAGGCAGTTAGGGTAAGATATAAACAACTATTGGAGGATAGATGGGCTAGTGAGAGTGTAGGCAATGGGGTCGAAAATGTATGGGGTAGATTTAAAAATGTAGTGTTAGAGTGTTCAGCAGAAGTTTGTGGTTACAGGCGAGTGGGTGCGGGAGGGAAGAGGAGCGATTGGTGGAATGATGATGTAAAGAGAGTAGTAAGGAGAAAAAGTTAGCATATGAGAGGTTTTTACAAAGTAGAAGTGATGCAAGGAGGGAAGAGTATATGGAGAGAAAAGAGAGGTTAAAAGAGTGGTGAAGCAATGTAAAAGAGAGCAGATGAGAGAGTGGGTGAGATGTTATCAGCAAATTTTGTTGAAAATAAGAAAAAGTTTTGGAATGAGATTAATAAGTTGAGGAAGCCTAGAGAACAAATGGATTTGACAGTTAAAAATAGGAGAGGAGAGTTATTAAATGGAGAGTTAGAGGTATCGGGAAGATGGAGAGAATATTTTGAGGAGTTGTTAAATGTTGATGAAGACAGGGAAGCTGTGATTTCGTGTGTAGGGCAAGGAGGAATAACATCTTGTAGGAGCGTGGAAGAGCCAGTTGTGAGTGTGGGGGAAGTTCGTGAGGCAGTGGGTAGAATGAAAGGGGTAAGGCAGCTGGGATTGATGGGATAAAGATAGAAATGTTAAAAGCAGGTGGGGATATAATTTTGGAGTGGTTGGTGCTATTATTTAATAAATGTATGGAAGAGGGTAAGGTACCTAGGATTGGCAGAGAGCGTGTATTGTTCCTTTGTATAAAGGCAAAGGGGACAAAGAGAGTGCAAAAATTATAGGGGAATAAGTCTGTTGAGTGTACCTGGTAAAGTGTATGGTAGAGTTATTATTGAAAGAATTAAGAGTAAAACAGAAAGCAGGATAGCAGATGAACAAGGGGGCTTTAGGAAAGGTAGGGGTGTGTAGACCAAGTGTTTACAGTGAAACATATAGGTGAACAGTATTTGGATAAGGGTAAAGATGTTTTTGTGGCATTTATGGATTTGGAAAAGGCGTATGATAGGGTAGATAGGGGGCAATGTGGCAGATGTTGCAGGTGTATGGAATAGGAGGAAGGTTACTGAAAGCAGTGAAGAGTTTTTATGAGGATAGTGAGGCTCAGGTTAGAGTGTGTAGGAGGGAAGGGACTATTTCCCAGTAAAAGTGGGCCTTAGACAAGGATGTGTGATGTCACCGTGGTTGTTCAATATATTTATAGATGGGGTTGTAAGAGAAGTGAATGCGAAGGTCTTGGCAAGAGGTGTTGGGCTAAAAGATAAAGAAGCAAATACAAAGTGGGAGTTGTCACAGTTGCTTTTTGCTGATGACACTGTGCTTTTGGGAGATTCTGAAGAGAAGTTGCAGAGGTTGGTGGATGAATTTGGTAGGGTGTGTAAAAGAAGAAAATTGAAAGTGAATATAGGAAAGAGTAAGGTGATGAGGATAACAAAAAGAATAGGTGACGAAAGATTGGATATCAGATTGGAGGAGAGAGTATGGAGGAGGTGAATGTATTCAGATATTTGGGAGTGGACATGTCGGCGGATGGGTCTATGAAGGATGAGGTGAATCATAGAATTGATGAGGGGAAAAGGGTGAGTGGAGCACTTCGGAGTCTGTGGAGACAAAGAACCTTGTCCATGGAAGTAAAGAGGGAATGTATGAGAGTATAGTTATACCAACGCTCTTATATGGGTGTGAAGCATGGGTGATGAATGTTGCAACGAGGAGAAGGCTGGAGGCAGTGGAGATGTCATGTCTGAGGTCAATGTGTGGTGTGAATATAATGCAGAGAATTCGGAGTTTGGAAATTAGGAGGAGGTGCGGGATTACCAAAACGATTGTCCAGAGAGCTGAGGAGGGGTTGTTGAGGTGGTTTGGACATGTAGAGAGAATGGAACGAGACAGAGTGACTTCGAGAGTGTATAAATCTGTAGTGGAGGGAAGGAGGGGTAGGGGTCGGCCTAGGAAAGGTTGGAGGGAGGGGTAAAGGAAGTTTTGTGTGCGAGGGGCTTGGACTTCCAGCAAGCATGTGTGAGCGTATTTGATAGGAGTGAATGGAGGCATATGGTTTTTAATACTTGACGTGCTGTTGGAGTGTGAGCAAAGTAACATTTATGAAGGGATTCAGGGAAACCGACAGGCCGGACTTGAGTTCTGGAGATGGGAAGTACAGTGCCGGCACTCTGAAGGAGGGGTGTTAATGATGCAGTTTTATAACTGTAGTGTAAAGCACCCTTCTGGCAAGACAGTGATGGAGTGAATGATGATGAAAGTTTTTCTTTTTCGGGCCACCCTGCCTTGGTGGGAATCGGCTGATGTGTTAATAAAAAATAAATAATATATATATATATATATATATATATATCGTGCCGAATAGGTAAAATTGGTCAATTAGCAAGAACTCGTTTAAAATTAAGTTCTTTCTAAAATTTTCTCTTATGAAAAAAATAATAATTTTGTACCAAAAGAACCTTAGAAAACTTGCCTAACCTTATTATAACAAGTGCAATTTAATTTAGCCTAATAAAACTAAATATATTTTAGATAAGTTTACAATAATTTAATAATAAACAAACACAATGAAATATATATGCGAAACAATCACAGGAGTTGAATGATAACTCTAGGCCTTTCGTGTTGCAATCAACACATCAGGAGCTTGCAGAAATGAGTAGGAGGTCCCAACAGATTCGCTCAGAGGAACGTTCTTGCTAACAACACAGCACAACACAACACAGTATAGCACAATACAACACAGCACAACACAACACATCCCAACACAACATAGTATAGCACAATACAACACAGCACAACACAACACAGTATAGCACAATACAACACAGCACAACACATCACAACACAACATAGTATAGCACAATACAACACAGCACAACACAACACAGTATAGCACAATACAACACAGCACAATACAACACAACATAGTATAGCACAATACAACACAGCACAGCACATCACAACACAACATAGTATAGCACAATACAACACAGCACAACACAACACAACATAGTATAGCACAATACAACACAGCACACTGAAGATCCTACTCACAAATCGTCCATATAATCTTCGAAAGGAATTCATGATTGTAGTGTTGAGTGTGTAGAGGTGTAGCTACACTAGGTGGAGGTGTAGCCCCTTGTAGCTACACTAGGTGGAGGTGTAGCCCCCTGTGGCTACACCAGGTGGAGGTGTAGAACCTGTGGCTACACCAGGTGGAGGTGTAGCCCCTGTGGCTACACCAGGCGGAGGTGTAGCCCCCTGTAGCTACACCAGGTGGAGGTGTAGCCCCTTGTAGCTACACTAGGTGGAGGTGTAGCCCCCTGTAGCTACACCAGGTGGAGGTGTAGCCCCCTGTAGCTACACCAGGTGGAGGTCGAGCCCCTGTAGCTACACCAGGTGGAGGTGTAGTCTCCTGTAGCTACACCAGGTGGAGGTGTAGCCCCGTGTGGCTACACCAGGTGGTGTAGCCCCCTGTAGCTACACCAGGTGGAGGTGTAGCCCCCTGTGGCTACTCCAGGTGGAGGTGTAGCCCCCTGTAGCTACTCCAGGTGGAGGAGTAGCCCCTCAAGCTACGCCAAGTGGAGGTATAGCCCCCTGTGGCTACACCTAGTGGAGATGTAGCCCCCTGCAGCTACACCAGGTGGAGATGTAGCCCCTGTAGGCACACCAGGTAGAGGTATAGTCCCTTGTAGCTACACCAGGTGGTGTAGCCCCTGTAGACACACCAGGTAGAGTTGTAGTCCCTTGTAGCTATACCAAGTGGAGGTGTAGCCCACTGTAGCTACACTAGGTGGAGGTTTAGCCCCCGTAGCTACACCATGTTCAAGACACCACCTGGTTGGTTAACGAGGGGTTTCACGACTATCGACTGGACTCGAGTCATTAAGGCCGCAACGTAACACTGTCACCACCAGACAAGAAAACTTTAATCCATAAAGTAAACATTAACGTCATCACCGTGAGAAATACACCACTCGGGTGTATACACCATGTCATACACCACCTGTACTCGCTGAGGACGGCTCAACACATCGCCTGTACTCGTGTACTCACTTAGTACATGAGTCGTGGTGTTGCTGCAGTCTGTCAACAGAGTGCAGACACACGTCACTCACCAACTCTTACACTCATTATGGTAAACTAGTGCCAACGATCACTGCCTGTAGTACGCAACGCACGCGCGCCGACCTGTACGGGTTAGAGTGCGTTCACACAGCGGACTCCTGAACGACTGTGTGTAAAGTGCGTTCACACAGACCGATGAACGCACTACTAGCACTGTTAACAATGAAGGAAGGATGTGGGCAGGTGTGTTAAAGTGTGTTCACACACCCACGCCAGTCCTCCACACCCACCACCCATGGAAGCTGGTAGGGCAGTGTGTGGAGCGGGCGTGGGGCTGGGCCAGGTTTGCACGCCCCCTAACACCACGCCCTCCCTACACGCCCATCACAAAGCAAGAGACTTCTCACCCCCCCTCCCCGGTTTTCCCTTATAGACATCGACGTCAGCCTGGCTGACATCACCTGCTGGGTGACTTCTGGCGGTAGTGTGGCACTACTCTATCAAAGTTACACTATGGGAACGCCACAGAACCGTGAACCTGGACGTGAACCTTGACATAAACTCTGACGTGAACCTTGACATGAACCTGACGTGAACCTTGACATGAACCTGACGTGAACCTTGACATAAACTCTGACGTGAACCTTGACATGAACCTGACGTGAACCTTGACATAAACTCTGACGTGAACCTTGACATAAACTCTGACGTGAACCTTGACATGAACCTTGACGTGAACCTTGACATGAACCTTGAAATGGGTCCAGTACTGACATAGTTTCCAAGGTTACCTTCCAGCAGGCCTGCAGTCACTGTTACTTGGGAATTACCACCTCTCAGGAGGGTGGGGGTGGGTGGAGGTGGGTGTAGGGTGGGGTTGAGGGAGGGATCTGCCGCCCCCGGCGCCAACATTTCTTAAGGCATCCGGAAATGCCCCTCCGGCGCCAAGTGTGTTCTGACGTACGTGTGTACTTTCCTATGTACTTGTCTTGGTTTGTGAGTGCGTGTGTACTTCCCTACGTACTTGTCTTGGTGTGTGAGTGCATGTGGAAGTGGCACTCACCAGATGAGTGGCACTGCCCAACAGATGAGTGGCACTGTCCAACACTGTCTGTATGTAGGTATGTTTACTCACAGGATGAGTGGCACTGTCCAGCACGACCTTGTTGCAAAATTAAGACGTCTGGTGATTAAACTGGTTACCAAGAAGAGAGGCACAGTGCCAGGCACCTCGCCCAGGAGACACTCTTCTCCGAGTATCTCTTACGAAGAAAGAGAAACAGGCTGAAGACGGCGCCTAACTGCTCAGATGAAGACACTTGACCAAAAACAGTGCCAACCTTCAAGAGACCTACACCTGTTCAACAATTCTTTCAACAATACCAGGTAGGTAGGGTGTAGTGACCTACACCCTCCCCACAACACCATGTAGGTAGGGTGTAGTGACCTACACCCTCCCCACAACACCAGGTAGGAAGGGTGTAGTGACCTATACCCTCCCCCACAACACCAGGTAGGTAGGGTGTAGTGACCTACACCCTCCCCACAACACCAGGTAGGGAGGGTGTAGTGACATATACCCTCCGTCACAAAACCAGGTAGGTAGGGTGTAGTGACCTACACCCTCCCCCTCAACACCGGGTAGGGAGGGTGTAGTGACCTACACCCTCCCCCTCAACACCGGGTATGGAGGGTGTAGTGACCTACACCCTCCCCCTCAACACCGGGTAGGGAGGGTGTAGTGACCTACACCCTCCCCCTCAACACCGGGTAGGGAGGGTGTAGTGACCTACACCCTCCCCCTCAACACCGGGTAGGGAGGGTGTAGTGACCTACACCCTCCCCCTCAACACCGGGTAGGAAGGGTGTAGTAACCTACAACCTCCCCCACAACACCAGGTAGGGAGGGTGTAGTGACCTACACCCTCCCCCTCAACACCGGGTAGGAAGGGTGTAGTAACCTACAACCTCCCCCACAACACCAGGTAGGGAGGGTGTAGTGACCTACACCCTCCCCCACAACACCGGGTAGGGAGGGTGTAGTGACCTAATCCCCCACAACACCAGGTAAGCAGGGTGTAGTGACCTACACCCTCCCCCACAACACCAGGTAGGCAGGGTGTAGTGACCTAAACTCTCCCCCACAACACCAGGTAGGCAGGGTGTAGTGACCTACACCCTCACCATAACACCCACCAACACCAGGTAGAGGTTAATAACCAAGAAGTACTCCTCCCCCACCACACAGCTGCACTGACAGTTCCAATCAACAGTGATGTTTTTAACTGACGAAATCTGCAACACCTACACCACACACACACACACACACACACACACACACACACACACACAGGAGCTATGTCTCGACCCCTGCAACCACAACTAGGTGAGTACACACACACACACACACACACACACACACACACACACAACATACTCCATACAGGCTCCATACATAGCTTTAAGAAGAGGTATGATAAGGCTCATGGCGCAGGAAGAGTGACCCAGTAGCGGCCAGTGAAGAGGCGGGGCCAGGAGCTATGTCTCGACCCCTGCAACCACAAGTAGGTGAGTACAACTAGGTGAGTACACGCACGAACACACACACACACACACACACACACACACACACACAAAGGGATCTAGACAGGCTGCAGGCCTGGTCCAGCAACTAGCTCCTGGAGTTTAACCCCACCAAATGCAGTCATGAAGATCGGGGAAGGGCAAAGAAAACAGCCGACAGAGTACAGTCTAGGGAGCCAAAGACTGCAAACCTCACTCAAGGAAAAGGATCCTGGAATGAGTATAATGCCAAGCACATCTCCTGAGGCACACATCAACCAAATAACTGCTGCAGCATATGGGCGCCTAGCAAACCTAACAATAGCATTCGGAGAACCTCAATAAGGAATCATTCAAGACTCTGTACACTGTTTACGTCAGGCTCATATTGGAGTATGCAGCACCAGTCTGGAACCCACATCTGGTCAAGCACGTCAAGAAATTAGAGAAAGTGCAATAGTTTGTAACAAGACTAGTCCCGGAGCTAAGGGGCATATCCTACGAGGATTGGTTAAGGAAAATCGACCTGACGACACTCGAGGTCAGGAGAGATAGGGAGGACATGATAACAACATATAAAATTCTGAGAGGAATTGACAAGATGAACAGAGACAAGATGTTCCAGAGATGGGACACAGCAACAAGGGAAGTCGAAGACTCAGATGAGTCACAGGGATGTTAGGAAGTATTTCTTCAGTCATAGAGTTGTCAGGAACTGGAACAGTCTGGAAAGTGATGTAGTGGAGGCAGGATCTATACATAGCTTTAAGAAGAGGTATGATAAAGCTCATGGAACAGGGAAAGAGTGGACCTAGTAACGACCACTGAAGAGGCGGGGCCAGGAGCTACGATTCGACCCCTGCAACCACAATTAGGTGAGTGTACACACACACACACACATACTGCTGTTACCAACATTTTAACGCTAACACTCTGCCAGCACCAAGGTAATTCCACTGCTGCCACGCTGCCTGCACAAAGGTAATTCCACTGCTGCCAAGCTGCCAACATCTAGGAAAGTCCACTGCACGTCAGTGTATATTCGTCAGTGGATGATGACGGTGTCAACACATGAGTGAGACAAGGGTCAGAGGTTGAGAATTATCACACAGCGTATTATTGTGCCAGGGAGAGTGCCAGTGAATCATCCAGTACCTTGCACTCCGCTTCACTGTCGCGTGCCGTGGGCAGTGCCACCTTTCATCCCCTCGCTGTGGGCAGTAGCAGGCACTGCGTATGTACCAATACGCAAGTTTACACATATGCGTACATGCTCCACACTTGTCTAATACGTGATGCAGGCGAGTGTGATAGAGAGAGCCACTGTATCACACATATAGCCACGGTGTCGTCACATAGAGAGCCAAGATGTCACAGAGATACAGTGTGATACAGAGCCACGGTGTGACACAGTCACAGTGTGACAAGAGAGCCATGGTGTGATACAGAAATAGTGTGACACAAGAGAGCCTCGGAGTGACAGCGCCACAGTGTCACACAGAGCCACAGAGTGACACAGAGCCAAAGTGTCACAGAGCCACAGTATCACACAAAGTGTCGCAGTATCACACAGAGCCACGGTGTCACAGTATCACACAGAGAACCACGGTGTCACACAGAGCCACAGTGTCACACAGAGAGCCATAGAGTGACACACAGCCACCACTTAACGTACTATTCAGTGTTGAGATCACAGATGTTAATACTGTGATAAATACAGAGAGAGAGAGAGAGAGAGAGAGAGAGAGAGAGAGAGAGAGAGAGAGAGAGAGAGAGAGAGAGAGAGAGAAGAGAGAGACAGAGACAGAGAGAGAGAGAGAGAGAGAGAGAGACAGAGACAGAGACAGAGAGAGAGAGACCGAGAGAGAGACAGAGACAGAGGAGAGAGAGAGAGAGAGAGAGAGAGAGAGAGAGAGAGAGAGAGAGAGAGAGAGAGAGAGAGAGAGAGGAGAGAGGGAGAGAGAGAGAGAGAGCAGGTTATAATAGTAAACTAGCTCCCTCACTAAAGAAAACGGAACCTCGCACAAACATTCTCTCTCAGAGAAAATGGGAAAAATTACTATGCTTGTATGATGTACTAGTCATACACCATTAACACTCACACATGTATAAACTAAGTCATACACTACCACGTATAAGCTGCCAGTCATACATCATTAAAATGCATGAACGAAAGATTTACACTTCACTAGAGAATTTTTTCTTTCACATTTTATTGCACATTCCGTCGCTCTGGACATATTGTGAAATTTCATCTACAGTATTCGTGTAAATTATACAGCTGATGCTGTATAGTGTAGCGAGACACAGATGACCGTGAGAGTGAGAAGTGGTAATAATCCTCTTCAATCCTACAGTGTAGGATTGAAGAGAGTAAATCCTATGCGTCAATCTTTTGGTTTATATCACGTAACTTGTACTGTGGGATCTATTGTTAGGTTCGCTTATGGAATTTATTATTACGTTCGTTTGTGAGATTTAATGTTACGTTCGTTTGTGGGATCTATTGCTACGTTCGTTTGTGGGATCTACCGTTACGTTAGTTTGTGAAATGTATTTTTATGTTCGTTTGTGGGATCTGTTGTTATGGTTAGTGATGTAACGAGACCCAAATGTTTGCCGATACCATCAAAATTGGTTAAAAGCCGATGTTTGGGCACTGCCTTAGTTACGTTAGTCACGGCTTTGGTTGACCAGACCAGAGGTGGGTTACCTCCGCCCTCTGAGTCCCAGTCAACCACGACACATCGTTTCCGACCACTGCAGCAGCAGCACTTTGCTACTCAGGTCCCGCCAGTCATCGATGCAGATAAATATATATCTTAGTAATTTTAGTATCCCGCAGTTCGGTTGGTAGCGCATTCAGCTCACACACTGAGGTCCATGGTTCGATCCCCGGTACGGATGGACACATTTGGGCATGTTTCCTTAAGACACCTGCTGCTCATGTTCACCTAGCAGTAAATAGGTACCTGGGTGTTAGCCGACTGGTGTGGGTCGCATCCTGGGGACAAAATTAACCTAATTTGCCCGAAATGCTCTTCATAACAAGTGGCTTTCTATACAGTATGCCAATGATGTCAGCTATGTCTGTAAAAGTTGTATCATGTACTTGTAAAAGTTAAGATCATTATTATTAGTAGTAGTAGTATAGCTTAGATGTACAGGGATTACTGAGGAGGGTGTAACATCTGCCAGGTTTTATATTAATGACGAACTTCAAGGAGAGTCATCAATGATCTCATATTTTTCTTTAGCTGAGAATGTTCTCTAATTGTCTCTTGTTGATGCTGTACTACACTGATCCACCAGTGTTGAACCTGTTACACTGATCCACAAGTGTTGAACCTGCTACACTGATCCACCAGTGTTGAACCTGTTACACTGATCCACCAGTGTTGAACCTGTTACACTGATCTACAAGTGTTGAACCTGCTACACTGATCCACCAGTGTTGAACCTGCTACACTGATCCACCAGTGTTGAACCTGCTACACTGATCCACCAGTGTTGAACCTGCTACACTGATCCACCAGTGTTGAACCTGCTACACTGATCCACCAGTGTTGAACCTGCTACACTGATCCACCAGTGTTGAACCTGTTACACTGATCTACAGTGTTGAACCTGCTACACTGATCCACCAGTGTTGAACCTGCTACACTGATCCACCAGTGTTGAACCTGCTACACTGATCCACCAGTGTTGAACCTGCTACACTGATCCACCAGTGTTGAACCTGCTACACTGATCCACCAGTGTTGAACCTGCTACACTGATCCACCAGTGTTGAACCTGCTACACTGATCCACCAGTGTTGAACCTGCTACACTGATCCACCAGTGTTGAACCTGCTACACTGATCCACCAGTGTTGAACCTGCTACACTGATCCACCAGTGTTGAACCTGCTACACTGATCCACCAGTGTTGAACCTGCTACACTGATCCACCAGTGTTGAACCTGCTACACTGATCCACCAGTGTTGAACCTGCTACACTGATCCACCAGTGTTGAACCTGCTACACTGATCCACCAGTGTTGAACCTGCTACACTGATCCACCAGTGTTGAACCTGCTACACTGATCCACCAGTGTGAACCTGCTACACTGATCCACCAGTGTTGAACCTGCTACACTGATCCACCAGTGTTGAACCTGCTACACTGATCCACCAGTGTTGAACCTGCTACACTGATCCACCAGTGTTGAACCTGCTACACTGATCCACCAGTGTTGAACCTGCTACACTGATCCACCAGTGTTGAACCTGCTACACTGATCCACCAGTGTTGAACCTGCTACACTCATCCACCAGTGTTGAACCTGCTACACTGATCCACCAGTGTTGAACCTGCTACACTGATCCACCAGTGTTGAACCTGCTACACTGATCCACCAGTGTTGATCCTGCTACACTGATCCACCAGTGTTGAACCTGCTACACTGATCCACCAGTGTTGAACCTGCTACACTCATCCACCAGTGTTGAACCTGCTACACTCATCCACCAGTGTTGAACCTGCTACACTCATCCACCAGTGTTGAACCTGCTACACTGATCCACCAGTGTTGAACCTGCTACACTGATCCACCAGTGTTGAACCTGTTACACTGATCCACCAGTGTTGAACCTGTTACACTGATCCACCAGTGTTGAACTTGCTACACTGATCCACCAGTGTTGAACTTGCTACACTGATCCACCAGTGTTGAACCTGCTACACTGATCCACCAGTTTTGAACCTGCTACACTGATCCACCAGTGTTGAACCTGCTACACTGATCCTGCCTTACCTTCACTAGTGTTCACTTGACCAGTGATGAACTGACCAGTGCTGAGCTGACCAGTGTTCACTCTGGCAACTTACCTGAAAGATAAGAGAGAGATAGATAGTTCAAACACTTATTCATGAGAGAATTAAACATTTATTACCACAGGCCAGAAGACCCTAGTCACGGACCATGGTCAGTGACCCTGGCCACGGACTCTGGTCACGGACCATGGTCAGTGACCCTGGTCACGGACCGTAATTCATGTGACAAATATTAAGGCAGAAATATTTTACATTCCTGTTTTTTTATTGCTCACACTCGACACCTCACACTCGACACCCCACACTCGACACCTCACACTCGACACCTCATACTCGACACCTCACACTCGACACCTCACACTCGACACCCCACATTCGACACCTCACACTCGACACCCCACACTCGACACCTCACACTCGACACCCCACACTCGACACCCTACACTCGACACCTCACACTCGACACCCTACACTCGACACCTCACACTCGACACCCCACACCTCACTCGACACCCCACACTCGACACCTCACACTCGACACCCCACACTCGACACCTCACACTCGACACCCCACACTCGACATCTCACACTCGACACCACGACGTTAACAGATCAAGAAACTCCCACAAGAGGAGTGAACCTTGCTCTCAACACAGGTACAACCTACCTGAGTTTGGTAGCGACCTTTGCTCTTCCCACTCACTACCACCACCACCACAATTGACGACCCAAACTGGTGTTCCTCTGAGCTCTTAATCCCCCACTACCATGAAAGTCAACTTCTTCAGGTACAAGATGGGGAAAAAATTGCCCAACACGGGACCAGGAGTTGAGATCAGCAGCATCAGTCGAACAACTGCCTCAAGGACCACAGGTTTATCGTCCTCCAGACAATCTTTAATATCGCGAGTAAACCACCGGGCAGATATATGATGACAGCAACGAGAGAGATCTTTTTTTATGTGTCTCACTCCTTCGCTATCTCAATATCGAAGATAACACGCAGCTAAGACGATTTTTGGCCAGAAATATTACGGCATAAATCACGGAGAATGGCTAGCCCCATCCTGGGTGGAAGATCTGTTTTGCTTCTATTTTTTTTTAACCTCCAGACTTTGGTCCCTAACACGGAGCTGTGTGTATATCTTTACCTACTTCCTTACCTGCTGCCATAAACACTATGTTAGGTATCAACATTAAAACATTTCCTATGAAGCTGCTGAGCATGTCTTCAAATGACGTTCTTGTTGCCACAAGGTTTAACATAAACAAACACGCAGTTGCTCTGACACCTGGGGAGTAAACGTTTGAGTTACCGCGGATACACACATTCCGTTTTCTGTGTCCGGAACTAAGAGGCAGTCAGTGCCACACGAATACTGAGAGAGAAACATACCACCACTGGCATCTCACTGATACACACTGACGTATCACTGCCCACTCCTACTCTTCATGTCTGGCACAGAAACATGAGCAACACTGAACTACCTGCTCAACGGGCTTCTTCAGTCGAATACAGACGTTTATAACATTGCCTGGAGATGGGAGAAGTGGAGATACTATGTTTAGGTGATTAGTCCCTCAGGCGTCATAGGTGGTCAGGCTCTCAGCCTTGAAGGTGGACAGTCCCTGGCCAATCACTGTCAGCACCTTGCCCAGTGTTCACTGTCAGCACCTTGCCCAGTGTTCACTGTCAGCACCTTGCCCAGTGTTCACTGTCAGCACCTTGCTGTGGTCACTGTCAGCACCTTGCCCAGTGTTCACTGTCAGCCCCTTGCCCAGTGTTCACTGTCAGCACCTTGCCCAGTGTTCACTGTCAGCACCTTGCTGTGGTCACTGTCAGCACCTTGCCCAGTGTTCACTGTCAGCACCTTGCTGTGGTCACTGTCAGCACCTTGCCCAGTGTTCACTGTCAGCACCTTGCTGTGGCCACTGACAGCACCTTGCCCAGTGTTCACTGTCAGCACCTTGCTGTGGCCACTGTCAGCACCTTGCCCAGTGTTCACTGTCAGCACCTTGCTGTGGCCACTGTCAGCACCTTGCCCAGTGTTCACTGTCAGCACCTTGCCCAGTGCTCACTGTCAGCACCTTGTGCATGTCAGACCTGCCAGTGTTCCTGTCAGCACCTTGCCCAGTGTTCACTGTCAGCACCTTGCCCAGTGTTCACTGTCAGCACTGCTGTGGTACTGTCAGCACTTGCCATGTCACTGTCAGCACCTGCTGTGGTCACTGTCAGCACTTGCCCAGTGTTCACTGTCACACCTTGCCCAGTGTCCTGTCAGCACCTTGCTGTGGTCACTGTCAGCACCTTGCCCAGTGTTCACTGTCAGCACCTTGCTGTGGTCACTGTCAGCACCTTGCTGTGGTCACTGACAGCACCTTGGCTACAGGTAGGGTAGCTCGCCACTTGGATAGAGGCAGGTCAAGTGTGCAAGTGTCGACCAGAGTGACAGTGGCAAAAGTCTCAAGGTCTAGCGAAACTCCGCGGGAAGTGACTGCCACTTTTCATTAAACTCCGCGGGAAGTGACTGCCACTTTTCATTATTTCTTTTTAACTCTTAAATAATAATAAAAAATATTTCAGAGTGCGTGTGTTACGAGGTGTTGACACGATATGGGAACCCCGGGGACCACCTGGCCTTCAGCCCTCAACATGTAGACCTCAGCCCTCAACCTTCACCTGCTGGGTCACCTCAGTCACCACCTACTGCACCACCACCTCCACCAGCTGGGTCACCTCAGTCACCACCACCTCCACCAGCTGGGTCACCTCAGTCACCACCTACTGCACCACCACCTCCACCAGCTGGGTCACCTCAGTCACCACCTCCCAGCTGGGTCACCTGTCACCACCCTGCCCACCCACCAGCTGGGTCACCTCAGTCACCACCACCTCCACCAGCTGGGTCACCTCAGTCACCACCTACTGCACCACCACCTCACAGCGGTCACTCAGTCACCACCACCTCCACCAGCTGGGTCACCTCAGTCACCACCACCTCCACCAGCTGGGTCACCTCAGTCACCACCTACTGCACCACCACCTCAACCTTCACCTGAATAAGGTGAAAACGAGAACGTGGTGAATGTAGGAAGTGGAAAGTGATGGCATCCACTGGCACCTAGTGGCGCCCACCAGCCAGTGGGTGCCAGCCAGACTTCCTCTTCCTGTTACCGTAACAACAATGTCATCAAGGGTGATATAACGACTGTTACCACATTAACTGTTAGTTTAACAACCCTATGCAGCCAACTACACTGCCTCGTTAACATTCCTTGGAATTAGCACACACCCACATACCTGCAACCACAATTACGTGGGTACACACACACACACAGCCAGGAGCTGTGAATCGACCCCTGCAACCATAACTAGGTGAGTACACACACACACACACACACAGGAATGAGCTTATCAACGACGGCCAACACGGTTTCAGGGATGGGAAATCCTGTGTCACAAACCTACTGGAGTTCTATGACAAGGTGACAGCAGTAAGACAAGAGAGAGAGGGGTGGGTAGATTGCATTTTCTTGGACTGTAAGAAGGCGTTTGACACAGTCCCACACAAGAGATTAGTGCAGAAGCTGGAGGACCAGGCAGGGATAACAGGGAAGGCACTACAATGGATCAGGGAATACCTGTCAGGAAGACAGCAGCGAGTCATGGTCCGTGGCGAGGTGTCAGAGTGGGCGCCGGTGACGAGTGGGGTTCCACAGAGGTCAGTCCTAGGACCGGTGCTGTTTCTGGTATTTGTGAACAACATGACGGAAGGAATAGACTCCGAAGTGTCCCTGTTTGCAGATGATGTGAAGTTGATGAGAAGAATTCAATCGGACGAGGACCAGGCAGAACTACAAAGGGATCTGGACAGGCTGCAAGCCTGGTCCAGCAATTGGCTCCTGGAGTTCAACCCCACCAAGTGCAAAGTCATGAAGATTGGGGAAGGGCAAACAAGACCGCAGACGGAGTACAGTCTAGGGGGCCAGAGACTACAAACCTCAATCAAGGAAAAAGATCTTGGGGTGAGTATAACACCAGGCACATCTCCTGAGGCGCACATCAACCAAATAACTGCTGCAGCATACGCGGGCCTAGCAAACCTAAGAACAGCATTCCGACATCTTAATAAAGAATCGTTCAGGACCCTGTACACTGTGTACGTTAGGCCCATACTGGAGTATGCAGCACCAGTTTGGAACTCACATTTAGCCAAGCACGTAAAGAAGCTAGAGAAAGTGCGATGCAACAAGACTAGTCCCGGAGCTAAGGGGTATGTCCTACGAGGAGAGGTTAAGGGAAATCGACCTGACGACACTGGAGGACAGGAGAGATAGGGGGGACATGATAACGACATATAAAATACTGAGAGGAATTGAGAAGGTTGACAGAGACAGAATGTTCCAGAGATGGGACACAGCAACAAGGGGACACAGTTGGAAGTTGAAGACTCAGATGAATCACAGGGATGTTAGGAAGTATTTCTTCAGTCACAGAGTGGTCGGGAAGTGGAATAGCTTGGGAAGCGATGTAGTGGAGGCAGGTTCCATACATAGCTTTAAGAAGAGGTATGATAAAGCTCATGGCGCAGGGAGAGTGACCCAGTAGCGGCCAGTGAAGAGGCGGGCCAGGAGCTAGGTCTCGACCCTGCAACCACAACTAGGTGAGTACACACACACACACACAAGTTGCCTGACACTACATATATGATCTTTTATATAATGTGGGTTTTGTTTTTCATATCAATGAGGTGGTGATTAAGGAGAGCCACCGTGTGTTTAAGGAGCTGCACCTCCCCACAGGTGCCGACCTGCTGACTCCACAACCACCACACGTGGCACCACGCGTGGCACCACACGTAGCACCAAGCATGGTACCATCTTATGCAACAGGAAGCTGGTTAGTTTCCTAAGACGTGGCAAGACCTGGGTCACAGGTCACTACCTGAGACACACCAGTGTATTAACAGAACAGCAGCAGCCACAGCACCATCAGAAGCTGCAGCAACAGGAACAGAGGAAGCAACACAGCAACACTAGTAGTGGCAGTAACGCAAGAGAGGAAGCAACAACAGCAACACTAGTAGTGGCAGTAACGTAACAGAGGAAGCAACAACAGCAACACTAGTAGTGGCAGTAACGCAAGAGAGGAAGCAACAACAGCAACACTAGTAGTGGCAGTAACGCAAGAGAGGAAGCAACAACAGCAACACTAGTAGTGGCAGTAACGTAACAGAGGAAGCAACAACAGCAACACTGTAGTGGCAGTAACGTAACAGAGGAGCAACAACAGCAACACTAGTAGTGGCAGTAACGTAACAGAGGAAGCAACAACAGCAACACTAGTAGTGGCAGTAACGTAACAGAGGAAGCAACAACAGCAACACTAGTAGTGGCAGTAACGTAACAGAGGAAGCAACAACAGCAACACTGGTAGTGGCAGTAACGTAACAGAGGAAGCAACAACAGCAACACTAGGGAGTGGCAGTAACGTAACAGAGGAAGAACAACAGCAACACTAGTAGTGGCAGTAACGCAAGAGAGGAAGCAACAACAGCAACACTGGTAGTGGCAGTAACGTAACAGAGGAAGCAACAACAGCAACACTGGTAGTGGCAGTAACGTAACAGAGGAAGCAACAACAGCAACACTAGTAGTGGCAGTAACGCAAGAGAGGAAGCAACAACAGCAACACTGGTAGTGGCAGTAACGTAACAGAGGAAGCAACAACAGCAACACTGGTAGTGGCAGTAACGCAAAGAGGAAGAACAACAGCAACACTGGTAGTGGCAGTAACGTAACAGAGGAAGCAAACAGCAACACTGGTAGTGGCAGTAACAACAGAGAAGCAACAACACACACTAGTAGTGGCAGTCACCAACAGAGGAAGCAACAACACAACACTGAGTGGCAGTAACGTAACAGAGGAAGCAACACACACACTGTAGTGGCAGTAACTAACAGAGGACACATTCAAACCACCACACCACAGTTCACCACCACACCACCACATCACTCACTACCACAACCACTAGCTGCACACCACTAACACAGGAAGCACACCACTACCACCACCGTTACCATAACCACCACGAGACACAACCCTCACACACCAGGGCAGCACACTACCCAACACAACCACCACTACCACCACCGTTCACCACCACTACCACCACCATCACTACCACTACCACCACCACCACTACCACCACCACTAACACCACCGTTCACCACCACTACCACCACCGTTCACCATCACTACCACCACCACTACCACAACCATCACCACCACCATCACCACCACTACCACCACCATTCACCAACACTACCACCACCACTACCACCTCACAGTCCCTACATTGTTAAAATATTTAATGAAATAATTCTGAGTTCAACTTTCCAACATTATAAATTATAGTGTTCGCGTATGTAAATTATAGTTGACATGAAATGAAGGACAGTGAGTAAATTATACTACTGACACCATGCTATATACACCAGGCTATATACACCAGGCTATGTACACCAGGCTCATGGCTATACACCAGGCTATATACACAGGCTATCAGGCTATATACACCAGGCTATGTACACCAGGCTATATACACCAGGCTATATCACACTATACCAGGCTATATACACCAGGCTATATACACCAGGCTATACACACCAGGCTATATACACCAGGCTATATACACTTACAGGCTATACACACCAGGCTATATACCACCAGGCTATACACGCATATACACCAGGCTATATACACCAGGCTATATACACCAGGCTATATACACCAGGCTATATACACCAGGCTATCACACCAGCAAGGCTATATACACCAGGCTATATACACCAGGCTATATACACCAGGCTATATACACCAGGCTATATACACCAGGCTATATACACCAGGCTATATACACCAGGCTATATACACCAGGCTATATACACCAGGCTATGTACACCAGGCTATATACACCAGGCTATATACACCAGGCTATACACACCAGGCTATATACACCAGGCTATATACACCAGGCTATACACACCAGGCTATGTACACCAGGCTATACACACCAGGCTATATACACCAGGCTATACACACCAGGCTATATACACCAGGCTATATACACCAGGCTATATACACCAGGCTATGTACACCAGGCTATATACACCAGGCTATATACACCAGGCTATATACACCAGGCTATATACACCAGGCTATATACACCAGGCTATATACACCAGGCTATATACACCAGGCTATATACACCAGGCTATACACACCAGGCTATATACACCAGGCTATACACACCAGGCTATACACACCAGGCTATATACACCAGGCTATACACCCAGGCTATACACACCAGGCTATATACACCAGGCTATACACACCAGGCTATATACACCAGGCTATATACACCAGGCTTATACACCAGGTTATACACACCAGGCTATATACTCCAGGTTATATACACCAGGCTATACACACCAGGCTATATACACCAGGCTATATACACCAGGCTATACACACCAGGCTATATACACCAGGCTATGTACACCAGCAACACCAGGCTATGTACACCAGCAACAGGCTATACACACCAGGCTATACACACCAGGCTATAAACACCAGGCTATACACACCAGGCTATACATACCAGGCTATATACACCAGGCTATACACACCAGTCTATATACACGAGGCTATATACACGAGGCTATACACACCAGGCTATACACACCAGGCTATACACACCAGGCTATATACACCAGGCTATATACACCAGGCTATACACACCAGGTTATATACACCAGGCTATACATACCAGACTATATACAGGCTATACACAACAGGCTATATACACGAGGCTATACATACCAGGCTATATACAGGCTATACACACAGGTTATATACACAGGCTATACATACCAGACTATATACAGGCTATACACAACAGGCTATATACACAGGCTATACATACCAGGCTAGTATATGCACAAAGTGATACACATGAGGCACCTCCCATTCAGTGAAGTGGTGCCAGACGCACGAGTGTGTGTAGTGCCAGACGTACAAGTGTTTGGTGCCAGACGTACAAATGTGTAGTGCCATACGTACGAGTGTGTGGTGCAAGATATAAAAGTGTGTGGTGCCAGAGGTTCGTGTGTGGTGCCAGACGTACAAATGTGTGTGTGTGTGTGTGTGTGTGTGTGTACTCACCTAGTTGTGGTTGCAGGGGTTGAGTCACAGCTCCTGGCCCCACGTCTTCACTGGTCACTACTAGGTCACTCTCCCTGCTCCATGAGCTTTATCATACCTCTTCTTAAAGCTATGTATGGATCCTGCCTTCACTACATCACTTCCCATACTATTCCACTTCCTGATAACTCTGTGACTGAAGAAATACTTCGTAACATCCCTGTGATTCATCTGAGTCTTCAACTTCCAATTGTGTCCCCTTGTTGCTATGTCCCATCTCTGGAACATCCTGTCTCTGTCCACTTTGTCAATTCCTCTCATTATTTTATATGTCATTATCATATCCTCCCTATATCTCTTGTCCGCCAGTGTCGTCAGGTCGATTTCCCTTAACCTCTCCTCGTAGGACATGCCCTCTTAGCTCCAGGACTAGTCTTGTTGCAAACCATTGCACTTTCTCTAATATCCTTATGTGCTTGGCTAGATGTGGGTTCCAAACTGGTGCTGCATACTCCAATATAGGCCTGACGTACACGCTGTACAGGGTCCTGAACAATTCCTTATTGAGATGTCGGAATGCTATTCTTAGTTTTGCTAGGCGCCCATATACTGCAGCAATTATTTGGTTGATGTGAGCCTCAGGAGATGTGCCCATTGTTATACTGACCCCAAGTTCCTTTTCCTTGAGTGCAGTTTGTAGTCTCTGGGCCCCTATACTGTACTCCGTCTGCGGTCTTCTTTGCCCTTCCCCAATCTTCATGACTTTGCATTTGGTGGGGTTGAACTCCAGAAGCTTTCTGGACCAGGCCTGCAGCCTGTCCAGATCCCTTTGTAGTTCTGCCTGGTCTTCGTCCGATTGAATTCTTCTCATTAACTTCATATCATCTGCAAATAGGGACACTTCTGAGTCTATTCCTTCCAGCATGTCATTCACATACATCCAGAAACAGCACCGGTCCTAGGTCTGACCCCTGTGGAACTCCCGCTCGTCACAGGCGCCCCTCTGACAACTCGTCACGTACCATGACTCGCTTATGTCTTCCCGACAGGTATTCTCTGATCCATTGAAGTGCCTTTCATATTATACCTGCCTAGTCCTCCAGCTTTTGCACTAATTTCTTGTGTAGAACTGTGTCAAAAGCCTTCTTAAAATCCAAGAAAACGCAATCTACCCACCCCTCTCTCTCTTGTTTTACTGCTGTCACCCTGTCATAGAACTCCAGTAGGTTTGTGACACAGGATTTTGCGTCCCTGAAACCGTGCAGGTTGTCGTTAAGCTCCTTCCTTTCTAGGTGTTCCACCACTCTTCTCCAGATAATCTTCTCCATGACTTTGCCTACTATACATGTCAGTGACACTGGTCTGTAGTTTAGTGCTTCGTGTCTGTCTCCTTTTTTAAAAATTGGGACAACATTTGCTGTGTTGAAGATTGTTGTTGTTAGTAGTACACAAAGCGCCTCTGCTCCCTCTCTCAGGACCCATGGAGAGATGTTATCTGGCCCCATCGCCTTTGAGGTATCTAGCTCGCTTAGCAGCCTCTTCACTTCTTCCTCGGTTGTATGTATTGTGTCCAACACTTGATGGTGTACCCCATCTCTCCGTCTTTCTGGAGTCCCTTCTCTCTCCTCTGTGAACACTTCTTTGAATCTCATGTTCAGCTCCTCACATACTTCTCGGTCGTTTCTTGTGATCTCTCCTCCTTCCTTCCTTAGCCTGATCACCTGGTCCTTGACTGTTGTTTTCCTCCTGATGTGGCTGTACAACAGCTTCGGGTCAGATTTGGTGTTCGCTGCTATGTCATTTTCGTATTGTCATTGGGTCTCCCTTCTTACCTTTGCATATTTGTTTCATACAAAGAGTACGTACCCTTTATTCAGAGCATGTTAACACACCCATATAGGCTGCCCCTCCAACCAGCGAACCATCGTTAAGGGTTTGATGATCGGGGCCCCATCATCAAATCAACGACTCGGTTCAGCCAATGATAATGCGGATCTGACAATGGCAAAGGTGATGTGGATACCACTCGCAAATTTGTCATTGTCATTCCTGCATTGAGCTGGTTGTGGTACGGTTGTCTCTGTCTATTGGCTGCTGTCTTGCCTTGACTACCGTGGCGTGCACTAATACTACTCTCTCTGTATATAGTGTACATACATGTACAAAGCCTTATAATATACTTGGTGAAGGAAAATACAAAAGTCATATAATCATAATTGCTTGGTGAAGGAAATACAATTCAAAGCATTTTCTACTATCTTTCTTTGCTCCAAGCTCCCTTTTACACTCAGGATAACTGGCCTTAGAACCTGAGGTTGTAATAATATTCATTTCTGGCTCTACGACTTTTCTCCTTATTCTCCTGGGTCCTTTGCCTTCTATACTTCTTCCATTCTCTCGCACACTTGGTTTTGGCCTCTCTACACCTTTGTGTGAACCAAGGGCTCATCCTGGCCTCGTTATTTCTGTTGCCCTTGGATACAAACCTCTCCTCAGCTTCCTTGCATATTGTATCAATATTGGTAGAATTACCGACAATATGTTAAGTAAAAAGGACACAAATGCAACTAATGTGACATTTTATTGTAGCAACATTTTGCTCTCCAGGAGCTTTATCAAGCCACAATAAAATGTCACATTAGTTGCATTTGTGTCCTTTTCCTTGCACATTGTTGTCACATGATGGAATATGTGACTTCCCTACCAGTTCTCTCTCCCACTGTGTGTGTGTGTGTGTGTGTGTGTGTGTGTGGTGCCAGACGTAAGAATGTTACATTCAGTACCTTATTAAAGACTCAAGACACTTGTTCTCATCTTTCACAGTAACCAACATAAATAACTAAGATAGTGGCCAGGCTTCCAATTATATATTTTGTTAATCTATGAAGTTAACCCCAGCAGGAGAGTCAAGGTCATAAGCCAGTTACCTTCACCTTGCATCACCCTCAAGTGCTTCCTGACACTCTAGCTGTTGGCACTTAAGTTAATGCCAGGACTAAGGCTGGCCCACGAGTAGAAGAACCCCCGAAATCGTCACAGGTAAATTATTATTATTATTATTATTATTATTATTATTATTATTATTACTACTACGAGTGTGGAAACGCTAAGCCCTTAGGAGTCATAAAAGTCAGGATGTCTGGCATCACACAGGTCAGTCTTCACATAGGTCAGGCTTCATACAAGTCAGTCATCACACAGGTCAGGCATCACACAGGTCAGTTTTCACAGAGACCAGGCTTCATACAGGTCAGTCTTCACATAGGTCAGGTAACACACAGTTCAGGTATCATACAGGTCAGGCATCACACAGGCAAGGCATCACACAGGTCAGGTATCATACAGGTCAGGCATCACACAGGCCAGGCATCACACAGGTCAGGTATCATAGAGGTCAGGCATCACACAGGTCAGGTATCATACAGGTCAGGAATCACACAGTTCAGGTATCATACAGGTCAGGCATCACACAGGTCAGGTATCATACAGGTCAGGCATAACACAGTTCAGGTATCACACAGGTCAGGCATCACACAGGCCAGGCATCACACAGGTCAGGTATCACACAGGTCAGGTATCATACAGGTCAGGCATCACACAGGTCAGGTAACGCACAGTTCAGGTAACTCACAGTTCAGGTATCACACAGGTCAGGCATCCCACAGGTCAGGTATCACATAGGTCAGGTATCATACAGGTCAGGCATCACACAGGTCAGGCAACTCACAGTTCAGGCATCACACAGGTCAGGTATCACACAGGTCAGGCATTACACAGATCAGGTATCATACAGGTCAGGCATCACACAGGTCAGGCTTCACACAGGTCAGACATCACACAGGTCAGGCATCAAACAGGTCAGGAATCATACATGTCAGGCTTCACACAGATCAGGTATCACACAGGTCAGGCATCACACAGGTCAGGCATCACACAGGTCAGGTATGACACAGGTCAGGCATCACACAGGTCAGGTATGACACAGGTCAGGCATCACAGGTCAGGTATGACACAGGTCAGGCATCACACAGGTCAGGTATGACACAGTCAAGCATCACATAGGTCAGGTATGACACAAGTCAGGCATCACACAGGTCAGGTATGACACAGGTCAGGCAGCACACAGGTCAGGCATCATACAGGTCAGACATCACACAGGTCGGGTATCATACAGGTCAGGCATCACACAGGTCAGGCATCACACAGGTCAGGTATCATACAAGTCAGGCATCACATAGGTCAGGCTTCAAACAGGTCAGGTATCACACAGGTCAAGCATCACACAGGTCAGGCATCACACAGGTCAGGTATCATACTGGTCAGGCTTCATACTGGTCAGGCTTCACACAGGTCAAGCTTCATACAGGTCAGGCTTCATACAGGTCAGGTATCACATAGGTCAGGCATCACACAGGTCAGGTATCACACAGGTCAGGCATCACACAGGTCAGGCATCACACAGGTCAGGTATCACACAGGTTAGGCATCACACAGGTCAGGTTTCACAGGTCAGGTATCACACAGGTCAGGCATCACACAGGTCAGGCATCACACAGATCAGGCATCACACAGGTCAGGTATCATACAGATCAGGTATCAAACAGGTCAGGCATCACACAGGTCAGGTATCACAAGTCAGGAATCACACAGGTCAGGCTTCACACAGGTCAGGTATCACACAGGTCAGGTACCATAGGTCAGGCATCACAGGTCAGGCATCACACAGGTCAGGCATCACACAGGTCAGGTATCACACAGGTCAGGTATGACACAAGTCAGGCATCACACAGGTCAGATATGACACAGGTAAGGCATCACACAGGTCAGATATGACACAAGTCAGGCATCACACAGGTCAGGTATGACACAGGTAAGGCATCACACAGGTCAGGCATCACACAGGAGACGGAGTCAGGAGCTGCATCTCGACCCTCGGAAACACAGGTCAGGCTTCACACAGGTCAGGTATGACACAGGTCAGACATGGTTAAGGCGGTAGTTAAGTATTAAACCAGCCTATTTTAACTTAGTTTAACCTGCTTCAGCATGACGTGACAGTGTCAAGCTCAGAACTACGCTGATTTACCCTGCCTTGCTCGACCCTATCTGACCCCCCACCCCCTTCTCTCAACACACATCGTGTAAAAGCTGAATTAAAAAAAAATTATCAGGATCTGAGAGACACGATGTATAGAGACACTCAAGGAAATGCATCTGACCCAGGAGACGGAGTCAGGAGCTGCATCTCGACCCTCGGAAACACAGTTGGGTGAGTACACAAACACACAGTTACAGATATAACACAGGACAGGGCAGACTGCATGTTCCTAGACTTAAGAGTGCATGTAATAGTGCTCCTCACTAGATGATGGAGAGATAGAGACAGCATACATGCACAAGTTTGCAAGCACAGAAGCTCCAGGATAACAGAGAATGCGCTATGAGGAGAGAGAAAAATAACTAAGCTTAAGGATCTTGCATGAAAGAGAGACCAGGAGGTCGTGATTACGGAGCTATGTCCAGAGGAAATGAATTAATAGGTGGGATAAGAACATAATGTTAGTAATGGTAGTAATGGCAGGTCCAGGGAGAAGAGAACATAGATGGAAAGTAAGCGACAGCCCACAGGGACGCTACGACGTCCACTTTCAATCTTAAGAGTTGTGGGGAAATATAATGAGCTGGATACGGACTTGGGAGGATGAAAACTCAGTACACAGTTTCAAAAATAGGTATGGTAAACCATAATAGGCCAGAAAGTAGTAATGCTTGTTACTACAAGATTTAGTCAGAACATGAAAATAAAACCACGAAAACACAACTAGAAAATATCACACATGGATACACAGAGGAGCCATGATCGACCCTCGACAACACAAATAGGCCAGCACAGGTAGTACACACGCGGCACTTGCTGTTGAGGAAGGTAGAGTCAGATGTCACCTGTGGATTTACCAACGAAAAACTTATCACATAATATAACTCAAGGTTAAATGTCTGATTACAACTACAAACATCACCCACATGATCAGATATTACATCATAGATCCCCAGCCTGGACGACCCGCTAACACCACCACAGATCACCAGCCTGGACGACTCGCTAACAACACCACAGATCACCAGCCTGGACGACTCACTAACAACACCACAGATCACCAGCCTGGACGACCCGCTAACAACACCACAGATCACCAGCCTGACGACTCACTAACAACACCACAGATCACCAGCCTGGACGACACGCTAACAACACCACAGATCACCAGCCTGGACGACCCGCTAACAACACCACAAATCACCAGCCTGGACGACCCGCTAACAACACCACAGATCACCAGACCTCACTAACAACACCACAGATCACCAGCCCTGGACGACCCGCTAACAACACCACAAATCACCAGCCTGGACGACGACTAACAACACCACAGATCACCAGCTGACACCGCTAACAACACCACAGATCACCAGCCTGACGACTCACTAACAACACCACAATCACCAGCCTGGACGACCCACAACAACAACCACAGATCACCAGCCTGGACGACCCGCTAACAAACCACAGATCACCAGACTCACTAACAACACCACAGATCACCAGCCTGGACGACCCGCTAACAAAACAACAGATCACCAGACTCACTAACAACACCACAGATCACCAGCCTGGACGACCCGCTAACAACACCACAGATCACCAGACTCACTAACAACACCACAGATCACCAGCCTGGACGACCCGCTAACAACACCACAGATCACCAGACTCACTAACAACACCACAGATCACCAGCCTGGACGACCCGCTAACAAAACCACAGATCACCAGACTCACTAACAACACCACAGATCACCAGCCTGGACGACCCGCTAACAACACCACAGATCACCAGACTCACTAACAACACCACAGATCACCAGCCTGGACGACCCTGCTAACAAACCACAGATCACCAGACTCACTAACAACACCACAGATCACCAGCCTGGACGACCCGCTAACACCACACATCACCAGCCTGGACGACCCGCTAACACCACCACAGATCACCAGCCTGGACGACCCGCTAACAACACCACAGATCACCAGCCTGGACGACTCACTAACAACACCACAGATCACCAGCCTGGACGACTCACTAACAACACCACAGATCACCAGCCTGGACGACTCGCTAACAACACCACAGATCACCAGCCTGGACGACTCGCTAACAACACCACAGATCACCAGCCTGAACGACTCACTAACAACACCACAGATCACCAGCCTGAACGACCCGCTAACAACACCACAGATCACCAGCCTGGACGACTCGCTAATAATACCACAGATCACCAGCCTGGACGACTCGCTAACAACACCACCGATCACCAGCCTGAACGACCCGCTAACAACACCACAGATCACCAGCCTGGACGACTCACTAACAACACAGATTCCTCAGCCTGACAGATTTCATCAGATGACGTCAGGAAATCATCCCGTGTGATTAAACACGACAGAAAACTGAGCTAACTTTTTCTCGCATTGAGTAGCTATGAGAGATTAAGGGAGCAGCGCACTGTGCAGGAAGAGAGAGAGAGAGATTTTGACTATTAGCACCACTGAAAGTATCCAACAACTACTACCACATCTCTCAACACCACTGAAGGTATCCCAATACCACTACCACACCTCTCAACACTACTGAAGGTATCCCACCACCACCACACCTCTCAACACCACTAAAGGTATCCCACCACCACACCTCTCAACACCACTAAAGGTATCCCACCATCACACCTCTCAACACCACTGAAGGTATCCCACCACCACCACACCTCTCAACACCATTGAAGGTATCCAACTACCCTTACCACACCTCTCACCAACACTGAAGGGATCCCACCACCACTACCACACCTCTCACCAACACTGAAGGGATCCCACCACCACTACCACACCTCTCACTAACACTGAAGGGATCCCACCACCACTACCACACCTCTCACCAACACTGAAGGGATCCCACCACCACTACCACACCTCTCACCATCCCTGGGTGGAACTGGTAGTGACACTTGGTCTGATATATAACAACATACTCACGTATGTCAAAGATACACATTACACTCAACACATTAACAGAGCATCTGCCCGACACATGGCCACTCTGATTCATCTGACAGAGGGAGATTAATTACAGAGGTGTTAGCAGGTAAATATCTAGGTCAGAGCTTTGTGCCTGGCACCTCCAGACGTCACAGTGCCAATGCACTGCCACAAAGCGAGACAAAAGGCGAGATTCAAGCATATTTTTTAAGTCACGAGATAGAGGAAAAGAAGATTGTTGGTGGAGGAGTGTTGGTGGTGCATTGTTGGGGGTTAAGTGAAGTGTTGGTGGTGCAGTTTTGGTGTGCAGTGTTGGCGTGCAGTGTTGGGGTGCAGTGTTGGGTGCAGTGTTGGTGGTGCAGTGTTGGGGGTTAAGTGAAGTGTTGGTGGTGCAGAGTTGGTGTGCAGTGTTGGTGTGCAGTTTTGGGGTGCAGTATTGGTGTGCAGTGTTGAGGTGCAGTGTTGGTGGTGCAGTGTTGGTGGTGCAGTTTTGGTGGTGCAGAGTTGGTGTGCAGTTTTGGTTGTGCAGTTGGTGTGCAGTGTTGGGGTGCAGTGTTGGTGTGCAGTTTGGTGTGCAGTGTTGGTGTGCAGTGTTGGGGTGCAGTGTTGGTGTGCAGTGTTGGGGTGCAGTGTTGGGGTGCAGTGTTGGTGGTGCAGTTTTGGTGGTGCAGAGTTGTGTGCAGTGTTGGGGTGCAGTGTTGGGGTGCATTGTTGGTGGTGCAGTTTTGGTGGTGCAGAGTTGGTGTACAGTGTTGGGGTGCAGTGTTGGTGGTGCAGTTTTGGTGGTGCAGAGTTGGTGTGCAGCGTTAGTGGTGCAGTGTTGGTTCCGTAGCTGCCTGTTGGTGCAGAGTTGGTGGAGGAGTGTTAGTGGTGCAGTGTTGGTGGTGCAGTTTTGGTGGTGCACAGTTGGTGGTGCAGTTTTGGTGGTGCAGTGTTGGTGGTGCAGTGTTTGTGGTGCAGTGTTGGTGGTGCAGTGTTGGTGGTGCAGCTGCCTGGTAGTGCAATGTTGGTAGTGCAGCTGCCTGGTGGTGATGTGTTGGTGGTGCAGTGTTGGCGGTGCACCTGCCTGGTAGTGCAGTGTTGGTGGTGCAGCTGCCTGGTAGTGCAATGTTGGTAGTGCAGCTGCCTGGTGGTGAAGTGTTGGTGTTGAAGTGTTGGTGCTGTAGTGTTGGTGTAGTGTTGGTGTTGTAGTGTTGGTGGTGAAATGCTGGTTGTGCAGAGTTGGTGGTGCAGTGTTGGTGTTTCAGCTGCCTGGTGTTGCAGTGTTGGTGTTGCAGCTGCCTGGTGGTGCAGACGTCATGTGGTTGGCACAAGGCCCAGGCTCTCCCCACAGTGCCAAGGTGTCCTCAACCTGCCACCATCACTGACACCCTAAATGCCTGCCTCAGTGCCAACCTCACAGCCTCAGTGCCAACCTCATAGCCTCAGTGCCAACCTCATAGCCTCAGTGCCAACCTCATAGCCTCAGTGCCAACCTCATAGCCTCAGTGCCATCTCACAGCCTCGGTGCCTATCTTACAGCCTCAGTGCCTACCTCACAGCCTCAGTACCTACCTCACAGCCTCAGTGTCTACCTCAGAACCTCAGTGTCAACCTCACAGCCTCAGTGCCTACCTCAGAGCCTCAGTGCCAACCTTACAGCCTCAGTGCCAACCTCACAGCCTCAGTGCCTACCTCACAGCCTCAGTGTCAACCTCACAGCCTCAGTGCCTATCTCAGTGCCAACAGTGCGTATAAAAGTGCCAGCTTCAGTGCCAACCTCAAGCCAGGTGTCACAGGTGGAGACCGTCGTCACACTCATGACTAAACATAATTTCTTCAACATTTGTGTTTTATCCACAACATTATCTCCCTCGTGATGTTTATGAATGTTATCGGCAGGATCTCTGCTTGTACCTGGTCTTGTGGTGTCTGCTTGTACCTGGTCTTGTGGTGTCTGCTTGTACCTGGTCTTGTGGTGTCTGCTTGTACCTGGTCTTGTGGTGTCTGCTTGTACCTGGTCTTGTGGTGTCTGCTTGTACCTGGTCTTGTGGTGTCTGCTTGTACCTGGTCTTGTGGTGTCTGCTTGTACCTGGTCTTGTGGTGTCTGCTTGTACCTGGTCTTGTGGTGTCTGCTTGTACCTGGTCTTGTGGTGTCTGCTTGTACCTGGTCTTGTGGTGTCTGCTTGTACCTGGTCTTGTGGTGTCTGCTTGTACCTGGTCTTGTGGTGTCTGCTTGTACCTGGTCTTGTGGTGTCTGCTTGTACCTGGTCTTGTGGTGTCTGCTTGTACCTGGTCTTGTGGTGTCTGCTTGTACCTGGTCTTGTGGTGTCTGCTTGTACCTGGTCTTGTGGTGTCTGCTTGTACCTGGTCTTGTGGTGTCTGCTTGTACCTGGTCTTGTGGTGTCTGCTTGTACCTGGTCTTGTGGTGTCTGCTTGTACCTGGTCTTGTGGTGTCTGCTTGTGCCTAGGTCTTGTGGTGTCTGCTTGTACCTGGTCTTGTGGTGTCTGCTTGTACCTGGTCTTGTGGTGTCTGCTTGTACCTGGTCTTGTGGTGTGTGCTTGTACCTGGTCTTGTGGTGTCTGCTTGTACCTGGTCTTGTGGTGTCTGCTTGTACGTGGTCTTGTGGTGTCTGCTTGTACCTGGTCTTGTGGTGTCTGCTTGTACCTGGTCTTGTGGTGTCTGCTTGTACCTGGTCTTGTGGTGTCTGCTTGTACCTGGTCTTGTAGTGTCTGCTTGTACGTGGTCTTGTGGTGTCTGCTTGTACTGGTCTTGTGGTGTCTGCTTGTACCTGGTCTTGTGGTGTCTGCTTGTACCTGGTCTTGTGGTGTCTGCTTGTACCTGGTCTTGTGGTGTCTGTACCTGGTCTTGTGGTGTCTGCTTGTACCTGGTCTTGTGGTGTCTGCTTGTACCTGGTCTTGTGGTGTCTGTACCTGGTCTTGTGGTATCTGTACCTGGTCTTGTGGTGTCTGTACCTGGTCTTGTGGTGTCTGCTTGTACCTGGTCTTGTGGTATCTGTACCTGGTCTTGTGGTGTCTGTACCTGGTCTTGTGGTATCTGTACCTGGTCTTGTGGTTCTGTACCTGGTCTTGTGGTATCTGTACCTGGTCTTGTGGTTCTGTACCTGGTCTTGTGGTGTCTGTACCTGGTCTTGTGGTGTCTGTACCTGTCTTGTGGTGTCTGTACCTGGTCTTGTGGTGTCTGTACCTGGTCTTGTGGTGTCTGCTTGTACCTGGTCTTGTGGTGTCTGTACCTGGTCTTGTGGTGTCTGCTTGTACCTGGTCTTGTGGTGTCTGTACCTGGTCTTGTGGTGTCTGCTTGTACCTGGTCTTGTGGTGTCTGTACCTGGTCTTGTGGTGTCTGTACCTGGTCTTGTGGTGTCTGCTTGTACCTGGTCTTGTGGTGTCTGTACCTGGTCTTGTAGTGTCTGTACCTGGTCTTGTGGTGTCTGCTTGTACCTGGTCTTGTGGTGTCTGTACCTGGTCTTGTGGTGTCTGTACCTGGTCTTGTGGTGTCTGCTTGTACCTGGTCTTGTGGTGTCTGTACCTGGTCTTGTGGTGTCTGCTTGTACCTGGTCTTGTGGTGTCTGTACCTGGTCTTGTGGTGTCTGCTTGTACCTGGTCTTGTGGTGTCTGCTTGTACCTGGTCTTGTGGTGTCTGCTTGTACCTGGTCTTGTGGTGTCTGTACTTTGTCTTGTGGTCTCTGTACCTGGTCTTGTGGTGTCTGCACCTGGTCTTGTGGTGTCTGCACCTGGTCTTGTGGTGTCTGTACCTGTCTTGTGGTGTCTGTTTACCTACACTCGTTGTGTATCTCCACACAGTGAGTGAAACGTTGACACAATAGAAACTTGCTGAGTATCTGTCACCTCTCCTGGTCGGTCCAGTTCTGCTGAGTGACGGAGAGTGTGACATGCTGAGTGTGTTATATTTTATTCGGCGTATGCCACACACCCATACAGGGACTCCATCGTTATACCAGTACCTTGGTTCAACCAGCCAGCCAATCACAAAGAAGCCAGTCAAAGTTGTGAAGCGACGTAGGACGCTGGTGAAGCAGCTTTGGCAGACATACCTTCCCTGCTGGTCGCTACGGCTCTCACCGTGTCTTGTGCTCTGTATGTAACTGTGAACACTGTACACGGGCTATATACAAATTCTAAATACCAGCTTGCTTTTGGTAAAGGAAATACAATCATTTACTCAACTGCTTTGTGCTGGTTCCCAAGTGATTATTTTGCTACGGCAAGGTGTGCAGGTCCAATAGTCTACACCTGCGTTCGTAACAGTGTGTGTAAGGGAGTGAGGGGGAGAGTGAGGGAGTGAGGGAGTGAGGGAGTGAGGGTAAGAGTGAGGAAGGGCAGCAATGGTAGCAACATCTCAGGTCAACATGGACACAACACTTCCATACTTCCTCCATGAGTCATTTGTAGTGTACTCCACACCTGAACCTCACTCACCGGGAGGCTCTTACTGACGGCAGGTGTGATGCAGGGTGGCAGTGTGTGGCTGAGTGGCAGGTGTGTGGCTGGGCGGCAGGTGTGTGGCTGAATGGCAGGTGTGTGGCTGGCTGGCTGGCTGGCAGGTGTCTGGCTGAGTGGTGGGTGTGATGCAGGCTGGCAGGTGTGTGATGCAGGTTGTCAGGTGTGTGATGCAGGTTGTCAGGTGTGTGATGCAGGTTGTCAGGTGTGTGATGCAGGTTGTCGGGTGTGTGTGATGTAGGGTGACAGATGTGTGATGCAGGTTGCCAGGTGTGAGAGGCACACAAGAACAAGTATATGACAGGTGTGCGGTGCCAGTTAAGAGCCCCGTTCCCTTGACCTGCTCTATCCGGTGCCAAGATTTACCACGACACGTGGGCACCACACCTGCCATCCTCCCCTACCACCACCCACATACCCACAACTACCACCACCCACTACCACAACTACCACCACCACATACCCACAACTACCACCACCCACATACCACAACTACCACCACCCACTACCACAACTACCACCACCCAACTTTCACGGCACACATAAGTACGATAAGGCACCTAAATTACTGGAAACGGTTGAAGGTCCTTGATCTGTATTCCTGGAGCGCAGGCGAGAGAGATACATGATAATATACACTTGGAAGGTCCTGGAGGGATTGGTACCAAACTTGCACACGAAAATCACTCCCTATGAAAGCAAAAGACTCGGCAGGAGATGCAACATTCCCCCAATGAAAAGCAGGGCGCCACGAGTACATTGAGAGACAACACAATAAGTGTTCGGGGCCCAAGACTGTTCAACTGCCTCCCAGCATACATAAGGGGGATTACCAATAGACCCCTGGCTGTCTTCAAGAAGGCACTGGACAGGCACCTAAAGTCAGTACCTGACCAGCCGGGCTGTGGTTCGTACGTCAGTTTGCGTGCGGCCAGCAGTAACAGTCTGGTTGATCAGACCCTGATCCCCCATGAGGCATGTCTCAGACCGAGCCGCGGGGGCGTTGACCCCCGAAACCCTCTCCAGGTAAACCCACATACCCACTAACAGAAGCTCTGCTGGAAGATGTCGTAGCTGATGAACCTTTAATGGAACACTTGACCACATTTCGCTGACACCACTGGAGTCTGCCACCTCAGGCTGCCACCACTGGAGTCTGCCACCTCAGGCTGCCACCACTGGAGTCTGCCACCTCAGGCTGACACCACTGGAGTCTGCCACCTCAGGCTGACACCACTGGAGTCTGCCACACTGGAGTCTGCCACCTCAGGCTGACACCACTGGAGTCTGCCACCTCAGGCTGACACCACTGGAGTCTGCCACCTCAGGCTGCCACCACTGGAGTCTGCCACCACTGGAGTCTGCCACCTCAGGCTGCCACCACTGGAGTCTGCCACCTCAGGCTGACACCACTGGAGTCTGCCATCACTGGAGTCTGCCACCTCAGGCTGACACCACTGGAGTCTGCCACCACTGGAGTCTGCCACCACTGGAGTCTGCCACCTCAGGCTGACACCACTGGAGTCTGCCACCTCAGGCTGACACCACTGGAGTCTGCCACCACTGGAGTCTGCCACCACTGGAGTCTGCCACCTCAGGCTGACACCACTGGAGTCTGCCACCACTGGAGTCTGCCACCACTGGAGTCTGCCACCTCAGGCTGACACCACTGGAGTCTGCCACCTCAGGCTGACACCACTGGAGTCTGCCACCTCAGGCTGACACCACTGGAGTCTGCACCTCAGGCTGACACTTTTCAACACTGCGTATGCAACCCATCCTGTGTGACGGAATATGACAAGGCAACCCATCCTGTGTGACGGAATATGACAAGGCAACCCATCCTGTGTGACGGAATATGACAAGGCAACCCATCCTGTGTGACGGAATATGACAAGGCAAACCTAGAATATGACAAGGCACCATCTGTGTGACGGAATATACAAGGCAAATCCTGTGTAGAATTGACAAGCAACCACCTGGGACGGAATAGAAAGGCACCCCACAGTGCGGAAGTATCCCCCATCCAGTGGAGGAAGTATTCAGCAGTCAAGTCCCATCCGTCAAGAAAGAAATCCACCTGAGTACAAATGAAGATCCACCAGTGCAGGTCAAGGCAACCCATCCTGCGTCGGAATATGACAGGGCAGCCCACGGTGAGAATATCAACCCCATCCGTGTCGGAAGAAGGCAATCCATCCGTGTGACGGAATATGCCCCCACCCTGTGTACCGGAATGACAAGGACCCACCTGCGTCAATATGACAAGAACCCATCCGGTCGGAATATGACAAGGCAACATCCTGTAGGGAATATGACAAGGCAACTATCCTGCAGTCAGAAGTATAGATCAAGAAGTATCCCCACGTGCCAAGAAAGTATCCCATCTGTGTAGAATATGACCCAGGAAACATAGAAGCTATGTCCCTAGCTAGTCAAAGAATATCAGCAGTCAATATCCCCAAGAAGCGAAGTATCCCCAGCAGTCAGGAAGTATCCCCCAGCAGTCATGAAGTATCCCCCAGCAGTCAAGAAGTATCCCCAGCAGTCAAGAAGTATCCCCAGCAGTCAAGAAGTATCCCCCAGCAGTCAAGAAGTATCCCCAGCAGTCAGGAAGTATCCCCAGCAGTCAAGAAGTATCCCCAGCAGTCAAGAAGTATCCCCCAGCAGTCAAGAAGTATCCCCCAGCAGTCAAGAAGTATCCCCCAGCAGTCAGAACTATCCCCAGCAGTCAGGATCTATCTGCCGTCCCTCACTATCCCTGGGTTGCACAAGGTATTATCCTGCATCAACACACACGTCAACACCATTACTGCACCTCACTCCTCACACATTTACTACACTAAATTTGCATCCACAACCTGTCTTGTGTCTGGAAAGGTAAAGCCTCACTTCCCTTCCTCTCTCTCTCACACACACAATACAGAAACTAGTTGCGTTCCTGTCGCTGTGCGATCCATTATCAATTTTCAGCATTGAAGGGCGGAGCCAACTGGGTGAGGCACTCAGAAACTACCACATGATAACCACCATTTCAATTTCCCCCAGTTTCTTCCACGGGTAAGAGGCAAAGTGAGACGTATAAAGAGACTAAGATCAGCCTAACTTGTCTCTCGCTAAGATTCACCAGAGTTTAAGGTTCAAGAAAATAAATAAGTTTTAAAAAAATTTCTTTTCAATAATTGTCTTGAGGAGACACAGATGTTATAACATTAAGTTGATTTAACCTAAGTTAAGCAAATCAAGTCAAACACTGTGAATTATTTCTGATCAGAAGAAACATTCTCGGTTATTTCACAGAAACCATTTTGATAACTAAAATAATTTTGATAACTAAAATAATTTTGATAACTAAAATAATTTTGATAACTAAAATAATTTTATTACTAAAAAAGTTTTGATTACTAAAATAGTTTTGATTACTAATACGACACGACCTAACATACATCAAAAGGGAAATATATCAGTACTAAAAGTTTCAAGTGGAGCAAAAGATGCATTCTCTAGTTATCGCAGAGTGTTCAACAACACATGAACCCCGCCACAGTTCCAGTCATCTTACTGATGAATCACCTTTTAAAAATTAATATTGTCCACACTTGTATTATTTGTAACTAGTGAGAGGCGCTAAAGCAGTAAGGGTCGCACAGCACCTGCGGAATGGAAGGCATTCAGATTCGATCCAAGGAAGGAGAGGATAAGTCCAGCTCCTTGGCTCAAGAGCCCTCACCAGCATCAAGGTCAAACAGAAATATTCCATTTCCAGATAAAAAAAATGATATAAAAAGTAGCTCAAAGGGGAAGCCAAGCCGTCTTCTAATAAAGCCCATCAACACAGCAAGTTTCAAGCATGACGGAAATAACATTCTCTAGCAACTTCTCTGAATCCAACGATTTCAAGTTTTTGTTTTTTTGACAAAGTGTGAGATGCTGCACAGCTGCTGACACAGCAGCTGTGCAGCACCTCACAGCAGCGTGTGCAGCACCTCACAGCAGCGTGTGTGAGGTGCTCCTAACGCTGCTGTGTCGTTCTCAGACGTCCACGAATTAAGAGGCGCTAGTTTTGAACGTTGGAAGCTACACGTGTGAGTGTCTGGGAAGTTATGAGAGCCATGCAGGGTGAGGCTTGTACCCATGATAAGTGAGTCCTGGGACTCACAGGTCAGTGCGTTAACCACCCGGCCAGGGAGGCCCATGCTAACCTTTCTATGAAGAACAAAAACACACAATACCGTGACTGCAACAATATACACATAACACACATATATTAAAAAGAATGTGATGACGACGTTTCGGTCTCACTTGAACCACTAACTAGTGACTAGTTAATGGTGTAAGTCGGACCGAAACGTCATCAGTTTCTTCTTAATATATGTGTTGTGTGTGTATTGTAACCTCGCTGTGGTGCACAAAAATATATACCTAGTTGGATGAGTCTTAAACAGCCACCTGGCCCAGTGGTTAACGCACTCGCCTGTAACTTCCACGACCTATTACTTTATTGCTGTTATTTCAAATCCACTGAAAATCAAGTCTCACTGTGATTTCTGTTTTCTGCGCAGAAGACAGTGGAAGATGAGGGAATCAGTCCCTCAGTCCTCCAGAACTATGGAATCAGTCCCTCAGTCCTCCAGAACTATGGAATCAGTCCCTCAGTCCTCCAGAACTATGGAATCAGTCCCTCAGTCCTCCAGAACTATGGAATCAGTCCCTCAGTCCTCCAGAACTATGTGCAGGAAAAAAATATTGTAACATAATTTTCGAATCAAAGGGAAAAAATAGAGAAAGTGGATAATTTTTTTTTAAATATTAAGGGGGAAGATGGAGGGAGGGATAGCGAGGCGGTCCCTGTCCTCCATATGAACTGTGAACTACGTCATGCACCACCATCTCCATATGTCAGCACCAACTATCATGCACCACTAATCATCCAGATGCACCACCAACTTCCATGCACCACTAACACCCGTGCACCACCACCACCCATGCACCACTAACACCCGTGCACCACCACCACCCATGCACCACTAACACCCGTGCACCACCACCACCCATGCACCACTAACACCCGTGCACCACCACCACCCATGCACCACTAACACCTGAGCACCACCACCACCCATGCACCACTAACACCAGTGCACCACCACCACCCATGCACAACTAACACCGTACACCACCACCACCCATGCACCACTAACACCCGTACACCACCACCACCCATGCATCACTAACACCAGTGCACCACCACCACCCATGCACTACTAACACCGTGCACCACCACCCATGCACCACTAACACCAGTGCACCACCACCATCCATGCACCACTAACACCAGTGCACCACCACCATCCATGCACCACTAACACCGTGCACCACCACCACCCATGCACCACTAACACCAGTGCACCACCACCATCCATGCACCACTAACACCAGTGCACCACCACATCCATGCACCACTAACACCAGTGCACCACCACCATCCATGCACCACTAACACCCGTGCACCACCACCATCCATGCACCACTAACACCCGTGCACCACCACCATCCATGCACCACTAACACCAGTGCACCACCACCATCCATGCACCACTAACACCCGTGCACCACCACCATCCATGCACCACTAACACCCATGCACCACCACCATCCATGCACCACTAACACCATGCACCACCACCATCCATGCACCACTAACACCAGTGCACCACCACCATCCATGCACCACTAACACCAGTGCACCACCACCATCCATGACCACTAACACCGTGCACCACCACCATCCATGCACCACTAACACCAGTGCACCACCACCATCCATGCACCACTAACATCAGTGCACCACCACCATCCATGCACCACTAACACCAGTGCACCACCACCATCCATGCACCACTAACACCAGTGCACCACCACCATCCAGTGCACCACTAACACCAGTGCACCACCACCATCCATGCACCACTAACACCAGTGCACCACCACCATCCATGCACCACTAACACCAGTGCACCACCACCATCCATGCACCACTAACAGCAGTGCACCACCACCATCCATGCACCACTAACACCAGTGCACCACCACCATCCATGCACCACTAACACCAGTGCACCACCACCATCCATGCACCACTAACACCCGTGCACCACCACCATCCATGCACCACTAACACCAGTGCACCACCACCATCCATGCACCACTAACACCAGTGCACCACCACCATCCATGCACCACTAACTCCAGTGCACCTCCACCATCCATGCACCACTAACACCAGTGCACCACCACCATCCATGCACCACTAACACCCGTGCACCACCACCATCCATGCACCACTAACCCAGTGCACCACCACCATCCATGCACCACTAACACCGTGCACCACCACCATCCCACCGTGCACCACTAACACCAGTGCACCACCACCATCCGTGCACCACTAACACCAGTGCACCACCACCATCCGTGCACCACTAACACCAGTGCACCACCACCATCCATGCACCACTAACACCAGTGCACCACCACCATACCCTGCACCACTAACACCAGTGCACCACCACCATCCATGCACCACTAACACCAGTGCACCACCACCATCCATGCACCACTAACACCAGTGCACCACCACCATCCATGCACCACTAACACCAGTGCACCACCACCATCCATGCACCACTAACACCAGTGCACCACCACCATCCATGCACCACTAACACCCAGTGCACCACCACCATCCATGCACCACTAACACCAGTGCACCACCACCATCCATGCACCACTAACACCATGCACCACCACCATCCATGCACCACTAACACCCGTGCACCACCACCACCCATGCACCACTAACACCAGTGCACCACCACCATCCATGCACCACTAACACCAGTGCACCACCACCATCCATGCACCACTAACACCAGTGCACCAACACCATCCATGCACCACTAACACCAGTGCACCACCACCATCCATGCACCACTAACACCAGTGCACCACCACCATCCAGTGCACCACTAACACCAGTGCACCACCTACCACTCCACACTGCCTCAGATGTATGAGGCTCGTGATTGAATTGTCTCCACAATAAATAATGCAGCACCAGTACACAAATAACCTGCACTGACGACGACGTTTCGGTCCGACTTGGATCATTTACAAAGTCACACTCCATCCAGGTCGGACCGAAACGTCGTCGTAAGCTTTTCTCTCTTCTATGTGCGGGTTATTTGTGTATTGTTCCAGTCGCGGTATTGTGTCTTTTTCGTTCTTGTAACACCAAGGTGGAACAATGAACATAAACACTCGACTTATACATGTTTTATTACACTAGGGGATACATGCATATTAATAAATTAAGAGTTAAATAATGCTTATTAGTGTTCTCCCTCACAACAGTATAGCATTGTGTATTTACAAATTACACTGTATTGTTTATTCACAAATTACACTTCATACACTGTATATACATTAAAGACACAGGATCCAAATAACCACGACACCCTAAATTGTCTATTCAAGATAGATAGAAGGCTGTGAAACAGTAGGCAACACCTTGACCTTCGAGAGCAAACATAGAACAGTAATAGCGACCAGCCAATATCTTAAGGTGGAGACACAGAGGTTCTAAAACTAAAGCAACGTCTTAGTGTGTTGGGCAGTGGAATGCCATGAGCCCAGACTGTGACAGTGCACAGATAACTAACAACGTAGAAACATCTAGAGCGAGACTCAGGACAGAAACGTACCATGACAGTAATATAACCCTATTAACTCGTGTGAAAGTCCCACTTACATCCAAGATGGACGTAAGGATCCTACACAAGATCCTTGTGAGATAAAACCCACAAGAACACCAGTACACACTCTGACTCACCACCAGAGATGTGTAAGAATTTATAAAAACCGTATAAGAACTCAGAGGAAAAATCAGAAAGCCAGCAGCCGTACTGCCACAGTAAAGCAGTCACAAGCTACAAGAGCTCCACAATAGGCAATTTGCAGAAGTTTCTGAGAAGCTGGTATTGATTAAGTGATTGAGCTAATTATGATCCTCTCTGACTACCTGGATTATGAGCTTTGATTAATCCAAACATACAGGGTAAAGATGGGTCGGGTGTCATGAATTATTTGATTAATTTATCTTTGCTTTTCTATAATCGTTATATTTTTTATTGAAGTGGTGTGGGAGAACAATAATCACATAGACATCATTCACACACATATAAAATATAGTTAAAAGGTGCTATACAATGATGACACACAGATGTGACATAGGTGGGGAGGCCACGCCTCCTATTGGGCTAAACCAATAGGAAAAAGTGTGAGAAATGGAGATTACATCTTGTGACCCTAGCCAGTTGTCACGGGCACATTATTCAGATAATACACAACACAACTCTGCAGACAATATAAATTTAATGATGTGAAATTAACTTATGTAGCAGATAAACTTATAATTGAATAAATATATATATATATATATATATATATATATATATATATATATATATATATATATATATATATATATATATATATATATATATATATATATCATTCTCTGCAAATAACACTATCAATTTCAACACTAAAATGTGCTTTAAGTAGAAAACTGAGTGTTTATAGGTTAATTTCTAGATATACCCCTGCACAATCACCACCACACTCCCCCCATTCCACAGTCACCACCACCACTTCCCTTCCCCACTGCTTCCACCACTCCCTCTTCCACCCAGCCTCCACCACTCCCTCTTCCACCCAGCCTCCACCACTCCTAACCCCCACTCCACACACACACACTACCACTCCCCTACTTCATCACGCTGCAATTTTCAACAAATATTGAGACCACACATGCTCAGCCATATGTCTAAATAAAGTTCTCTGAACATTGAGTGAGTGAGACTAGCCATCTGTTGGCTTAGACCTTCCTATCCCCTCCTTAATTCCCTCCTTCCTTCCTTCCCTCCCTCCCTCCCTCCATCCATCCACCCCCCTTGAATTCTCCCACCTCCTCCTCTTCCCACTCACTCCCCATCTCGCCTCACTCATTCTTATAACCTCATTTCAATAGTTTAGAGTCATTCTGGTACTACTCATGCTGACCTTTTTCCAACCCACCACCACCCCACTGCCATCATCACCACCATTACCACCCCACCATCACCAACCACCCCAACTGTGATCTGTTGGACACCACTTGTGCTCTGTTGGGTGCCACCTATGCTCTGCTGGGAACCACCTGTCCTCTGTTGGGCACGGCCTTGACTCTTGCCACTCCTCCCTGACCTTGCCTGACTCTCCTACAAGCTCACTGTCATTCATTCATTCACCACCACTCACCATCACCACTCACCATCACCACCACTCTCACAACCACCACACTCACCATCCCACCACCTGCACTGCGTCTACCACTTAACATTCATACAGAACAGTGTAGCAGCACAGTGCGGGTGTTGTGTGTATTCCTGCAGCATGTAGGGGAGACCTCGACTCAAACAGCGAGAGAGAGAGAGAGGGAGAGAGTGCCAGGAGTTCAGTTGTTTGTAAGAGTAAGGGAGAGGGTGAGAGTGAAAGAGTGAGAGAGGGTGAGTGAGCAAGGTAGAGAGGGGAGTAGAGGAGAGAGGGGAGGAGAGAGGGAGGGGGAGCACCGTCAAGAGGAACACATTACCTTCCCAGAGGTTCATACCTGTGCCCAGAGGCTGCTCAGTGCCCCCACAACCAAGCTAATAATACACTACCTTACCCCATGGTCTTCCCCACCATGGTCTTCCCCCACCATGGTCTTCCCCACCATGGTCTTCCCCACCATGGTCTTCCCCCACCATGGTCTTCCCCACCATGGTCTTCCCCACCATGGTCTCTCCCCCACCATGGTCTTCCCCACCATGGTCTTCCCCACCATGGTCTTCCCCACCATGGTCTTCCCCACCATGGTCTTCCCCACCATGGTCTTCCCCCACCATGGTCTTCCCCACCATGGTCTTCCCCACCATGGTCTTCCCCCACCATGGTCTTCCCCAACCATGGTCTTCCCCACCATGGTCTTCCCACCATGGTCTTCCCCACCATGGTCTTCCCCCACCATGGTCTTCCCCACCATGGTCTTCCCCACCATGGTCTTCCCACCAGCTTCCATGGTCTTCCCCACCATGGTCTTCCCCACCATGGTCTTCCCCACCATGGTCTTCCCCCATGGTCTTCCCACCATGGTCCTTCCCCACCATGGTCTTCCCCACCATGGTCTTCCCCACCATGGTCTTCCCCACCATGGTCTTCCCCACCATGGTCTTCCCCACCATGGTCTTCCCCACCATGGTCTTCCCCACCATGGTCTTCCCCACCATGGTCTTCCCCCTGGTTGTGCTTTCCAGAAGTTTAAAGAACAATTATTATGAGTCGAGTCTTGAAAATGTCCCAAAGCCAGTTATTAATATCCTGTTGTTTGGTAACTTCAAGAGACTTGAAATGGAAATAGTCAATAAAGTGTAAGAGGAGAGAGTCCCAGAGGCCAGTCTGGATCAACACTCACTCAACTCAACTACCAAGACTCTGCAATAAATTAAAGAACAAAAAGACACAACACCGTGACTGGAACAATACACAAATAACCAACACACAGGAGAGAGGAACTTATGAAGACGTTTCGGTCAGACTTGGACCATTTACAGGTTACGCTAACACACCTCGTGTGTTTGTGTGACTTGTAAATGTGCAAGTCGGACCGAAACGTCGTCATAAGCTTCTATGTGTGGGTTATCTGTGTACTGCAATAAATTTGCATTTAGGCCAGCAGATAAGAGGAGCAGACCAGACTAAACAATACTCTGCATGTTGTACTCACTAACAAGGCGGACCTGGTACGGAACAGAATGGTGTCCAAGACTGTAAACCCAGACTACAACCTACAGGCCTGCAGGAGGCTGCAGGCCTCACCTTCTAGTAGGTTGTAGGATCAAATAAATCGTGATATCACTAAAATATGTTGGGTGTCCCGTAGCTAGATCGCTAGTGCACTTAGCTCACACATTGAGGTCCGGGGGTCGAGTGGAAACATTAGAACGTGTTTCCTTAAGATATCTGCTGTATATGTTCACCTATCAGTAGAATAGGTACCTGGGTGTTGGTCGAGTGGTGTGGGTCGTATTCTGGGACAAAACTGACCTGATTTACCCGAAATACTCTGCATAACAAGGAGCTTTTTATATAGTAGTATGTCACTGATGTCAGCTAGGCCTGTATACCTTGTACATGTTGAAATAAAGATTATTATTATTATTATTATTATTATTATTATTATTAAGATATGCTTAACTTGGACCTAACCCAGCACTCTGAGTGGATGAGCTCAGTGGCACTCGAGGTATGCTCCAGACAGATGCCATTAAAAAAACAGGAAGAGAAGGTGCGCGTCCTCTATAAAGGAAGACGGGTCGCAGAAATTCTCTAAAGCGGCAGACTGCCTGGACTGCCTGGACAAGGCAAAAAAAAAAACACAGACTACGGCAATGGAGAATGTTGAGCTCAAACTGAATACTTCCTACAGTGTCCAGGAGAGACAGAGGAAGCAAAAAAACAATAAATGAAGTTCAGAGAAAAAAATTCTTATATGCAAAATCCAGTGCCAAAAGATCTAGTATCGGACTCTTAGTGAAAGATGGAACACTGACGACAACAAACCTACCTGGAGGGTATTCCGGGGGTCAACGCTCCCTGCGGCCAGGTGCACGACCAGGCCTCCCGGTGGGTCAGAGCCTGATCAACTAGGTTGTTACTGCTGAATGCACGTAGTCCGACATACAAACCACAGCCCGGCTGATCGGGTACTGACTTTACGTATCTGTCCAGCTCCCCCTTGAAGGCAGCCAATGATCTATTGGTAATTCCCCTCATGGCTGGTGGGAGGCTACTGAACAGTCTTGGGCCCCGGACACTTATTGTGTTTTCTCTTAGTGTACCAATGGCGCCCCTACTTTTCACTGGGGGTATTTTGCGCCGCAAAAATACTAATCATCCTAAGGATCGATGAGGCAAACAAATTCTTCATGAAAGAGGAGAACACTACAGAAATATCCGAAGTTTCTGATACAACTCTTACCCCATTTGCACTCCCCAGGCCCATATGGAACTCCATATTCACCAAAAAGTTACAAGAAAGCACTAACTACTTCGTGCCTTAAATATTCTATGGAGAATGTCTGTACATAGGTGTCATCCCAGTCATTAAAACCACCGGTACAGCTCCACTCCACAGAGGTAACAGTCAAGCAGTTGAAGAAAACTGGACTAATATCCTTAACGTCCCACATTATTAAGATCTTTAAAGGGTTTTAAGAAATATAATTACCAGTCACACTGAATCGCAGCAACTACACAACCCAGGTCAACCTGGGTTCAGAACAGGTCGCTCCTGCCTCTCGTAACTGCTGGGTCATTACGTCATGGTCTTGGAAACACTGGGAGACAAGCATAAACAGTTGTAGTGTACACTGACTCTGTGAAAGCTGGGAGTTGAGCCTGAAGAAACCATCTTCGGAAGGAAGGGGAGGGGAGGGTAGGGAGGAGGAGGAGGAGGAGGGAGGAGGGGTAGTGAGGGCAGCCCCCATAACAAGTAGTATTTGTGAACCAGAGGTAGGAGGACAAGGGGTGACATGGGTAACAAGTAGTACAGAGGTATGGTGACCAGGGGGTGACAGGGGTGACAGGGGGTAACAAGTGGAGTGACCAGGGGAACAATGGGTGACCAGGGGGGATGACCAGGGGGTGACCAGGGGGTAACAAGTGGATGACCAGGGGTAACAAGGGGAATCATTCAGTAGGTAAGTAACAAGAATAGGTGACTTGAGAGGGATACAAGGGGAGAATCATTCAGTTGTTGAAGCCATTAATATCCACTCCCATACCACCATATTTTCATTTTGTTTTTGGAGAAGTAAAGGTTCAAGGAAGAATATTTATTCTTCCTGAAGCCATTAGAGATATCACTTCTACACAATGTTTCATTCTTTTACCAATAGAGATATATTTTATTACATAATATGGTACAAAAGATTAAAGAGATACATTGTTGATATAAAGATGGCATATACAGTACACGAGGTGTGAGAGATACATTGTTGATATAAGATGGCATATACAGTACACGAGGTGTGAGAGATACATTGTTGATATAAGATGGCATATACAGTACACGAGGTGTGAGATACATGTCTAGTACATATTGTTACATGTTTGTCACTGATTATAATGCGAAAATCTCATCCAGCTCCTCAGATCTGGGGCGCGTGCCCAGAATACAGCATGCATTACCCCTCTGAACAGCAGCGCTGAGTCGCTGGAACAGAAAACTAGCTGCCCTGGGATCCCTAGTTACCCTGTTGAGTCTTTTGCCCAGCTCCTTGAGGAACTTAGATGCACTCTTTCCCCATGAGCCAAGGGTCTCTGAGCCTATGGGAACAAACATATAATGATGGGCAAGTTCTCCATATTTTCTCGACTTTTGGGACTCCCTGAAGGTGGCAGCTGCCCCTCCTTCCTCCCTGGTGTATTGGAGATAGGTATCAGCCAAGGTAGATGCACATGTGTAGTCCCACACCACCTGTTTGCCGTCTGTCCAGGCTTGAAGGGTGATACCATCTGGACGCTTTTAGCTGCCATCAGATCTGCATAGTTGGGGTGGCTCCCTTACTGCTGGGCATCCGGCTGTTGTGAGGCTCCTCTTGACAATGTAATTTTGTATATATAAAATGTTAAAAAATTAAGAGTTTAGAACTTGTTTGTTATCAGTTGGTAGACAACCAGATGTCTACCTGCAGGTGTCTACTTACATGTGTCTATCTGCATTTGTCTACCTGAAGGTGTCTACCTACAGGTGTCTATCTGCATTTGTCTACCTGCTGGTGTCTATCTATAGATGTCTACCTACAGATGTGTCTACCTATAGATGTGTCTACCTACAGATGTGTCTACCTACAGGTGTGTCTACCTACAGATGTGTCTACAGATGTGCCTACCTACAGGTGTGTCTACCTACAGATGTGTGTACCTATAGATGTCTACTTACAGGTGTGTTTGCCTACAACCTCGTACTACTACTTCTTCTGCAGAAAGTGAGGTGAACACAGAACATGGAGACACTGTGTGAGGAGCAGGGTGGGCAGTTTGGGGAAGGTGGGCGGGGATGGCAGAGTGGGGAGGGTGGGTGGGGCGACGCCTTCTATGAATCACCCAGGGCATGGGTGTTGTTCTTGCACCCACGGGAGGTTACCAACCCAACTCCAAACCACCTCAACCAAACCCAACTCCAACCCGTCCCAACCCACCCCAACCTAACTCCAACCCAGTACACTATCACTAGCAGTGTACTACACTATCACTAGCAGTGCTAGCAGTGTACTACACTATCACTAGCAGTGCTAGCAGTGTACTACACTATCACCTGTCTCAAAATATAAATGTTACTGAATAACTGAGAATTTAAAAAAAATGAAAATTTACTTTTTTATGGCATTTTGAAGTTTTACAAATTTGTTATGCCAGCCTCGAAATGGGAGTGTAAAATGGAGTGTAGTGTTATTGTGCTTGTAGTTGTGACAGTGACATATGTTCACTGAGAGGAACTTTTCGCTACATGGTCACCTCAACATGGTCACTTCCACACAGTGACCTCAACATGGTAGCAGGGGTCACCTAGTGTGTGTAAAACACACTGTGAGTTGTGGCAGTTTAACGTGAAAGATGTTTCGCCCACCAGGATCTGATGAAGTCCAGCCTGGATAAAACGTCTTCTATAAAACGCCATAAGCCACATTATGTGTCTGAAGGTTCCTTACATGCGTGTTCCACTGTATAGTGGACCACCCACGTAAGGGGTGAGAGAAGAGGAAGGGAGAGTAGAAAGAAAAGTGGGAGTGGGAGAAAGAGGGAGTGAGAGAGAGGAGTGAGAGAGAGAGGGAGTGAGAGAGAGGGAGTAAAGGAGAGAGTACAATACCTGTAGCTAGGTAGTCTAACCAGCCAGACAATTGTACCACTAAAGCAGCTTCACTACAGCATATTACAGTGCCCCGTGTACTACTATAACCGGCCAAGATGGGTGGAGTACACCTTAGTAGCCCACCCGACCACCTGCCCAAACTTCCCTGACCCGTCCACTGTCCCACCTCAGACTGACAGAATTCAACACCTTGCATGAGCACCATGCTGCGTATTGCAACACAGAGCAACATAGCCACCAGTTACCACTCTGTGACTATCATACAGAATAGTCTATGACTATCATACAGAATAGTCTGTGACTATCATACAGAATAGTCTGTGACTATCATACAGAATAGTCTAGCAGCACACTACAGGTGTATAGCTTTTATTTTAATGAAAAATCCAGACCTTCACCCCACTCTCAAATATTTACCCCACTCCCCAGTATTCACCTCACTCCAGTATTCACCCCACTCCCCAGTATTCACCCCATTCTCCAGTATTCACCCCCACTCTCCAGTATTCACCCCACTCTCCAGTATTCACCCCAAGCCCCAGTATTTATCCCACGCCCCAGTATTCCAGCCATACGTACTCACGAACACAACTGTACTCACTCCATCAGCCATACGTACCCTCCAACACGACTACTCAATCCATCAGCCATACGTACCCTCCAACACGACTGTACTCATTCCATCAGCCATACGTACTCCACACCTACTACTCCATCAGCCATACGTACCCTCCAACGTACTCACTCCATCAGCCATACGTACTCACCAACACGACTGTACTCACTCCATCAGCCATACGTACTCACCAACACGACTGTACTCACTCCATCAGCCATACGTACTCACCAACACGACTGTACTCACTCGTACCCTGACAATAAATTTATTCCGATGGATATCTGGTAGTTAATCAACACAGGACAGATGTAGACAACCGTATATAGGTTACGGTAGGGTGAGATGGTGAGTGTAGTGTGGTGAGATGGTGATTACTTATGAGGATTAGAGGTGTAGGAGAGGTGAGCAGGTTAGGTGAGGATGGTGGTGAGCAGGTGTAGGGTGAGGATGGTGAGTGTAGCAGGTGTAGGGTGAGGATGGTGAGTGTAGCAGGTGTAGGGTGAGGATGGTGAGTGTAGCAGGTGTAGGGTGAGGATGGTGAGTGTGACAGGTGTAGGGTGAGGATAATGAGTGTAGCAGGTGTAGGGTGAGGATGGTGAGTGACAGGTGTAGGGAGGGTGAGGAAGGTGAGTGTGACAGGTGTAGGGTGAGGATGATGAGTGTAGCAGGTGTAGGGTGAGGATGGTGGTGTGACAGGTGTAGGGTGAGGATGATGAGGTAGCAGGTGTAGGATGAGTGGTGAGGTGACAGTTTGGGTGAGGATGATGAGTTACAGGTGTAGGGAGAGGTGGTAGCAGGTAGTGAGGATAGTGAGTGTGCCAAGTGTAGGGTGAGTGCCTGGTGTAGAGGAGGATAACAGTGGAGATCATGGAAGAGTGTGTGAGAGTGAGTGAATGAGTGTGTGTGTGTGTGTGTGTGTGTGTGTGTGTGTGTGTGTGTGTGTTGTGTGTGTGTCAGGGTGGAGTCAGTCAACGCACTTCACTGCTCCCAACTTCCTTTAATATACCTGAGTGTAAGGTGTTCTGTGAACCCTGTGTTTACACTGAGTGGGGCGCAAGGTGCTCTAAACTCACCTTGAGAACATCAGAGAGAGAGAGAGAGAGAGAGAGAGAGAGAGAGAGAGAGAGAGAGAGAGAGAGAGAGTTTTCTAGACAAAACTCTGTTATGGCACAGGGTTTTATCAACTAAAGCACATCCATGAACCAGTGTTTTTCCTCCAACATTATAAATTCCTCTTCAAATAAACAATTTATTCCTTCACAACATTTAATACGATCACGGTACTCAGAAAAACCGTAGAACGTGACCTCTTGGTCCAGGGCGTCGCAATTGCTCCTTTTCGAAGTGGGGGTTCCTGCAGCAGCGGGGTTGTGACTTTCTTGTTGTTAATGGAAAACGTTAGTCCTCCCACCATCACTTGTGACAAAACTTCCGCGTTGTAAAGAGTAACTCAGAACTCTCACTGTCTACCCACCACTGCATCAGTCACTCCAGCCTCGTCACATCACAGGTGAGGCAGCGTTCACTGCCTCCTCACCACTGCATCAGTCACTCCAGCCTCGTCACATCACAGGTGAGGCAGCGTTCACTGCCTCCTCACCACTGCATCAGTCACTCCAGCCTCGTCACATCACAGGTGAGGCAACATTCACTGCCTCACCACTGCATCAGTCATTCCAGCCTCGTCACATCACGGGTGAGGCAGCGTTCACTGCCTCCTCACCACTGCATCAGTCACTCCAGCCTCGTCACATCACAGGTGAGGCAGCGTTCACTGCCTCCTCACCACTGCATCAGTCACTCCAGCCTCGTCACATCACAGGTGAGGCAGCGTTCACTGCCTCCTCACCACTGCATCAGTCATTCCAGCCTCGTCACATCACGGGTGAGGCAGCGTTCACTGCCTCCTCACCACTGCATCAGTCACTCCAGCCTCGTCACATCACAGGTGAGGCAGCATTCACTGCCTCACCACTGCATCAGTCACTCCAGCCTCGTCACAGCACAGGTGAGGCAGCGTTCACTGCCTCCTCACCACTGCATCAGTCACTCCAGCCTCGTCACATCACGGGTGAGGTAGCGTTCACTGCCTCCTCACCACTGCATCAGTCACTCCAGCCTCGTCACATCACGGGTGAGGCAGCGTTCACTGCCTCCTCACCACTGCATCAGTCACTCCAGCCTCGTCACATCACGGGTGAGGAGCGTTCACTGCCTCCTCACCACTGCATCAGTCACTCCAGCCTCGTCACATCACGGGTGAGGCAGCGTTCACTGCCTCCTCACCACTGCATCATTCACTCCAGCCTCGTCACATCACAGGTGAGGCAGCGTTCACTGCCTCCTCACCACTGCATCAGTCACTCCAGCCTCGTCACATCACGGGTGAGGCAGCGTTCACTGCCTCACCACTGCATCATTCACTCCAGCCTCGTCACATCACAAATCATGAGTTCAGTCATGCGAGTCATAGATCCTGGCGTCTCACAAACTCAACTGTCTGGACTCATTCCCACCACTACACACAGACTCTCAAAAGACGCGAGAAATTTACTCGACTATAATAATAACAAAAACAACAATAATTATTATTATTAGTATAATAATAATAATATATTCTGTTTCAATGTCAGGGAGAAATCCCAATATTTTTACCCACGAGGCTGTGAGACCTAACACTCAAAGTAGAGCTCATATATTTTTAATATAATAATAATCATACTACTACTACTACGACTACTACTACTACTACTACTACTACGACTACTACTACTACTACTACTAATAATAATAATAATAATAATAATAATAATAATCAAAAAAGCTGAAACAAAGATAAATCTCTGAGCAGTAGTTGAACACACTATACGTCAACAATGACTTTAAGCAGGGCAAAACGTCCATTCTGCGACGTTTTACACACAGCAAGAAGGCTTTATCACTGTGTATGTGTGTATATGTGCGTGTGTGTGTGTGTGTGTGTGTGTGTGTGTGTGTGTGTGTGTGTGTGTGTGTGTGTGTGTGTGTGTGTGTCTGAGAGAGAGAGAGAAGCGTGGCAGAATAAAGCTCCCCACTGCTTCACTCTCTGAAGTACCACTTGCGACCTTATGCTACTGTGTCATACACAGTGCGGGAGCGACACTCATCACAATAAACATTACTATTATTATTGTTATTGTTGGTAATGCTATTATTATTATTATTATTATATTAAAACTAACTGGGCTCTACTGTGTTGCCTCCCACAGCCTCGAGGGTAAAAATACTGAGATTTCTGCCTGACTTTGAAACGCAGGTTGTATACACAGAGGTGTATGCCTCTCAGTGTATATATGCTGACAGTTTATTTTAATACCGATTTTAGGCATTAAAGTATTCTTGACTGGTGGTGAACAGGTTGCGTGTAGCCTTAATGACCCTAGTGTTGTCGATAGGCATTAAACCCTCATTAAGCAACCAGTTTATTTATATATTCTGAGTTTTATACCAGCCAAGAATATGTATATACGTGTATATATATATATATATATATATATATATATATATATATATATATATATATATATATATATATATATATATATATATATATATATATATACACATACACACAATAAGATCACAGTCAACAGGTGATATCACAATATGCAAAAAAAAAACACTATGAAAAATATTGTGAAATTCCAGGAACATTCGTGATTTCTCACATTATCAGATCTTTGAAAATGTGAGAAATCACGAAAGCGCTTGGAATTTCAATATTTTTTTCACAGTGGCATATATTCATGTTCAAATGTCGTATGTACAATAACGTTATCACTATCAATAAAGTACGAAGCATAAGAAGCCTCAATAAAGTACGAAGCATAAGAGGCCAAGTCAAAGTATCAGTGACACGTGAGAAGTGTGGAAAGTTAAGGAGAGTTACCCAGGAGGCTGCTTTGTTGATATGTCCGCCATTACTCCCATATATTGAGCAAAAGAAAAAGTGCGGACTCACAGGGACACCATTTCCCGGTGAGTCCAGTCATGCCCAGCACCGTGATACTCATCTGCCTCAGTGAGTGACCTGTCTAGCACCCGGATACTCATCTGACTCAGTGAATGCCCTGCCCAGCACCCGGATACTCATCTGACTCACTCCTCAACAGGTAGTCCAGCTTAATTAAGGGTGGAGCCACACCTGCCACCTGCGGGTCTGAGTAAAATCGTACAAGGGGAGGGACGGGGTAGTAAGGTCGTACAGAGGGAGAAGTAAGGTCGCACATGGGAAGGAGGAGTAAAGTCCTACAGGGAGAAGGGAGGAACACACTGGGTATGCCTCTTTATAGTGGTAAGTTCACTCACAGGATGAGTGGTACTTCGATAGTACCTTTACGGAGAGATTCTCTCTCTCTCTCTCTCACTCACTGTCTCTCTCACTCAGTCTCTCTCTCACTCACTGTCTCTCTCTCACTCACTGTCTCTCTCTCTCTCACTGTCTCTCTCTCACTCACTGTCTCTCTCACTGTCTCTCTCACTCACTGTCTCTCTCACTCACTGTCTCTCTCACTCACTGTCTCTCTCACTCACTGTCTCTCTCACTCACTGTCTCTCACTCACTGTCTCTTTCACTCACTGTCTCACTCACTGTCTCTCTCTCTCACTCACTGTCTCTCTCTCTCACTCACTGTCTCTCACTCACTGTCTCTCACTCACTGTCTCTCTCTCACTCACTGTCTCTCACTCACTGTCTTTCACTCACTGTCTCTCTCTCACTCACTGTCTCTCTCTCGCTCATACAGGAAGCCTTTAAGACACGTTACATTACGTATGTTAGATACGGTGAAGGCGCTGAATTTACACTCCCTTGAAAGACGTAGAATTAGGGTGAGGTGTGACTGAAGTGTACAAATGGGAAAACTGGAATACATAATGGGTATGAAAAGTGTGTAGTGAACCAGGAGGCTGGGTCAGCTCACAGAAATCACGTTCAGATGCTGGGGTGAAAGTACAGAGGTTCACAACAAGGCTGGTTCCAGAACTGAGTGTTCAACCATCAGGAGAAACTTCATTACTTCAATGTGAGAACCTCGGAAGACATGTGAACCATCTTCCAGCTACTGAAGGCGGTTTACAACACTCACAGATAGACCGAAATGTTTTCTTTTAATTTATAAAAATGACTTACCAGAAGAACCAGAAAAGTTTGTTGTTGCAGCCACAGATATGTAGTTACAAGAGTAAGAAGTCACAGATGGAAGCTAAGAGTGAATATGATAATGATATACAATACCGAGAAGTAAGACACGTGTGCAACGGTTAGGTAACTTTAACCCGAAACGTTTCGACTACACAGCAGGCTTCTTCAGTCGGGTACAGAGGTGGCAGCAGAAGCAGTACAGATGAAAAGACGATGTAATCAGTCCATCACCCTCGAAGACGTAGTTTTGAGGTGGTCAGTCCCTCAGCCTGGAGAAGAGCATTGTTCCATAGTCTGGAACATTGCTCCAGACTATGGAACACAGTAGGCTGAAGAAGCCTACTATATAGGCGAACCGTTTCGAAGAGCCACAGAGCCACAGATATGTTAGGAAATAGTGCTTCGGTAAGAGGCTGGTAAATATAAGAGGAACTCAGCTTAAGGAAGGGTGGTGGAGGCAAATTCCATGCATAGTTTCAAGAGCAGGTATGACAGGGCCCAGGAGGCCAGTATATGCTGGCTAAATATTAAGAGGCGGGGCCAGAAGCTGAGACTCGACCCTGCAATCACAAATGAGTACACTGGTATTAATTTCGTGATGAGCTTGTCAGAACGTTGTGGGACTCAAGTATGAGGCAGTGAACGAGGTGACCTGAGTGACTGAGACGACACACACTGAACCACGAGTGAAGGTCTGGAACCACGAGTGAAGGTCTGGAACCACACTGATGTTAAGCTCTTGTGTTTACCAGGTGTGTTACTAACACTTGTCTCAGTGTCCTCTGCAGTACCTGGCGGTTCATGCATCTCACAGTGATCTTGGTCAGTAGCTCAGCGTCTCTAGTCTGAATATGGATGGAGCATTTACAGTAGCCCAGCTGTCTAGTAGCTCTCATTAATTCCTTATAGATCCTTGTTAGTGGCTGCATAGTGCCTCTGCGGCCTCCTTCAGCATCCAGAGAGAGAATTCAAGCTTGTTTGCTGATAGTACCTCTGTCTGTCGCCCTTGCTGCTCTACACTGACTGTTTTAACCCTTGAAGCACTGGGCACTTGTACCACGGTACTGGAAAGAGAGTGTGCAGGTGTATGGAGTGGGCGTGGGGTAGGCTGTGGGCGTGGGTCAGGTTGTGGGTGTCAGACGGGCGTCGACACGAGGGAGGGCGAGTAGGGGTATCAGGGCACGGGCACATGAAGGCGCCAGACTGGGTATTCAACATGGAATTTTGACAGGAATTTCCGGTTACTGGTTACTATCAACTGGTGAATACTTGACTACCTCCCACACCTTCATCAATTACATCAGTCAACTCCCCATATATTATATATGTCGTGCCGAATAGGTAAAACTGGTCAATTAACAAGAACTCATTTAAAATCAAGTCCTTTCTAAAATTTCTCTTATACGTTTAAATATATTTTTTTTTTTCATTGATGTTAATGTAAAAATTAATAATTTTGTACCAAAAGAACCTTAGAAAACTTACCTAACCTTATTATAACAAGCGCAATTTAATTTAGCCTAATCCAACTAAATATATTTTAGATAAGTTTACAATAATTTAATAATAAGCAAACACAATTAAATATATTTTTTTCGTTAGGTTCAGAATGATTTTTGCGAAATTATTGTATACACAAATTTTTCGCGTTGCTATTTAAGCCAAAATAGCAAGTTTTACCTATTCGGCACGATATATATATATATATATATATATATATATATATATATATATATCTAACACTGCACTAGCCAGGGTTCGAACCCATGTTGTACTGGCCTATATATATATATATATATATATATATATATATATATATATAGTAATAAGTCATTAAGAATGAAGCCTAATATAATTTTCGATAAAGGAGACTGGTCTCAGATCAGGCTGCAAGAGACCAATACTTGAAACCGGTCACAGGTGTGTCACAGGTGTACCTATACCAGACTTGGCTAGCGAGCCTGATCTTAAATGTCATTAAGTAAGATAAGTGCTTTCTCTGCAGACATGGTCAGCAAGTGGTTCAAAAAGACAAGTGACTGAACACTAGGACACATTGGAAAATGTTTCGGTCCTGGGACCGAACACAAATGTGGAACATAACAGTGGGAGTTATCACAGTTGCTCTTTGCTGATGACACTGTGCTTTTGGGGGATTCTGAAGAGAAGTTGCAGAGGTTGGTGGATGAGTTTGGTAGGGTATGTAAAAGAAGGAAATTAAAAGTGAATATAGGAAAGAGTAAGGTGATGAGGATAACAAAAAAATTAGATAACGGAAGATTGGATATCAGATTGGAGGGAGAGAGTATGGAGGAGGTGAATGTGTTCAGATATTTGGGAGTGGATGTGTCATTAGATGGGTATATGAAGGATGAGGTGAATTATAGAATTAACGAGGGGAAAAAGGTGAGTGGTGCACTGAGGAGCTTGAGGAGACAGAGAACTTTATCCATGAAAGCAAAGAGGGGAATGTATGAGAGTATAGTTATACCTACACTCTTGTATGGGTGTGAGACATGGGTGGTGAATGTTGCAACAAGGAAAAAACTGGTGGCAGTGGAGATGTCATGTCTGAGGGCAATGTGTGGTGTGAATATAATGCAGAGAATCCATAGTTTGGAGATTAGGAGGAGGTGTGGGATTACCAAAACTATTATCCAGAGAGCTGAGGAGGGGTTGTTGAGATGGTTTGGACATAGAATGACTTCGAGAGTGTATAAATCTGTAGTGGAAGGAAGGCGGGGTAGGGGTCGGCCTAGAAAAGGTTGGAGGGAGGAGGTAAAGGAGGTTTTGTGTGCGAGGGGTTTGGACTTCCAGCAAGCATGCGTGAGCGTGTAAGAAGCGAATGGAGACAAATGGTTTTAGGACTTGACGTGCTGTTGGAGTGTGAGCAAGGTAACATTTATGAAGGGTTTCAGGGAAACCGGCAGGCCGGACTTGATTCCTGGAGATGGGAAGTACAGTGTCGGCACTCTGAAGGAGGGGTGTTAATGTTGCAGTTTCGTAGCTGTAGTGTAAGAACGCCTCTGGCAAGACAGTGATGATGGAGTGAATGATGATGAAAGTTAGTTTTTCTTTGTCGGGCCACCCTGCCTTGGTGGGAAACAGCCTATGTGTTAATATATATATATATATATATATATATATATATATATATATATATATATATATATATATATATATATATATATATATATGTCGTGCCGATTAGGTAAAACTGGTCAATTAGCAAGAACTCATCTAAAATTAAGTCCTTTCTAAAATTTTCTCTTATACGTTTAAAGATATATTTTTTTCATTTATATTAATGTAAGAATTTATAATTTTGTACCAAGAGAAACTTTGAAAACCTACCTAACCTTATTACAACAAGCGCAATTTAATTTAGCCTAACCCAACTAAATATATTTTAGATACGTTAACATTAATTTAATAATAAACAAACACAATGAAATATATTTTTTTCGTTATGTTCAGAATGATTTTGGCGAAATTATTGCATACACAAATTTTCACTTGCCTTATATGGCAAGAAGAGCGTTGCTATTTAAGCCAAAATCGCAAGTTTTACCTAATCGGCACGACAATATATATATATATATATATATATATATATATATATATATATATATATATATATATATATATATATATATATATCACACACACACAATGGAGTCACCTCTGGTGTAAATTGTGGGACCCATAGCCTCGGAGAAGTGGATAAAAAGGCTTCAAGGAAGAATATTTGGATTTCTGTGTGAATTACATGTAGTGACCTCATGAAAATAAGTGAGATCATGATTTCACGTGACTCGTGTGTTGTGAGGCAGGCTGGGCTTAGCCTGGTTGAGTATCACAAGAACATATGAACATAAGGCTGGAGGAACACTGCAGCAGGACTACCAACCCAGACTAGGCCGCTAGTTTCCGATATTATAATCCTGGGCATCAGTGACGGCGATCAGCAAGGCTTCTAGGAACCGTCGGCGTCTAAGGTCAAGTTCAGTGAGGAGGACTTGTGCCTCATTCCTGCTCATCAAATGTCCTGTGGAGTTCCTGTGGAGGACACAGGTGTTGTTTAAGTGGTCACAGTTGCAGGGGCTTCCATGGTCAAGTTAGAGGTGTGTGACTTCACTTTGTAGTGACGTATTGGATGATGGATGCATCAATTGAGGTACATGCAAATTTGCTATCCTCTACCCTGGGAAGGCAGCTCCAGGCTGTAGAACTATCCTCCACCCTCTATCCTGGGGATGTACCCCAGGAGGTCACTCTAAGTTACCAAAAAAAAAAAAAATTCTCACATTACAATAAAAATTACATGAAATTACATGGAACAATTACATATAAGTTCAAGAAACATCCACAAGATGGCAGCAAACCCACAATTATAGCACTAAATTATAGAAGGCAGCGACACGTGCATCAAATTTAGCAAGAGCTAAGATAACATGACACGTGTACGTACGTACGTGTGTGTACAAGAAGATAAAGACGTACATGTGTAGCAAGGTGTTGGGTGTGGTGCTAAGGACACACGTAGTGTGCTAATAAATGCTTCAGGTGCCCTGTAACACAAATTAGCAACTACTGGGTATAGAACTGTGTTGCTGCATTGCGCATTGTACACTGTGGTATCTTTGTACACCGTGGTGTCTCTGTACACTGTGGTGTCCGTACAGTGACCTAAATTATAGGTCAGTATCTATAACATGCATACTATCAAAAGTTATAGAGGAGACAGTACGGACAAGAATATCGGGTCACTTGGAGATAAGATTCTTTACGTAAAAACATCATGGATTTAGGGACGGAAAATCCTGTCTTAGGAATTTGCTGGAATTCTACAACAGAGTCACAATAATGAAACAAGAGAGAGAGGACTGGCTGGACTGCATTTTCTTGGACTGTAGAGAAGCATTAGCATACCTGACACAGTAGCATTCCTGAGATTAGTCCAGAAATTAAAGGAACAATCAGGTATAAAAAGGCAGAGTGATCCAACGGATCAAGGAGTACCTACATAACAGAAGGCAGAGAGTAACAGTAACGGATGAGACATCTGAATGGGAAAGAGTAACGAGTGGAGTTCCACAAAAACCAGTGTCAGGAACACTACTGCTCCTAATATTCGTGAATGACCTACCAGACGGAATTAAATCCTAAGTGTCATTGTTTGCTGATGATGTAAAACTAATGAGAAGAATAAGAACAGAAGAAGACACTGATAAACTCCAGAGACCGCAACAGACTGGTCCAAAATATGGTTCCTCAAGTTCAACCCAAGCATATGCAAGGTCATGTGTTTTGGTGGTGAGGAAAGAGTACGCCATGGGAGGAGAAAATATCAGGAAGTGAAAAGGACCTGGAGATAAATATAACACCAAGAATATCGCCAGAATTTCATATATACCCTGTAACAACAGCTGCAAATGCAAGATTAACAAACCTCAGAACAGCATTCATGATCGTAAATAAAGATTCCTTCAGAACCTTTCTACACGACATATATTAAACCATTCACTGAGTACGAGGCTCCAGCATAACGCACACCTGCTCAAGCACGTGAAGAAACTGCAGCTCCAAATGTTTACAACCAAGCTAGTACTAGAAATGAGATTAATGCACTATTAAAAGGGGATGAAGGAACTGAACCCACGACCAAAGAAGACAAGGGAAGGGGCACGATTAATATGCACAAAATCTTAAGAGGAATTGAAAAAGCAGACAGAGACAGACTGCTTGAATTAAGTGGATCAGGATCAAAGAGACACAGGTGGAAGATAAAGACTTGGAAGAACAGTAAGAGACGTAAAGAAGTATTTCTATCATCTCAGGGTGGTTGAAAAGTGGAATGACTTGGACGAGGCAGCGGCATACCTGAAGGGTGTTCCGCAGGTCAACGCCCCCGCGGCCAGGTCCATGACCAGGCAAACTCAATACACAACTTGAAGAGTAGATATGATAACGCCCAAAAGGACAGAAGTCAGTGATGCGAGTCAAAGTGGTCTAGGACGCGACTAAGACTTCTCGTAAACACAAATCGGTGAGTACAAACCGGTGAGTATATACACACAACAGCAAGGCACAACAGGTGGTGAGGTGAAACACAATTCTCAAGTTTATTACTGTGATAAGCATGAAAACAGTTGAATAGTCAGTAATAAAAGCAAAAAATAGTATCCTTATTGGTAGGATGAGCATGACAACAGCTGAACACTCAATAACAAGGTACGACATTCTCTCTTTATTGCTAGGACAAGCGTGAAGACAACTGGACGTTCAAAGTATAAGGTGTAGAAATGATCTAAATGGTAAACACAAGAGCCAGGGTGTTCAAGAACAAGGCATGGAGACCAGGGTATTCAAGTACAAGGTATGGAGACCAGGGTATTCAAGAACAAGGTATGGAGACCAGGGTATTCAAGAACAAGGTATGGAGGCCAGGGTATTCAAGTACAAGGTATGGAGGCCAGGGTATTCAAGTACAAGGTATGGAGACCAGGGTGTTCAAGAACAAGGCATGGAGACCAGGGTATTCAAGTACAAGGTATGGAGACCAGGGTATTCAAGTACAAGGTATGGAGACCAGGGTATTCAAGAACAAGGTATGGAGGCCAGGGTATTCAAGTACAAGGTATGGAGGCCAGGGTATTCAAGTACAAGGCATGGAGACCAGGGTATTCAAGAACAAGGTATGGAGACCAGGGTATTCAAGTACAAGGTATGGAGACCAGGGTATTCAAGTACAAGGTATGGAGACCAGGGTATTCAAGAACAAGGTATGGAGGCCAGGGTATTCAAGAACAAGGTATGGAGACCAGGATATTCAAGAACAAGGTATGGAGACCAGGGTATTCAAGAACAAGGTATGGAGACCAGGATATTCAAGAACAAGGTATGGAGATCAGGATATTCAAGAACAAGGTATGGAGACTAGGATATTCAAGAACAAGGTATGGAGACCAAGATATTCAAGAACAAGGTATGGAGACCAGGATATTCAAGAACAAGGTATGGAGACCAGGATATTCAAGAACAAGGTATGGAGACCAGGATATTCAAGAACAAGGTATGGAGACCAGGATATTCAAGAACAAGGTATGGAGACCAGGATATTCAAGAACAAGGTATGGAAACCAGGATATTCAAGAACAAGGTATGGAGACCAGGATATTCAAGAACAAGGTATGGAGACCAGGATATTCAAGAGCAAGGTATGGAGACCAGGATATTGAAGAGCAAGGTATGGAGACCAGGATATTCAAGAACAAGGTATGGAGACCAGGATATTCAAGAACAAGGTATGGAGACCAGGATATTCAAGAACAAGGTATGGAGACCAGGATATTCAAGAACAAGGTATGGAGACCAGGATATTCAAGAACAAGGTATGGAGACCAGGATATTCAAGAACAAGGTATGGACCAGGATATTCAAGACCAAGGAATGGAGACCAGAATATTCAAGAACAAGGTATGGAGACCAGGATGATAAGCATGCCATCTGTTTGACCCTTCTCAAGGCAAGCTGTTCAGGATATCCAGTTATCCACATCCATGTGCCCAATTGTACCTAGAAGCAGTAACTAGTAGTAGTAACTAGAAGTAGTTACTAGCAGTAGTAAATAATTGTAACTAGAAGTAGTTACTAGCAGTAGTAAATAATTGTAACTAGAAGTAGTTACTGTCAGTAGTAAATAGAACAAGGTATGGAGACCAGGATATTCAAGAACAAGGTATGGAGACCAGGATATTCAAGAACAAGGTATGGAGACCAGGATATTCAAGAACAAGGTATGGAGACCAAGGATATTGAAGAGCAAGGTATGGAGGCCAGGGTATTCAAGAACAAGGTATGGAGACCAGGATATTCAAGAACAAGGTATGGAGACCAGGGTATTCAAGAACAAGGTATGGAGACCAGGATATTCAAGAACAAGGTATGGAGATCAGGATATTCAAGAACAAGGTATGGAGACTAGGATATTCAAGAACAAGGTATGGAGACCAGGATATTCAAGAACAAGGTATGGAGACCAGGATATTCAAGAACAAGGTATGGAGACCAGGATATTCAAGAACAAGGTATGGAGACCAGGATATTCAAGAACAAGGTATGGAGACCAGGATATTCAAGACAAGGCATGGAGACCAGGGTATTCAAGTACAAGGTATGGAGACCAGGGTATTCAAGACAAGGTATGGAGACCAGGGTATTCAAGAACAAGGTATGGAGGCCAGGGTATTCAAGTACAAGGCATGGAGACCAGGCTATTCAAGAACAAGGTATGGAGACCAGGGTATTCAAGAACAAGGTATGGAGACCAGGGTATTCAAGTACAAGGTATGGAGACCAGGGTATTCAAGTACAAGGTATGGAGACCAGGGTATTCAAGAACAAGGTATGGAGGCCAGGGTATTCAAGTACAAGGTATGGAGGCCAGGGTATTCAAGTACAAGGCATGGAGACCAGGGTATTCAAGAACAAGGTATGGAGACCAGGGTATTCAAGTACAAGGTATGGAGACCAGGGTATTCAAGTACAAGGTATGGAGACCAGGGTATTCAAGAACAAGGTATGGAGGCCAGGGTATTCAAGAACAAGGTATGGAGACCAGGATATTCAAGAACAAGGTATGGAGACCAGGGTATTCAAGAACAAGGTATGGAGACCAGGATATTCAAGAACAAGGTATGGAGATCAGGATATTCAAGAACAAGGTATGGAGACTAGGATATTCAAGAACAAGGTATGGAGACCAGGATATTCAAGAACAAGGTATGGAGACCAGGATATTCAAGAACAAGGTATGGAGACCAGGATATTCAAGAACAAGGTATGGAGACCAGGATATTCAAGAACAAGGTATGGAGACCAGGATATTCAAGAACAAGGTATGGAGACCAGGATATTCAAGAACAAGGTATGGAGACCAGGATATTCAAGAACAAGGTATGGAAACCAGGATATTCAAGAACAAGGTATGGAGACCAGGATATTCAAGAACAAGGTATGGAGACCAGGATATTCAAGAGCAAGGTATGGAGACCAGGATATTGAAGAGCAAGGTATGGAGACCAGGATATTCAAGAACAAGGTATGGAGACCAGGATATTCAAGAACAAGGTATGGAGACCAGGATATTCAAGAACAAGGTATGGAGACCAGGATATTCAAGAACAAGGTATGGAGACCAGGATATTCAAGAACAAGGTATGGACCAGGATATTCAAGACCAAGGAATGGAGACCAGAATATTCAAGAACAAGGTATGGAGACCAGGATGATAAGCATGCCATCTGTTTGACCCTTCTCAAGGCAAGCTGTTCAGGATATCCAGTTATCCACATCCATGTGCCCAATTGTACCTAGAAGCAGTAACTAGTAGTAGTAACTAGAAGTAGTTACTAGCAGTAGTAAATAATTGTAACTAGAAGTAGTTACTAGCAGTAGTAAATAATTGTAACTAGAAGTAGTTACTGTCAGTAGTAAATAGTAGTAACTAGAAGTAGTTACTATCAGTAGTAAATAGTAGTAACTAGAAGTAGTTACTATCAGTAGTAAATAGTAGTAACTAGAAGTAGTTACTAGCAGTAGTAAATAGTAGTAACTAGAAGTAGTTACTATCAGTAGTAAATAGTAGTAACTAGAAGTAGTTACTATCAGTAGTAAATAGTAGTAACTAGAAGTAGTTACTAGCAGTAGTAAATAGTAGTAACTAGAAGTAGTTACTATCAGTAGTAAATAGTAGTAACTAGAAGTAGTTACTATCAGTAGTAAATAGTAGTAACTAGAAGTAGTTACTAGCAGTAGTAAATAGTAGTAACTAGAAGTAGTTACTAGCAGTAGTAAATAGTAGTAACTAGAAGTAGAATTACTGGAACAAAAAGCTCTGTCGGTAGTCAACTAACAAGAATAGTTACACTAGCAACATTACTAGAAGACAGAGGTAGCAGCAGCAGTAGTAGTAGCAGTAGTAGTAGTAGTAGTAGTAGTAGTAGTAGTAGCAGTAGTAGTAGTAGTAGTAGTAGTAGCAGTAGTAGTATTAGTAGTACTAGAGGTAGTAATAGTGGAGGTAGTAATAGTGGAGGTAGTAATAGTGGAGGTAGTAGTAATAATAGAAGTAATAATAGTAGTCCAAGCCTTCTATTTCTCCGGTAAATTCCACACCATTTTTTTTTCAACATGGTAAGGGGGTGTTTTCTACCCATTATATCATGATGGCAGTGAGCGGGGAGAGAGAGCGGAGGGTGGGGAGAGGGCCTTCTGCTTTACAGGGAAACATGACAGTCGTTAATTAATCCAGACAGAAGAAGACAGTCCTTCTCGGCAGACAGCCTCGTTGAGGAATTCCAAAGTCTTCTGCTGTCTTTCTTTTTCATTACTTCCATGTATTTTCTTGTACTCCCATGTACTTCCATGTACTCATATGTACTTCAATGTACTCTCTTGTGCTAACATGTACAAATCATTAAGAATACTTGAACACTCAGTACCCACAGCAGACATATTCAATACACAAGAGCAGACAGAGGGACACCCACCCAGCAGACACAGTAAGAGAGCTGAGACAGCAGACAAGGACTCATCATGTCTGGCGGTCAACAAGATCAGTCTGCCAGTGTTGCCAACACAGCCAGTCTGCCACAGTGTTGCCAACACAGCCAGTCTGCCACAGTGTTGCCAACACAGCCAGTCTGCCACAGTGTTGCCAACACAGCCAGTCTGCCACAGTGATGCCAACACAGCCAGTCTGCCACAGTGTTGCCAACACAGCCAGTCTGCCACAGTGTTGCCAACACAGCCAGTTGCCACAGTGTTGCCAACACAGCCAGTCTGCCACAGTGTTGCCAAAAAGCCAGTCTGCCACAGTGTTGCCAACACAGCCAGTCTGCCACAGTGTTGCCAACACAGCCAGTCTGCCACAGTGTTGCCAACAGCCAGTCTGCCACAGTGTTGCCACAGCCAGTCTGCCACAGTGTTGCCAACACAGCCAGTGTGCCACAGTGTTGCCAACACAGCCAGTCTGCCACAGTGTTGCCAACACAGCCAGTCTGCCACAGTGTTGCCAACAGCCAGTCCGTGTGCCACAGCGTCTGCCACAGTGTTGCCAAGCACAGCCAGTCTGCCACAGTGTTGCCAACACAGCCAGTTGCCACAGTGTTGCCAACACAGCCAGTCTGCCACAGTGTTGCCAACACAGCCAGTCTGCCACAGTGTTGCCAACACAGCCAGTCTGCCACAGTGTTGCCAACACAGCCAGTGTGCCACAGTGTTGCCAACACAGCCAGTCTGCCACAGTGTTGCCAACACAGCCAGTCTGCCACAGTGTTGCCAACACAGCCAGTCTGCCACAGTGTTGCCAACACAGCCAGTCTGCCACAGTGTTGCCAACAGCCAGTCTGCCACAGTGTTGCCAACACAGCCAGTCTGCCACAGTGTTGCCAACACAGCCAGTCTGCCACAGTGTTGCCAACACAGCCAGTCTGCCACAGTGTTGCCAACACAGCCAGTCTGCCACAGTGTTGCCAACACAGCCAGTGTGCCACAGTGTTGCCAACACAGCCAGTGCTGCCAACACACAGTCTGCCACAGTGTTGCCAACACAGCCAGTCTGCCACAGATGTTGCCAACACAGCCAGTCTGCCACAGTGTTGCCAACACAGCCAGTCTGCCACAGTGTTGCCAACACAGCCAGCTACCACAGTGTTGCCAACACAGCAGGCTGCCACAGTGTTGCCAACACAGTCAGGCTGCCACAGTGTTGCCAACACAGCCAGTGCTGCCACAGTGTTGCCAACACAGCCAGTCTGCCACAGTGTTGCCAACACAGCCAGTCTGCCACAGTGTTGCCAACCCTACAGTGGCACCAGTGTGCCACAGTGTTGCCACACAGCCCAGTCTGCCACAGTGTTGCCAACACAGCCAGTCTGCCACAGTGTTGCCAACACAGCCAGTGTGCCACAGTGTTGCCAACACAGCCAGTGTGCCACAGTGTTGCCAACACAGCCAGTCTGCCACAGTGTTGCCAACACAGCCAGTCTGCCACAGTGTTGCCAACACAGCCAGTGTGCCACAGTGTTGCCAACACAGGCAGTCTGCCACAATGTTGCCAACACAGCCAGTGTGCCACAGTGTTGCCAACACAGCCAGTCTGCCACAGTGTTGCCAACACAGCCAGGCTGCCACAGTATTGCCAACACAGTCAGGCTGCCACAGTGTTGCCAACACAGTCAGGCTGCCACAGTGTTGCCAACACAGCCAGTCTGCCACAGTGTTGCCAACACAGCCAGTCTGCCACAGTGTTGCCAACACAGTCAGGCTGCAACAAACCCTCCAACACTTGTAGTCTTCGCCACACAACTCCCGCTCTAAGACAAGAACCACAACAACCCTGTAGGAACCTTCACTTAGATTTCAAAATTGGTTCTCCTGAACGGAAGGTCTGAGTTAGTTTTGCACGAATAACCCGCACACAGGAGAGAGGACCTTACCACGACGTTTCGGTCCGACTTGTCCCAAGTCGGACCGAAACGTCGTGGTAAGCTCCTCTCCTATGTGTGGGTTATTTGTATATTGTTCATTTTTGTTCTTTAATTACCTCTGGGCCGTGTAGGTCCTAATTTGTCATATTTTTAATTGAAGAAATAAGCATATTAGGTTCCGTGTGATAACCTGTGAATGATCCTTCAGATAGGCTTCAAATCTTCAATTGTATTAGTAACCCATGTTGCACTCTGCACTATTGTTGTCGCATGTATTGACGTACATGTGGGGGGAGAGGGCTGGGGTTGTGAATTTAGGGGATTCCTCTGTGGCATTTCGGTCTCAGCGCGATCCATCTGTGACTGCTTTACCATCGTAGCAACACGATGGTAAAGCAGTCACAGAGCGGATGAGACTCGAACCCGCGGCAAGCCAGTCGTAAAATACACAGCAAGCCAGAGGATAAAGCACTGGCCTGCCAGGTTTGCGACTCTCAGTGCACGGGTTCGATCCCCACTCCTCCAGTGATTTGGAAAAGAGATTGCTTGATAACCTAAGAGGACGACCAGTTATGTACTAGCAGTACTCGTTCACCTGGCAGGTCGTCGACTACACCTGCTCTTCTACCCTTGACTCACACCACCTGGCAGGTCGTCGCCTACACCTGCTCTTCTACCCTTGACTCACACCACAAATAACAGAGTACGCGATAGATCTTAAACTTAATAGAAGTACATAGTTCTTCTCAGCAGAAAGTCTCGTGCTGTCTTTCCCATGTACTCCCGTGTACTTTCTTGTACTTCCTGTGTAGTGTGCTATATAGCGCGCAGGTACCACGGTTACCTTCCTCACTTACCGTGTCTGGTGTGGCCGCTGCTTCCTGGGCCAAACCTGGATACCAACATAAGATAAGGTACCAACACCACCAATACAGACCTCCCCCATTCCTTTTCTCTCTCTCACTTCTACCTATTTCCACTGTCCCTCTCCATGCTCATATCTCTCTCTCCTTTAAACTGCAGTTCTCCCTGGAACTCTCCCTGCAGTTCTCCCTCGGTCTCACACTTTTCAATTTTTTTTTATTCCTTCAAATGACTTAGATACGAGTGCGACCTTGAAGTTAACACTCCAGTGGTCATTCTTGAGGTTAACATTCCAGTGGTCATCCTTGAAGTTACCATTCCAGTGGTCATCCTTGAAGTTAACACTCCAGTGGTCATCCTTGAAGGTTATATACTAGGTGAACAGAGGCAGCAGACATGCTGGGTGAACAGAGGCAGCAGACACCAGCAGACATGCCATCAAGTCTGACAAATGCCAGAGGTACAATTTACATCAGGAGACACTAACATAACCCTGCTGGAGGTGACCCAGTGAATACAACTGAAAGTGAACGACCCTCAATCATGGGTAAGCCAGTTCCTGGGTCGTCCCTATCCACAACACGACCTTAAGTCACGTGACGACCAGTTCCCTGAGGACAGGAAGCAATCAGATGTACGTAGAGAGTACCTCCATTTCTTTGGATTAAGAGCCTATTCAGCGTCATGACAGTGAAAGTGATAACACGTCCCATGAACAACACACATTAAAATACACTGCATATAAGGTTATCTGTTATCTTAGGTCAGTTATGTAAGGTGATCTATTATCTTAGGTCAGTTATGTAAGGTTATCTGTTATCTCAGGTCAGTTATGTAAGGTTATCTGTTATCTTAGGTCAGTCATGTAAGGTTATCTGTTATCTTAGGTCAGTCATGTAAGCTGATCTGTTATCTTAGGTCAGTCATGTAAGGCTTGACTCACTCGTGAGGAGAATACATTAGGTGAGGTTCACCTTGTCAGCTGCACTTTCACCTAGTAATATACCAAAGGCTGCCACATTTCCTTAAATGTAGCTATACGTATCTCGGGAGGGATACCTGGTATAGCACACACACAAAACAGGCCATGTATGTGTCGACAAGTGCCAATGACAACTAGTAACTAGCACACACACACTGGAACGTAAGACTGAGATTGGCTGTGTAAAGAGAATTCATTAGCCAATGGACACACCAGGCATTCCCGCTAGCAGATATTGGAAAGAGCAACTATGACTGGCTGTTCTAGCTGCCTTCATTAGCCAATGGGAGGCGCCAGGCATTCCCTCAATCCGTCGCTGGAATGTACGACGGTGATTGGCTACCTAAGCGGATCTTAGTTAGCCAATGGGGCCTGCCATGCCTTCCCGCAAGCAGCCACTTCAGGAGTGCACTCAAAATACAGGTTACATTGTATGATAATACGTGTATATTGAGCTGAAACTTCAGTGACAAGTGCAGTGAGGACAACATATGAAGTGATAAACCCACTCAGTGTGCAACAGTTGTGATCTTCCCTGAGATTATTTAAGGATGTCACGTGTTCTGAAGCTCCAACAATAAACCAGACACTGTGTCTTTCACGAGTGTTTCACCGTACACACAAGAGGTCAGGTGTCTATCGACAAGAGCCTTTGACAAATGGTAACTAAAAAACACACACACACACACACACACCTTACCTTACAAGCCTCACGTTACATTTCTGACCTACACCAACAAATTCATTATTCTGTTGAGGCTAGAGGTGAGTATAGCACAGTAGCAGTGAAGGGGAGGGAAGACCTATCTTCCTCCTGCTGCTGCTGCTGCTGGTCTACATACCTGCCACACGTGGCCCATGGCAGCTGCACCTGGCATCACAGCCTCAAACATCAACATACCTGTAAGCAAGAAAACAGTGTGTGAGAGACTTGTGATGAAGACTGTATCATTCTTCTAGTTTGTGATGAAAAGTGTATATAACATTGCTATTGTAGGGCACTGCTAGTGTTGGACACTGCTAGTGTTGGACACTGCTAGTGTACAACACTGCTAGTGCTAGTATATAACACTGCCACTTATCCAGAAGACACACAAGCATCCAGGAATTCCCACAAGCGTTCAGACTTAACATGTTATTTATTACTTGAGGGAATGTTGGCAGAGACCAGCGTGGAGTTGCTGAAGTCACGCCATGCACCATCATTCTACGCACTTTAAAGGTATGCGTAGCTTGATCGCTAGCGCACTCAGCTCACACGCTGAGGTCCGGGGTTCGAATCTCCTCCGGTACGGCTGGAAAACATTAGGGACGTGTTTCCATAAGACACCTGTTGTCCCTGTTCACCCATCAGTTTAAAATGGGTACCTGGGTGTTAGTCGACTGGTGTGGGTCGCATCCTGGGACAAAAAAAACTGATCTAATTTGCCCGAAATGCTCAACATAACAAGCGGCTTTCTATATAGCAGTATGTCACTGATGTCAGCTAGGTCTCTATACCTTGTACATGTACTTGTAGTAAATAAATATATTATTATTATTATTATTAAAATAGCGCAGGCGAGAGAGATATATCATAATCTACACCTGGAAGATTCTGGAGGGACTGGTCCCTAATATGCACACAGAAATCACTCCATACGAAAGCAAAAGACTTGGCAGACGGTGAGAAGTAGGGGCGCCACTGGTACACTAAGAGAAAACACAATAAGTGTCCGGGGCCCAAGACTGTTCAACAGCCTCCCACCAGCCATAAGGAGCATTACCAGTAGACCTCTGGTTGTCTTCAAGAGGGAGCTGGACAGATACCTAAAGTCAGTGCCAGATCAGCCGGGCTGTGGTTCGTACGTTGGACTACGTGCAGCCAGCAGTAACAGCCTCGTTGATCAGGCTCTGATCCACCGGGAGGCCTGGTCATAGACCGGGCCGCGGGGACGTCGATCCCCGGAATGCCCTCCAGGTAGACACCAGGTAGGTAGACAGCATCAAGGATCATCCTATGTAAACATCTCTACTTATATCCAAGACTGTGTAAATGTCTGCACTGGTATACAAAGTGTAAACAACTGCCCTTACCTATTAGATTCTGTAAATTGCATTTACAAGCCAGTGTAAATAGCTACTCATATTTGAGATGTGCATAAATTGCATTCGCATCCATGGTTACGTAGACAAATGCAAAGATGTTCAAGGTTATACCAGGCAGAATACACATGCTAGGCTGTGTATATTCAAGCTGATATATCTGCATATCTTAAATGTATCTTCTACAGATTATCCAAAGTCCTTCAAAAGTTGGCACTAACGCTCTCAGAAGTGAAACACAATCAATATGTCTATATATGTCTATATATATATATATATATATATATATATATATATATATATATATATATATATATATATATATACATGTATATATATATATATATTATGCTTTTCTCTATCATCCCATTTTTATCATTTGTATGTGTTTGTCCTCAGCTAAGAGTATATTTATGTGTTGACTTCTCGTGTCATCATCTGAAGACTTAAGGCAAAAAATGGCTTCAGTGTGTCGGAGAGTGGGATATGTTGCCTTAATTGGATATTATCCAGCATAGCAACACCTGGCAATGACGTCAGGGAAGGATGAATCAAGTGGGCTTAAGAGGAAGCAGATGGGTGAGGAAGCAGCAGGTGAGTTAGAGGCAGCAGGTGAGTAATGGGAAGGGGGGGAGGGTATTTCTGACACTCACAGGAACGTACAACCTACTACAGTAATGGTGACAGAGACGACCCTCCCCAACAGAGCTGCTGTCTCTGCTGTTGTTGTCACCCGCACAACAAGTACATAACTACGTGAAGCTACCCAGAAGAATTAAGAACATGGAGCAAAATAAAAAAAAAATGTGGAGGAGGAATCAGGAAAGACGAAAGAAGGAAAGGAGGAGAAAGAGGAGGAAGGAAGAGAAGGCGAGAGAAAGAAAAGGGCGTTACCCCTGTAGAACACCACCTTTCACCCCCAGAGCAGCACCACCCCTCTCCCCTTGCACTACCACCACCCAGTGAAAGCCACCGCTAAAAAACCCTCCATCAACAAGAAAGTTCCTCCTTGTATGGTGCGTCTGAGAGGAGCACTGCACTCTAAACTCTGCCCCGCCCAAGAAAATAACAACACAAAAAAGTCTCCCTCACGCTGAATTCAACATTAACCATTCTTTACCGCCTCTCAAAATTCACAGCGGGTCCCTCCAATTTACAAACAGACATTTGAGCTTACGAACGTTCACTTAATTCGTGTTTGACAAAGTGAGTCACAGTGCAAGCTGGTAAACATAATTGAATTTCGTGCCATCGTTATCTACGCAAACTCGTTTGCAAGTTAATAAATTAGGAACGTAACTTGTTTGCAACTTAAATTAGGAACGTAACTAGTTTACAAGTTAATAAAGTAGGAATGTAACTTGTTCGCAATGAACTAAGAACGTAATTCGTCCATGAATGAACGACTTCCTGTATTTCAAAACACATTATTATCAACCTAGATGAGGTATAGGCAGTGTTTATAATTTGTCAAAAAAAAAAAAAAACTTAGGAAGTGTATGAATACAAGGACAAGCTGTAGAACGAACTTTTATTGAGAACACATTTCGCTCTGCATAAGAGTAAAATGTGTAATATATAGAATGCATTAAGATCACAGTAAACAGGTGGTATCATAATATGCAAAACAACCACTGTGAAAAACTAGTGAACTTCCAAGCGCTTTCCTTGTGGAGGCTGGTGTTCAGATTGGAGGTGGTTGAAATTAGCTTTGAGCTTACCACTACCACGAGTGTCCTCGGATCATGAACAACACCTAGCTCTGTTGGGTGTGTGATCTTTGAAGGATCGCTGGTTAAGTGGTTAAGGCAATGTGAACGTTATTCTGTCTCCTGAGGCGGGCGAATGTGTCGCCCGCCTCAAGAGACAGTTTGGTAAATGTTTCAATACCATGTTTCATATATATATATATATATATATATATATATATATATATGTCGTGCCGATTAGGTAAAACTGGTCAATTAGCAAGAACTCATTTAAAATGAAGTCCTTTCTAAAAATTTCTCTTATACGTTTAAAGATATTTTTTTTTCATTTATGTTAATGTAAAAATTTATAATTTTGTACCAAGAGAAACTTTGAAAACCTACCTAACCTTATTACAACAAGCGCAATTTAATTAAGCCTAACCCAACTAAGTATATTTTAGATACGTTAACATTAATTAAATAATAAACAAACACAATAAAATATATTTTTTTCGTTAGGTTCAGAATGATTTTTGCGAAATTATTGCATACGCAAATTTTCGCTTGTCTTATATGGCAAGAAGAGCGTTGCTATTTAAGACAAAATCGCAAGTTTTACCTAATCGGCACGACATATATATATATATATATATATATATATATATATATATATATATATATATATATATATATATATATGATATATATAGGAGATGTCATGTCTGAGGTCAATGTGTGGTGTGAATATAATGCAGAGAATTCGGAGTTTGGAAATTAGGAGGAGGTGCGGGATTACCAAAACGATTGTCCAGAGAGCTGAGGAGGGTTGTTGAGGTGGTTTGGACATGTAGAGAGAATGGAACGAGACAGAGTGACTTCGAGAGTGTATAAATCTGTAGTGGAGGGAAGGCGGGGTAGGGGTCGGCCTAGGAAAGGTTGGAGGGAGGGGTAAAGGAAGTTTTGTGTGCGAGGGCTTGGATTTCCAGCAAGCATGTGTGAGCGTATTTGATAGGAGTGAATGGAGGCATATGGTTTTAATACTTGACGTGCTGTTGGAGTGTGAGCAAAGTAACATTTATGAAGGGATTCAGGGAAACCGGCAGGCCGGACTTGAGTTCTGGAGATGGGAAGTACAGTGCCGGCACTCTGAAGGAGGGGTGTAAATGTTGCAGTTTTATAACTGTAGTGTAAAGCACCCTTCTGGCAAGACAGTGATGGAGTGAATGATGATGAAAGTTTTTCTTTTTCGGGCCACCCTGCCTTGGTGGGAATCGGCCGATGTGTTAATAAAAAAAAAAATAAAAAAAAAAATATATATATATAACTCATGCTTTAAAGTTAGACATTTCCTGCTTTTAAGTTGCTGAATACTGAACTCATTAAGACTGATGTGACTGAACACTACATTTCAAGGCTGAGGGACTGATCTCCAAGCTGCATCAAGTCTTCCACTGTCTCCAGAAATTATTCTCAGTATTGGACTAATAAAGTGGCTGGCTGGCGACACATCACACCCAAGTGCTGCACACGTCTGTGTCTTGTTCATCCCTTCCATAGTTCACCACACAAGCTAATTAACAGTGTTCCTCTCCACGAGTTAGGTTAGGTAAGGTTTGTCAGGAAACAGGACAAGTGTTTCCTGACGCGGGTCTTACAGATGATGACCCGCCACTGGAGTCTTTGGTCATCTGACCGAGGCCTTCCTCTGGCTTACCGGTCCACCGTCTTTAAGAAATTCCACGAGAGTTCCAGGCGAATATTTTACAGCTGACAAGCATATAGTTGCCCGCCGCTCCCCTGCCAGACACTGATGATAATGGTCGAGTTGGCGAAATATTTGGTGGTGGCTAGAAGAACGTGGAGCCCATCCCAGGGCTAGAAGAACGTGGAGCCCATCCCAGAGCTAGAAGAACGTGGAGCCCATCCCAGGGCTAGAAGAACGTGGAGCCCATCCCAGGGCGAGAAGAACGTGGAGCCCATCCCAGGGCTAGAAGAACGTGGAGCCCATCCCAGGGCTAGAAGAACGTGGAGCCCATCCCAGGGCTATAAGAACGTGGAGCCCATCCCAGGGCTAGAAGAACGTGGAGCCCATCCCAGGGCGAGAAGAACGTGGAGCCCATCCCAGGGCTAGAAGAACGTGGAGCCCATCCCAGGGCTAGAAGAACGTGGAGCCCATCCCAGGGCGAGAAGAACGTGGAGCCCATCCCAGGGCTAGAAGAACGTGGAGCCCATCCCAGGGCTAGAAGAACGTGGAGCCCATCCCAGGGCGAGAAGAACGTGGAGCCCATCCCAGGGCTAGAAGAACGTGGAGCCCATCCCAGGGCGAGAAGAACGTGGAGCCCATCCCAGGGCTAGAAGAACGTGGAGCCCATCCCAGGGCGAGAAGAACGTGGAGTCCATCCCAGGGCGAGAAGAACGTGGAGCCCATCCCAGGGCTAGAAGAACGTGGAGCCCATCCCAGGGCTAGAAGAACGTGGAGCCCATCCCAGGGCTAGAAGAAAGTGGAGCCCATCCCAGGGTGAGAAGAACGTGGAGCCCATCCCAGCGCGAGAAGAACGTGGAGCCCATACCAGTGCTAGAAGAACGTGGAGCCCATCCCAGGGCTAGAAGAACGTGGAGCCCATCCCAGGGCTAGAAGAACGTGGAGCCCATCCCAGGGCTAGAAGAACGTGGAGCCCATCCCAGGGCGAGAAGAACGTGGAGCCCATCCCAGCGCGAGAAGAACGTGGAGCCCATCCCAGCGCGAGAAGAACGTGGAGCCCATCCCAGGGCTAGAAGAAAGTGGAGCCCATCCCAGGGCTAGAAGAACGTGGAGCCCATCCCAGGGCTAGAAGAAAGTGGAGCCCATCCCAGGGCTAGAAGAAAGTGGAGCCCATCCCAGGGTGAGAAGAACGTGGAGCCCATCCCAGGGCTAGAAGAACGTGGAGCCCATCCCAGGGCTAGAAGAACGTGGAGCCCATCCCAGGGCTAGAAGAACGTGGAGCCCATCCCAGGGCTAGAAGAACGTGGAGCCCATCCCAGGGCGAGAAGAACGTGGAGCCATCCCAGGGCTAGAAGAACGTGGAGCCCATCCCAGGGTTAGAAGAACGTGGAGCCCATCCCAGGGCTAGAAGAACGTGGAGCCCATCCCAGGGCTAGAAGAACGTGGAGCCCATCCCAGGGCGAGAAGAACGTGGAGCCCATCCCAGGGCTAGAAGAACGTGGAGCCCATCCCAGGGCTAGAAGAACGTGGAGCCCATCCCAGGGCTAGAAGAACGTGGACCCCATCCCAGGGCGAGAAGAACGTGGAGCCCATCCCAGGGCTAGAAGAACGTGGAGCCCATCCCAGGGCTAGAAGAACGTGGAGCCCATCCCAGGGCTAGAAGAACGTGGAGCCCATCCCAGGGCTAGAAGAACGTGGAGCCCATCCCAGGGTGAGAAGAACGTGGAGCCCATCCCAGGGCGAGAAGAACGTGGAGCCCATCCCAGGGCGAGAAGAACGTGGAGCCCATCCCAGGGCGAGAAGAACGTGGAGCCCATCCCAGGGCTAGAAGAACGTGGAGCCCATCCCAGGGCTAGAACGTGGAGCCCATCCCAGGGCTAGAAGAACGTGGAGCCAATCCCAGGGTGAGAAGAACGTGGAGCCCATCCCAGGGCGAGAAGAACGTGGAGCCCATCCCAGGGCGAGAAGAACGTGGAGCCCATCCCAGGGCGAGAAAACGTGGAGCCCATCCCAGGGCTAGAAGAACGTGGAGCCCATCCCAGGGCTAGAAGAACGTGGAGCCCATCCCAGGGCTAGAAGAACGTGGAGCCCATCCCAGGGCTAGAAGAACGTGGAGCCCATCCCAGGGCTAGAAGAACGTGGAGCCCATCCCAGGGCTAGAAGAACGTGGAGCCCATCCCAGGGCTAGAAGAACGTGGAGCCCATCCCAGGGCTAGAAGAACGTGGAGCCCATCCCAGGGCTAGAAGAACGTGGAGCCCATCCCAGGGCGAGAAGAACGTGGAGCCCATCCCAGGGCTAGAAGAACGTGGAGCCCATCCCAGGGCGAGAAGAACGTGGAGCCCATCCCAGGGCGAGAAGAACGTGGAGCCCATCCCAGGGCTAGAAGAACGTGGAGCCCATCCCAGGGCGAGAAGAACAAAAAGGTAAGTGTGATGTTAAATGTTCATTTATACATTTTATTAGTGCTTTATATTGATTTGTCATTGTTTTCTTTATGTAAATCTATATTTAATCTCTCTAAAAAAAAATTTTTTTTAATACTTTTGGGTGTCTGGAACAGATTAATTGGATTTACTTTATTTATTATTGGGAAAATGATTTCCGTTTTCGTGATTTTCGGCTTTTGTTAGACTCTCTGGAACGGACTAATCACGAAAACCAAGGGTCTACTGTACTGCATAACAGTAAATCTTCTATTTTTTGTGTGAATAAAAATTCTTTGAATAAAAAATCAAAATGTAATTCACGTGTAAAGCCTGGGAACGTAACTAATGAATAAAGTTAAACGTGGAGCCCATCCCAGGGCGAGAAGAACGTGGAGCCCATCCCAGGCCGAGAAGAACGTGGAGCCCATCCCAGGGTGAGAAGAACGTGGAGCCCATCCCAGGGCTAGAAGAACGTGGAGCTCATCCCAGGGCGAGAAGAACGTGGAGCCCATCCCAGGGCGAGAAGAACGTGGAGCTCATTCCAGGGCTAGAAGAACGTGGAGCCCATCCCAGGGCGAGAAGAACGTGGAGCCCATCCCAGGGCGAGAAGAACGTGGAGCCCATCCCAGGGCTAGAAGAACGTGGAGCCCATCCCAGGGCGAGAAGAACGTGGAGCCCATCCCAGGGCGAGAAGAACGTGGAGCCAATCCCAGGGTGAGAAGAACGTGGAGCCCATCCCAGGGCGAGAAGAACGTGGAGCCCATCCCAGGGCGAGAAGAACGTGGAGCCCATCCCAGGGCGAGAAAAACGTGGAGCCCATCCCAGGGCTAGAAGAACGTGGAGCCCATCCCAGGGCTAGAAGAACGTGGAGCCCATCCCAGGGCTAGAAGAACGTGGAGCCCATCCCAGGGCTAGAAGAACGTGGAGCCCATCCCAGGGCTAGAAGAACGTGGAGCCCATCCAAGGGCTAGAAGAACGTAGAGCCCATCCCAGGTCTAGAAGAACGTGGAGCTCATCCCAGGGCTAGAAGAACGTGGAGCCCATCCCAGGGCGAGAAGAACGTGGAGCCCATCCCAGGGCTAGAAGAACGTGGAGCCCATCTCAGGGCGAGAAGAACGTGGAGCCCATCCCAGGGCTAGAAGAACGTGGAGCCCATCCCAGGGCGAGAAGAACGTGGAGCCCATCCCAGGGCTAGAAGAACGTGGAGCCCATCTCAGGGCGAGAAGAACGTGGAGCCCATCCCAGGGCTAGAAGAACGTGGAGCCCATCCCAGGGCTAGAAGAACGTGGAGCCCATCCCAGGGCTAGAAGAACGTGGAGCTCATCCCAGGGTGAGAAGAACGTGGAGACAATCCCAGGGCGAGAAGAACGAAAAGACGAGAACCCCATGGCGATTATGAACGGGCGATAACCCCCAGGATAGGGGAATGAATGGACGATAACCCCCAAGATAGAAGAATGAATGGACGATAACCCCCAAGATAGAAGAATGAATGGACGATAACCCCCAGGATAGAATAATGAATGGACGATAACCCCCAAGATAGAAGAATGAATGGACGATAACCCCCAGGATAGAAGAATGAATGGACGATAACCCCCAGGATAGAAAAATGAATACACGATAACCCCCAGGATAGAAGAATGAATGGACGATAACCCCCAGGATAGAAGAATGAATGGACGATAACCCCAGGATAGAAAAATGAATACACGATAACCCCAGGATAGAAGAATGAATGGACGATAACCCCAGGAGAGAAGAATGAATGGACGATAACCCCCAGGATAGAAGAATGAATGGACGATAACCCCCAGGATACAAGAATGAATGGACGATAACCCCCAGGATAGAAGAATGAATGGACGATAACTGTACGGGTTGTACTTATAACGGCTGCATCACGGCTGTTCACGTGATTTCCAACCTCTGCCCTTGCTGAAATTCATGATAGTCCCTTAACGACTGCTAGACCTACCCAGTTACAGTGTCAATATAGTTTCCTTCGTGATCCTGATAGTTCTTTACCGACTGAAAGACAGTATCTAGCTTTTGAGCAATGTGTTTGTTCTCACAGCTTGTATCAGAGAGTTATAACAGTTCTGCGGAAATTGAAGTTCAAATTCAGTCCTGATAGCTTTGTGCATTATGTATTAACGTAGCCGAGCGGTCAAGAAACTAGTATTACTGTCACTCCTGTCTGGAATTCAGTCCCTACAATATCTTGCATGCAAGATAGCGTTCGGATGCCTAGGGTGCCGGAGGTATCCCGGACCGCCTTGAGTACTGAGTCTATCCTTGCAATGTTGCTAGTTCAAGTAGTAGTTCCTCTCCAGGGGACGCTTTGTTGAAGAAAGACTACTTGAATGAGTTATAGCATCTCCGCTGATGCAAAAGCAATTGCAGAAAGCCGTTTCTGTTGCTAGTGTATTCACTAGAGTGCCAGTTGTTGTCCCTCGTGTTCCAGATAGTGTTCTTTCCAGTTGACAGTAAGTCCTTTGCAGAGTAAAGTGTCGTGTGTCGAGTAATTATTACCTGCAGTAAGAGATAGTGAGAGCCATTCTCCTTTGTTCATACTTTGTGTTATTGAGCTATCTATTTTACCCGGGGAGAGTCCTTCCACTCCACCGTGCCGTTCATTCCTCCAGTAGGAAAGTGTTCCCAGTTCTTAGTGAATAAAGAAAACTCAGTTTAAGAGATTATTTGCATTTGCTAGCCGAGTCCTTACTAAGGCTGAACGCAATTTTACAGTTATGCAAATCCAATGTAGTTGCTGATGCTTTGTCGCGTCATGTCAGTGTAGTAACTGCCGATCCTCCATTTAGTACTGAGGATGTAAAGACTACTCAAAGACAAGACCCTTTGATCTGGTGTGGTTCGATTCCTGCTCCAGAAAGATCTTATTCTCTCTGTGAAGCAACCAGCACCCATTAGTGACTTTGTCATGAACCAAGAATTACTGTATCGCACTACCGAGTTGGGTAATCCTAGTAGAAGAGTATACCAGTTAGTAATTCCACAGTCACTAGTGAAAGTAGCCTTGCAGCTAGTTCACGATGTACCAGATGTTGCACATCCTGGTATGGATCGTTCTGTGAAACAAGCCAGATTGAAATATTTTTGGCCTCGTATGTCTACCGATATTACTGAGTATGTCACAGGTCCTAATCCAATCCAGATCTTTCCTACTACTAGTGAGCCATGGGAAAGAGTTGCACTAGATCTGTTGACCAACTTCCAATGTTCCCTCAGTGGAAACAAACATCTGTGTGTGATGGTCGATCATTTCACCAGATATTGTGAGTTAGTTCCTATCCCAGATAAGACTGCCGAAACAGTAGCAAAGAATTCAAGGAACGTATAATCTGCAGACATACCACTCCTAAGTCCCTCATAACAGATAATGGAGGTGAATTTTGTAATGAGATCCTAGAAAACTTGTGTAAACTTTACAAGATTACAAAATCAACCATTGTTCCGCACCATCCTGCCAGTAATGGGTTAGCAGAAAGAACTAATAAGAAAGTCCTTGATGTTTTGAGAGCTACCATCAATCCCAATAGTGTAACCTGGGATGAAGTTATACCTGAATGTCGTTATTCCCTACGTACACGACAAGTGTTAATTAATCCTCAAGTATCATTTGTAGATACCAGTGTAGATCCTCCTCAATCAGAAGTTGAGTTACCTATTGTAACAGAGTTTGATCCACCCAGAGATGATAATTATACAGCCTATATCAATCTCACCCTAGCAGAGTTGGGGTTAAATGTAACTAACCTGTATAGATAAATATGTAGTAAGCGTTTAACTGTGTGTTATAATATCTACTTAGTATCACTCAAATTTTTTTTTGTGTTCACGTTCTCTCCGAGTTCTGAGAATTAACAGTATAGATTTGAGTGCACCAGATCTACCTTGTCTGTTAATCACTATCTTCTTGTAATTTATTTCCTCAGAATTCGTAGATCACATGAAGACAGTTCGATCGAACAAATTAAATTTTTTTTTATCCCTTTTATCATGATTTTCTTGAATGAGCTCATTTAGATAATTCCCAAGTATCAAGATGCATCATATAGTAACGTAGATTGTTCAGTCAAGATAATATCCATGTGAAGTATAATGTTAACTGTTGTGTACTTTGACATTGTATAGAATCAGCTGAAAGTTGTTGCCTGTTGTCCTTAGTTTGTGTAGTTGTATGTCGAGACGCCATACGTAGCATGCCCGAGCTGTACGGGTTGTACTTATAACGGCTGCATCACGGCTGTTCACGTGATTTCCAACCTCTGCCCATGTGATCTGGCATCAGCCAATGATAGGCCTGCCTTTTGAATGCCTCAGCGCCAGGCGGCCTAGTGTTCAGTTACCATCGAGACTGAGTGCAGGACAGACGGACACAGGCATAGGCTCTCAGCTCCCATATATCCAACGCCTCATTAAACGCTACCAAAACCCAAGCTCATCGTCTGTTAATATTACCAAATCTATGCAAAGAACCCCACAACACATAACCCCCAGGATAGAAGAATGAATGGACGATAACCCCCAGGATAGAAGAATGAATGGACGATAACCCCCAGGATAGAAAAATGAATACACGATAACCCCCAGGATAGAAGAATGAATGGACGATAACCCCCAGGAGAGAAGAATGAATGGATGATAACTCCCAGGATAGAAGAATGAATGGACGATAACCCCCAGGATAGAAGAATGAATGGACGATAACTCCCAGGATAGAAGAATGAATGGACAATAACCCCCAGGATAGAAGAATGAATGGACGATAACCCCCAGGATAGAAGAATAAATGGACGATAACCCCCAGAATAGAAGAATGAATGGAGGATAACCCCCAAGATAGAAGAATGAATGGACGATAACCCCCAGGATAGAAGAATGAATACACGATAACCGCCAGGATAAAAGAATGAATGAACGATAACCCCCAGGATACATGAATGGACGATAACCCCCAGGATAGAAGAATGAACGGACGATAATCCCGGGAAAGAAGAATAAACGGACGATAACCCCAGGATAGAAGAATGAAAGAACGATAACCCCCAGGATAGAAGAATGAATGGACGATAACCCCCAGGATAGAAGAATGAATACACGATAACCCCCAGGATAAAAGAATGAATGAACGATAACCCCCAGGATAAAAGAATGAATGGACGATAACCCCCAGGATAGAAGAATGAACGGACGATAATCCCCGGAAAGAAGAATGAACGGATGATAACCCCCAGGATAGAAGAATGAAAGAACGATAACCCCCAGGGCCACGAGGACGTTGACCCTCGTGGCCCCGTCCCAAACCAGACCCCTCGGCGGATGGCCTGATCAATTGGGCTGTTGACGCTAGCCGCACCAAGTCCAACATGAGCACCACAGCCTGGCTGATCAGGCACTTACTTGAGAAACTGTCCAGTTCCTCCTTGAAGACGTCCAGATGTCTGGTGATAATAGCCTTATGTATGAAGAGAGGACGTTGACAAGTCTTGGTACCTTCACATTTATTAAGTTTTCCCTTAGTGTACACATCGCACACCTGGTTTGCATTGGGGTATTCTGCACCGTCTGTCAAGCCTCTTACTTTGACGGGGAATGATCTGTGTGTGCAGATTTGAGACCAATCTTTCTAGAATTTTCCAGGTGTAGATTATAATGTATCTCTCTCGCTTACGTTCCAAGGAATACAGATGAAGAGACTTCAAACGTTCCCAGTAATTTAGGTGTTTGGCTGAATCTATGCGAACAGTGAAGGTTCTCTGCACATTCTCCAGGTTTGTAATTTCGGCTGGCTTGAACATAGGTGTTAAAAACGCAGCAATACAGAAGTTCTCCAGCCTAGAGAGAACAAGGGACTTCAAGAGTATCATCATTGTCTTGGCATCACTTGTTTAGAAGGTTCTAGTTATCCAGTCTATCATTTTTCATGCGTTTGTGATCACTGAAGATATCCTCTGACGTGATCACACTCTACTAGGTGATTCCAGCTTGTTTTATACTCCGTCCTTATCTATATTTCCTCAATCATTCTACAATAGAGTAACTAAAACTTGTCCTCAGTGAACATCATATTGTTGTCAGTGACCCACTGCAAGACTAAGACCTGTCGTAATGGTCAAGTAAATGAGAGAGGCAGGAACGACCTGCTCTAAACCAGCCGAGAAGGAATGAACGAGTCTCCTCACACCTGTTGTTCTCGTTCACTTAACATTAAGTAGTTAGGAAAAGGTTAGTCAAGTGTTTGGAGTCGCCTCCTTGTGACAAACACCTGATGACCCCATGGAAATTAAGCCACAGTGACTGGCTGTTTTTGGTTATCCTTGTTTATTAACCTTCTGGAGTTAATAAACCCAAGTCTTTCAATTCTTCCTCCTCCTTTGGCACTATTATTGCCCAGGAACAAGTCCTCCTCCAGAAGTGATCAAGACACGGAACAAGTCCTCCTCCAGAAGTGATCAAGACACGGAACAAGTCCTCCTCCAGAAGTGATCAAGACACTGAGAGGAACTTCATGTGACGATTTTGTCATCAAAGTTGTATACATCATCAGTGTGCTGCTGCCCTAGTCCATGATAGTTATATAGTGGAAACAAAAGTGGAAGTGCACGAGGAAGGGAAGTGAAGGAATGGGGGAGGGAGTGGGGAGGAAAAGGGAAAGCATGGGGATGAGGGATGCAGGACGGGACGAGTAAACATGTCAAACTTAACGTTGATTATATATATATATATATATATATATATATATATATATATATATATATATATATATATATATATATATATATTAAATCTGACATGTCAATCACTGGTAGGAAATCTGTCCAAACTTGCTTTAACAGACGGAAGGATCTCTCTCTCTCTCTCTCTCTCTCTACAAGACCTGGCGAGCCTCCATTCACACTTTCCACTGGCACTACATAAACACTGGCACTCTGGCACTACATAAACACTGGGTGTGAGCGTGCGAGCTTGTTTACGTGTGACGCGACGCATTATGAATGGTAAAATGCGTAATATTTTTACTGATAAGGAGACTGGTACTTATAATAATACCTGACCTGGCCAACACCGCCACACACACACACATACACACACACACACACACACACAGAAGGGTTAGAGGAGACATGATAACGACATACAAAATACTGCGGGGAATTGACAAGGTAGATAGTGACAGGATGTTCCAGAGAGGGAACACAGAAACAAGGGGACACAACTGGAAGCTGAAGACTCAGATGAGTCAAAGGGATGTTAGGAAGCACTTCTTCAGCCATAGAGTAGTTAGGAAGTGGAATAGTCTAGAGAACGATATAGTGGAGACGGGAACCATACATAGTTTTAAGACAAGGTATGATAAAGCTCATGAAGCAGGGAGAGCAGAGACCCAGTAGCGGACAGCGAAGAGGCGGGGCCAGGAGCTGAGTCTCGACCCCTGCAACCACAATTAGGTGAGTACAATTAGGTGAGTACACACACACACACGAGTGGGGTGCCACAGGGGTCGGTCCTGGGACCGGTGCTGTTTATGGTATTTGTGAACGACATGACGGAAGGAATAGACTCCGAAGTGTCCCTGTTTGCAGATGATGTGAAGTTGATGAGAAGAATTCAATCGGACGAGGACCAGGCAGAACTACAAAGGGATCTATCTGTACAGGCTGCAAGCCTTGTCCAGCAATTGGCTCCTGGAGTTCAACCCCACCAAGTGCAAAGTCATGAAGATTGGGGAAGGGCAAAGAAGACTGCAGACGGAGTACAGTCTAGGGGGCCAGAGACTACAAACCTCAATCAAGGAAAAAGATCTTGGGGTGAGTATAACACCAGGCACATCTCCTGAAGCGCACATCAACCAAATAACTGCTGCAGCATACGGGCGCCTAGCAAACCTAAGAACAGCATTCCGACATCTTAATAAAGAATCGTTCAGGACCCTGTACACTGTGTACGTTAGGCCCATACTGGAGTATGCAGCACCAGTTTGGAACCCACATTTAGCAAAGGTTTGCAACAAGACTAGTCCCGGAGCCAAGGGGTATGTCCTACGAGGAGAGGTTAAGGGAAATCGACCTGACGACACTGGAGGACAGGAGAGATAGGGGGGACATGATAACGACATATAAAATACTGAGAGGAATTGACAAGGTTGACAGAGACAGAATGTTCCAGAGATGGGACACAACAACAAGGGGACACAGTTGGAAGTTGAAGACTCAGATGAATCACAGAGATGTTAGGAAGTATTTCTTCAGTCACAGAGTGGTCGGGAAGTGGAACAGCTTGGGAAGCGATGTAGTGGAGGCAGGTTCCATACACAGCTTTAAGAAGAGGTATGATAAAGCTCAAGGTGACCCAGTAGCGGCCAGTGAAGAGGCGGGGCCAGGAGCTATGTATCGACCCCTGCAACCACAACTAGGTGAGTACAACTTGGTGAGTACACCTCGTCAACTCTGATGATGTTTCACCAGCACCACCTGCTGTGTCAGCACCACCTGCTGTGTCAGCACCACCTGCTGTGTCAGCACCACCTGCTGTGCCAGCACCACCTGCTGTGTCAGCACCACCTACAGAGGGAAAACATCACCTTCGTGTTGTGGTGACACGTCTGTGAGCTGTAACAATCACTTCAACATCACAAGACATTCAGACATTAAAGTAAGTAAATGTAAACACATAACAATCACAAGCATCACCAGCTGCCAGCACGGACGGAATATTTCAGCCTCAGAGACCCGCGTCGGTAACTGTAGCCTTATCTGCTGAAGAGGGCCTTTGAGGCTGAAATATATTCTTATTAATCAGATCCTGATTTTCACCCAAGTGGGAATCACCATTTCCATTTATTAAGTGATTATGCAGAACACTTACGGTGGAACAGAACCCTGGCACTAGTAGTGAACACAGAGTGAAAGAGAACCCTGGCACTAGTAGTGAACACTGAGAATGAAAGAGAACCCTGGCACTAGTAGTGAACACTGAGAATGAAAGAGAACCCTGGCACTAGTAGTGAACACTGAGAGTGAAAAAGAACCCTGGCACTAGTAGTGAACACTGACAGTGAAAGAGAACCCTGGCACTAGTAGTGAACACTGAGAGTGAAAGAGAATCCTGGCACTAGTAATGAACACTGAGAGTGAAAGAGAACCCTGGCACTAGTAGTGAACACTGAGAGTGAAAGAGAACCCTGGCACTAGTAGTGAACACAGAGTGAAAGAGAACCCTGGCACTAGTAGTGAACACTGAGAGTGAAAGAGAACCCTGGCACTAGTAGTGAACACTGAGAGTGAAAGAGAACCCTGGCACTAGTAGTGAACACTGAGAGTGAAAGAGAACCCTGGCACTAGTAGTGAACACTAGAGTGAAAGAGAACCCTGGCACTAGTAGTGAACACTGAGAGTGAAAGAGAACCCTGGCACTGGTAGTGAACACTGAGAGTGAAAGAGAACCCTGGCACTAGTAGTGAACACTGAGAGTGAAAGAGAACCCTGGCACTAGTAGTGAACACTGAGTGAAAGAGAACCCTGGCACTGGTAGTGAACACTGAGAGTGAAAGAGAACCCTGGCACTAATAGTGAACACTGAGAGTGAAAGAGAACCCTGGCACTGAGAGTGAAAGAGAACCCTGGCACTAGTAGTGAACACTGAGTGAAAGAGAACCCTGGCACTGGTAGTGAACACTGAGTGAAAGAGAACCCTGGCACTAATAGTGAACACTGAGAGTGAAAGAGAACCCTGGCACTAGAGTGAAACTGAGTGAAGGAACCCTGGCACTAGTAGTGAACACTGAGTGAAAGAGAACCCTGGCACTATAGTGAACACTGAGTGAAAGAGAACCCTGGCACTAATAGTGAACACTGAGTGAAAGAGAACCCTGGCACTAGTAGTGAACACTGAGTGAAAGACCCTGGCACTAGTAGTGAACACTGAGTGAAAGAGAACCCTGGCACTAGTAGTGAACACTGAGAGTGAAAGAGAACCCTGGCACTGAGTGAAGGAACCACTAGTAGTGAACTGAGGAAGAACCCTGGCACTGGTAGTGAACACTGAGAGTGAAAGAGAACCCTGACACTAGTAGTGAACATTGAGTGAAAGAGAACCCTGGCACTAGTAGTGAACACAGAGTGAAAGAGAACCCTGGCACTAGAAAGAACACTGTGAGTGGAAAAGAACCCTGGCACTGTAGTGAACACTGAGTGAAAGAGAACCCTGGCACTAGTAGTGAACACTGAGTGAAAGAGAACCCTGGCACTGGTAGTGAACACTGAGAGTGAAAGAGAACCCTGGCACTAGTAGTGAACACTGAGTGAAAGAGAACCCTGGCACTAGTAGTGAACACTGAGAGTGAAAGAGAACCCTGGCACTAGAATAAGTGAACACTGAGAGTGAAAGAGAACCCTGGCACTAGTAGTGAACACTGAGAGTGAAAGAGAACCCTGGCACTAAAAAAGAACACTGTGAGTGGAAAAGAACCGTGTAAGAACAAACAGGATAAATTTTCAGAAAATATTAAAGAGAGTAAAATCAATTCAGAGAATTGAAGACAAGTGTGTGTGTGTGTATGTGTACTCACCTAATTGTGGTTGCAGGGGTCGAGTTATAGCTCCTGACCCCTGCCTCTTCACTGGTCGCTACTAGGTCACTCTCTTCCTGCTCCATGATCTTTATCATACCTCTTCTTAAAGCTATGTATGGATCCTACCTCCACTACCTTACTTTCCAGACTATTCCACTTCCTGACAGCTCTAACATCCCTATGACTCCTCTGAATCGTCATCTTCCCTTGTCGCTGTGTCCCATCTCTGGAACATCCTGTCTCCGTCCACCTTGTCAATTCCTCTCAGAATTTTATGTAGTTATCATGTCCCCCTCTCTCTCTCTCCTGTCCTCCAGTGTCGTCAGGTCGTAGGACAAACCACTCAGCTCGGGACTAGTCTCGTTGCAAACCTTTGCACTTTCTATAATTTTTGATGTGCTTGACCAGGTGCAGACTCCACCTCTCTCTGTGTGTGTCTGTCTGTGTGTCTATGACTGTGTGTGTCTGTCTGTCTGTCCATCTGTCTGTTTCCGTCAATTTCCGTAAGACATTAAGACATACGTCAACGTCACATTTTCAACGTGTTACGCAAAAGTCAATTTCTAAACACTTCCAATTTCATTTAAATCCGTTTTTCAATTTCTGAATTAGTTTCATTTAATTAGCGTTAGCAAGATAGTGACTGCTAGCAAGATAGTGACTGTTAAAGATAGTGACTGCTAGCAAGATAGTGACTGTTAAAGATAGTGACTGCTAGCAAGATAGTGATTAAAGACAGTAACTGCTAGTAAGATAGTGACTGTTAAAGATAGTGACTGCTAGCAAGATAGTGACTGTTAAAGACAGTGACTGCTAGCAAGATAGTGACTGTTAAAAATAGTGACTGCTAGCAAGATAGAGACTGTTAAAGATAGTGACTGCTAGCAAGATAGTGATTAAAGACAGTAACTGCTAGCAAGATAGTGACTGTTAAAGATAGTGACTGCTAACAAGATACCTGGAGTATACCTGGAGAGAGTTCCAGGGGTCAACGCCCCTGCGGCCCGGTCTGTGACCAGGCCTCATAGTGATTGTTAAATACAGTGACTGCTAGCAAGATAGTGATTAAAGACAGTAACTGCTAGCAAGATAGTGACTGTTAAAGACAGTGACTGCTAGCAAGATAGTGATTAAACACAGTAACTGCTAGCAAGATAGTGACTGTTAAAGACAGTGACTGCTAGCAAGATAGTGATTAAACACAGTAACTGCTAGCAAGATAGTGACTGTTAAATATAGTGACTGTTAAAGACAGTGACTGCTAGCAAGATAGTGATTAAAGACAGTAACTGCTAACAAGATAGTGACTGTTAAAGACAGTGACTGCTAGCAAGATAGTGATTAAACACAGTAACTGCTAGCAAGATAGTGATTAAACACAGTAACTGCTAGCAAGATAGTGACTGTTAAAGACAGTGACTGCTACCAAAATAGTGATTAAACACAGTAACTGCTAGCAAGATAGTGACTGTTAAAGACAGTGACTGCTAGCAAGATAGTGACTGTTGAAGATAGTGACTGCTAGCAAGATAGTGATTGTTAAAGACAGTGACTGCTAGCAAGACAGTAATTGTTAAAGACAGTGACTGCTATCAAAGCAGAGCTGGAGAAGGCAGTGTCTGCTATCTAAATGGAGCCAGTAAAGTATGTATTTAAATTACTGGGACCACCTCAGAGTCCTTGGACTGAACTCTATGGAGAGGAAAGAGATGCCTGATTATATATACGTGGAAGATACTGGAGGGCCACGTCCCAACTCTGCACACTAACATAGCAATGTACTGGAGTGAAAGATATGGAAGGAAGTGTAAAGACCAAGTGAAAAGCAGGGGCGTCATGGGCACAATTAGAGAACACTGTATCAACATCCATGGTCGTAAACCAGTGATTCTTAACCAGGGGCATCTGTACCCCTCTCGGGGTAGGAAACAGCAAAGCTGGGGTACGAAACTGAGTGGTATGAGGTGAACACTTCCATACAGGGAACAGCAGTAAACATGACCACTGCCAGGGAAAAGTTGTCAGCCTTCACACTGCAATGCACAGCATATTAGGGGCTTTTGGCATGTACATCTCATTACTAACTATATTTCTTGTCTACCATGTATCATTGTACCATGTCTCAATAAAGTATTATTATTATCTGCCAATTTGGATAAATCGCGTTTGGAACGGAAATTCTGCTAATTTTCAATCACTGGGTGAAACTGAACTGAACTGAACTGTCCATCGTGAGAGAAATGAAACATAATTTACAGGAAGTGAGTCAAGTGTCTTCCAGGCAGCATCCTCCTAACACCAGAAGAGGTTTCTGTGGCTCAGGCAGCTGACGCGACACACTGATCCCAGATCTTCATCCCAGATCTTGATCCCAGATCTTCATCCCAGAGATGACATTGATACAATGAAAGATGATACTGTTGAACTGAAACCTAATGACGGAATACCAACGTAATTTGACTCAAATAGGGAAGAAAACTTCTGGTGTGCGCTAGTGGCAACGATCGTAGATAAATGGTTCACAGAACCGACAAGTTGATAAATTAGACACATGTGCAACACTTGGGTACCTTTATTGTGGAAACGTTTCACCCCACAGTGGCTTCATCAGTCCTATACAAAGAAGAATGGTGAAGATCAGAAGGAGTTTTAGGTAATCAGTCCATCAGCCTGGAGTCGATGTAATCAGTCCATCAGTTTTTTCAAGTTTGATAGACTGATTACCTCAAACTCCTTCTGATCTTCACCATTCTTCTTGTATTGGACTGATGAAGCCACTGTGGGGCGAAACGTATCCACAATGAAGATACCCAAGTGTTACACATGTGTCTAATTTATCAACTAGTGACAAAGTTGCCACAGTTAGCAGGTAAAGTGTTGAAGGTTCTAGTGCCACTTACCACAACCTAGTTGTGAGAGACAGGTGTTTCAACAGTTCTGCATATATAAACAAAGGCTAGAATAGTCTCGATGGTAGTGTTGACATGAGTGTGTTGACATGAGTGTGTTGACATGACTGTGGCTACTTCTAAAAAAAAACAGAACTTAATTTCTGCATCATCAGTAATTGAAAGTCAACAACAAAAGAGCTGCTAAATAAGACATACGAATTTTTTTTTCAGTTTATAATTGAATGCACTTAAGTTCTCATACATAACTGTGTCAGTCATCTACCTCAGTTTTACATAGACTTTTTGCTATTCAAAATAAAGATCTATCCCCAGAGCAATATACCTAGTTGGACGAGTCTTCCTAGGCAGGCATGGTCCAGTGGTTAACACACTGGCCTGCGAGTTCTAGCACTCTCCCGCCAGGGGTTCAATCCTCACCTGTTCTGTGATTTAATAGTTTTAATTATTTCTGAGTGGGATACGACAAAATTTAAGAGAAAGGAGAGGGTACGACACGGACACTTTTAAACAACACGCTGTCCTAGTATCAGGGCTCGTTATAAGGAAGTGATGATAGCAAGAATACAACTGATGAACTGTTACCGAGGGCGATGTATTGATATTCGTGGCGAGCCTAGGCCTACCACACCCGCCTGTCCCCTAGGTCTGGTCCAGAGTGAGGCACGGCCTATGTGCGAGGTTCAAACCGGGGTTACGTTACTAAGGCTTGGTCAGGGAGCCGGCCTATAAATGGGATTATCACAATATATACTACACAAGTATTAGACTGTTGACACTAACTACTCAACCTGCTAGCAGCAGATATCAGGAACATTGTTGGAATAAGTTTTCAAGACGATACAAGACCGTGAAGTCAAGTGCCCAGATCAACTAGGCTGTAATAGATACGTGGACTAGCGGGCTGCCAACGGCAACAGCCTAGTTGAACAGGTTCTCAACAGAAAAGCTTGGCTCCTGTTAAGGCTATAATAAAACTCTCCAAACTGGCTACAGGTACATCACTGGATAAGCTGATTATTATTATTATTATTATTGAGGAAGCGCTAAATCCGAAGGAGTCATTCAGATAGTTCTCGACCTCAGGTCTCAGACCAGCCTCAGCGAGGTCTCAGGTTACAATGGTCTCACTGAGGTCACAATCCCTCTCAGAGAGGTGGCAGACACATTCGTGGCATGAATAAGAACATTTTTTGCTGACTGTTCTGTGTTCTCCACGAAATACATTTCACGGAGAGCATCGATTTTGTTGAACATTTTGAAATAACCAATAACACGCTGGTACCTCTGTACGTTCAAATAAATTTTAATAACTATGTTTATATGAATTTTTATTACTATGTCTAAATTCTCATTACATCTGAATAAATTCTCATAAGCCTGAATAAATTCTAGCATCTTTATCAGCCATAATTTACTAAACCTCTTTAATAATAAATCATTTATCTAATAAACCATTTATTATCTAATAAACTGATGTAAATAAATTACACTTGTAAAGGGAGGCCAGTTATTTACATCCATTTACACGTTTTACAGTGAAGAAAACTTGTCAATATTTACAGTGTGCTAAATATGGTATTTTACACCTTGGGTGTAAATGTGTTTTAACTGGCAGCAACGGGTGTAAATTAAACAGATTTACACCTGGGTGGTGTGAATAGGTGTGGAGCCGGTGTGCATCACATTGTAGAGCCGGTGAGCACCACAGTGTAGAGCCGGTGTGCAGCACATTGTAGAGCAGGTGTGCACCACAGTGGTGTAGAGCAAGTGTGCAGCACAGTGTAGAGCAGGTGTGCAGCACAGTGTAGAGCAGGTGCGCAGCACAGTGTAGAGCAGGTGTGCAGCACAGTGTAGAGCAAGTGTGCAGCACAGTGTAGAGCAAGTGTGCAGCACAGTGTAGAGCAGGTGCGCAGCACAGTGTAGAGCAGGTGTGCAGCACAGTGTAGAGCAAGTGTGCAGCACAGTGTAGAGCAAGTGTGCAGCACAGTGTAGAGCAGGTGCGCAGCACAGTGTAGAGCAGGTGTGCAGCACAGTGTAGAGCAAGTGCAGCACAGTGTAGAGCAGGTGCGCAGCACAGTGTAGAGCAGGTGTGCAGCACAGTGTAGAGCAGGTGCGCAGCACAGTGTAGAGCAAGTGTGCAGCACAGTGTAGAGCAAGTGTGCAGCACAGTGGTGTAGATCAAGTGTGCAGCACAGTGGTGTAGATCAAGTGTGCAGCACAGTGGTGTAGATCAAGTGTGCAGCACAGTGGTGTAGATCAAGTGTGCAGCACAGTAGTGTAGATCAAGTGTGCAGCACAGTGGTGTAGATCAAGTGTGCAGCACAGTGGTGTAGATCAAGTGTGCAGCACAGTGTAGAGCAAGTGTGCAGCACAGTGTAGAGTAGGTGTGCAGCACAGTGGTGTAGAGCAAGTGTGCAGCACAGTGGTGTAGATCAAGTGTGCAGCACAGTGGTGTAGAGCAAGTGTGCAGCAGTGTAGAACAGGTGTGCAGCACAGTGGTGTAGATCAAGTGTGCAGCACAGTGTAGAACAAGTGTGCAGCACAGTGTAGAGCAAGTGTGCAGCACAGTGGTGTAGAGCAAGTGTGCAACACAGTGTAGAACAAGTGTGCAGCACAGTGTAGAACAAGTGTGCAGCACAGTGGAGTAGATCAAGTGTGCAGCACAGTGGTGTAGATCAATTGTGCAGCACAGTGGTGTAGATCAATTGTGCAGCACAGTGGTGTAGAGCAATTGTGCAGCACAGTGGTATAGATCAAGTGTGCAACATAGGGGTGTAGAGCAAGTGTGCAGCACAGTGTAGAGGTGTGCAGCACAGTGTAGAGCAAGTGTGCAGCACAGTGTAGAACAAGTGTGCAGCACAGTGTAGAGCAAGTGTGCAGCACCGTGTAGAGCAAGTGTGCAGCACAGTGTAGAGCAAGTGTGCAGCACAGTGTAGAGCAGGTGTGCAGCAGTGTAGAACAAGTGTGCAGCACAGTGTAGAGCAGGTGTGCAGCACAGTGTAGAGCAGGTGCGCAGCACAGTGTAGAGCAGGTGCGCAGCACAGTGTAGAGCAAGTGTGCAGCACAGTGTAGAGCAAGTGTGCAGCACAGTGGTGTAGATCAAGTGTGCAGCACAGTAGTGTAGATCAAGTGTGCAGCACAGTGGTGTAGATCAAGTGTGCAGCACAGTGGTGTAGATCAAGTGTGCAGCACAGTGTAGAGCAAGTGTGCAGCACAGTGTAGAGTAGGTGTGCAGCACAGTGGTGTAGAGCAAGTGTGCAGCACAGTGGTGTAGATCAAGTGTGCAGCACAGTGGTGTAGAGCAAGTGTGCAGCAGTGTAGAGCAGGTGTGCAGCACAATGGTGTAGATCAAGTGTGCAGCACAGTGTAGAACAAGTGTGCAGCACAGTGTAGAGCAAGTGTGCAGCACAGTGGTGTAGAGCAAGTGTGCAACACAGTGTAGAACAAGTGTGCAGCACAGTGTAGAGTAGGTGTGCAGCACAGTGGTGTAGAGCAAGGGTGCAGCACAGTGTAGAACAAGTGTACAGCACAGTGTAAAGCAAGTGTGCATCACAGTGTAGAGCAAGTGTGCAGCACAGTGTAGAGCAAGTGTGCAGCACAGTGTTGTAGAGCAAGTGTGCAGCACAGTGTTGTAGAGCAAGTGTGCAGCACAGTGTAGAGCAGGTGTGCAGCACAGTGGTATAGAGCAAGTGTGCAGCACAGTGTAGAGCAGGTGTGTAGAACAGAGGTGTAGAGCAGATGTGCAGCAGTGGTGTAGACCAGGTGTGCAGAACAGAGGTGTAGAGCAGATGTGCAGCAGTGGTGTAGAGCAGGTGTGCAGAACAGAGGTGTAGAGCAGGTGTGCAGCACAGTGGTGTAGAGCAGATGTGCAGCACAGTGGTGTAAAGCACTGTAGAGCAGGTGTGCTTCACAGGCGTAGAACAGGTGTGCAGCACAGAAATGTAGAGGTGTGCAGCACAGAAGTGTAGAGCAGGTGTGACACATGTGTAAGACAGGTGCACAGCACACACAGGTGTGAAACAGGTGTTCTGTCTTATTTACATCAGTGGAAGGGGAAAAGACGTGTTGGAAAACACACTTGTTTTTGAGGCGACGTTTTGCTCTGTGTAGAGCCCGATGTAGAGTTTCATTAAGCTATACACAGGGCGAAACCTTGTCCCTGTACAAGCTACTTCAGCAACACGTCTTCACTTCGCCAGTTCCACACGTGTTTGTTCAGGCTATTTTTAAGGTTGTTCTCGAGTGCCAGCCTCACTGGCACTATCTGAAACTTTGTTCCACGCATTCAGAACTTTGTTCCAATCGTCGAGAACCTTGTTGCACTCGTCGAAAACTTTGTTCCATCTCGTTTCGACCCTGGTGGTCGAAACGTTTTCACAATAAAATGCCATTAACTGCATTTTGTGTTTTATATACATAAAAGTTCATTTGTCTCGGGTCTGAGGAACCAGACACCTGCAACACCTGGGTATCCTTATCTGAAGACGTTTCGCCAACCAGCCAGTGACTTTGTCGATTCGATGCAGTTGCAATGTCAAAGTGCTGAAACTGAAGACCTGGAGGGTGTATACCTGGAGGGTGTATACCTGGAGGGTGTTCCGGGGAATTCAACGCCCCCGCGGCCCGGTCCATGACCAGGCCTCGTGAGAATGATTGATGCCAACAGCATTTGGTGTTCCCAGGCGGTCACCCATCCAAGTACTAACCAAACCCAACGTTGCTTAACTTCGCTGATCGGACGAGAGGCGGTGCGTTCAACGTGGTATTGCCGTTGATCTTAGTCTAAATAAATACAGTCCGCTGTATGAAAATCTGGAACATTGACTCAATTGTCGTTATTTTTATTCCAGGTGATTTTTTTTTGAGAGAGAGCTCCGTTCAGTTTGGTTGAAATTAAAAATGATGACATTTTGTTGTGAAGAATACTTTACGGTGCTGTCGTAAAAATTTAACACCCTGGTCGTATTCTTAGTTTGTGGATATGAATATTACATTTCTTGCTTTAAGAAACTGCAACCAGATTCTCTCTGCATTTTTTAATATATATATGTGTGTGTGTGTGTGTGTGTGTGTGTGTGTGTTTGTGTCGTGCCGAATAGGTAAAACTTGCGATTTTTGCTTAAATAGCAACGCTCTTCTTGCCGAATAAGGCAAGCAAAAATTTGTGTATGCAATAATTTCGCAAAAATAATTCTGAACCTAACGAAAAAATATATATTTAATTGTGTTTGTTAATTATTAAATTATTGTAATCTAAAATATATTTAGTTGGATTAGGCTAAATTAAATTGCGCTTGTAATAATAAGGTTAGGTAAGTTTTCTAAGGTTCTTTTGGTACAAAATTATTAATTTTTACATTAACATAAATAAAAAAATATATCTTTAAACATATAAGAGAAAATTTTAGAAAGGACTTAATTTTAAATGAGTTCTTGTTAATTGACTAGTTTTACCTATTCGACACGATATATATATATATATATATATATATATATATATATATATATATATATATATATATATATATATATGCTAGGAATTCGCAAGAGCAGGCGAAATATTCACAAACACTGATCTCTGGCCGACGGAGACTCGAACCTACGAACCTCATGACAAGGTACGCAGTGCTTTACCGACCGTACCACACTGGTCCAATACCTTGGCATCCAGCTTTCGCTAGACGTTATTCCAAGGCAGCCAGCTTTCAGGCAGGAAGGCTTACAGCTTTTCATCTCATCTCATCTCTAGTTGTGTCGATGCATGCAGGGGATGAGATGAAAAGCTGTAAGCCTTCCTGCCTGAAAGCTGGCTGCCTTGGAATAACGTCTAGGAAGCTGGATGCCAGGTATTGGACCAGTGTGTACGTCGAAAGCACTGCGTACCTTGTCATGAGGTTCGTAGGTTCGATCTCGTGCAGAGATCAGTTTGTATATATATATATATATATATATATATATATATATATATATATATATATATATATATATATATATATATATATATATATAGGATGGGGTCCACCTTTGGTGTAAATTGTGGGACCCATAGCCTCGGAGAAGTGGATAAAAAGGCTTCAAGGAAGAATATTTAGATTTCTTTCTAAAGCCATTTGAATATTCCACTTCCCCTACCACCCCATCTTATATATATATATATATATATATGCCAACGCTTTGTTTGCCACTGGACCATGAGGGCTACAATAAGATGCTTCCTTCTAGGTTTCTAGGTACCCTTTGTACACTGGACAAGATTAGCCTAGGCCACCACTGTGAACATAAAAACCTGAATGTTTGGTGGCAGTGGTGGTCCAACCTAACCTCTTTTGTAATATGCTCAATGCAGCAGGCAACTACAGTAGATCACAACACACTTGAAGGTTGAATGTGGTGATGGTGAGTGAGGGAGTATCCGGAGAGGCAGGCTTGACGAACTGGGTCCAACAAGAGTCAGTACTGGGACTTATACTGCTCCTCTTACACGTCAACAACATGCCAGAAAAGATAGTCTTATGTATTGCTCTTCACAATGATGTAAATTTATCGAGGATAAATACAAGTTAAGAAGCCAGAGAACGATGACACAGTGAGTGCCAGACGACAGGAGTGAACAGAGATTGTTACATGACTGCAACCCTCGTAAGTGCCAAGTTATGAGACTCGGGGAAGGATAAAAATATCAGACAAAGTATAGCCTGGGGGGGGGGACAACATAACAGCCCCGAGATAAGTATAGCACCACAAATATCGCCGAAGAAACACATTAACCGATTAGTCGTTTAGCAAAACATTTATCCGACAGATGTCAGGCCTGTCAATGAGTGTTCAGCGCTACACTTGATCAAGCAAGTACAGAACTAAACAAAGTCACAAGGTTCGCAACAAGACAGGTCCGCGAGTTTAGATAACCAACCAAATAGAAACTTTAGCGCCTGACGAACTTCGACGATAGAAGGACCAGGGAAAACACGATAACATACAAAATACCCAAGAGGACTTAATAAGGCGAACAGTGACAGACTGTTTGAAAGGCAGAGATCGGGGACAAGAGACCATTGATAGAAGTTAGACGTAAATAAGGCACGGGGACGTCATGAAATACCTGAGTCCCCAAAGAGGTCAGGAAGTAGAGTGACGTGTACACGGAAGTGATGAAAGCACACACTACATACACAGTTTTGCTAATAGGTACAGCATGGCTCATGAGGCAGGGAGTTAGTGAAACAGGTAGTATGTATCTAGTAGATGCCATCAGGAGCTGAGAATCGACCCCAGCAACCACAACTAGGTGGGCACAAACAAAAGCATTGATATGAAGCAGCTTTGATTTAGCAGGTATATTAAAGAATAATAAAGCAGTCATTGAGAGTCACAAACATATATGGTAAGCTAGACTGGGACACAAGTAAGGCAACATACATGAGGAGTATAGTGAGTGAACACAGGTAAGCCACACAGGTGAGGACACATCACAGTGTACTAACCCAGGTGGCGTGGCTCTTATATACCTTAGGCAGAGTGGTGGAGCACCCTAGTGGAGGGGGCGTAGCCGGAGCTCTGTGGGGAGAGGAGGGCTGTGAGATGCACGCCCCCCAGTAGCTCCCGTCACGCCCATGGCTGCCCCCTCCTCCCGTGGGCGGCCAGGTAAGGGGCGTGGTACTGCCCTCAGAGTCTGGTGTTTTGGTGGTGACCCAGCGGGAGTGATAATCTTCAGGCTCCTGCACCCAGAAGCCCTTACTGTGGGGGGCCCTGGGGCTGGCTGAAGACCCTCGTTGACACCCGCTGTTGCTGTACCCGTTGCCGTTACTGCAAAGGCTGGGCACACTGCTGTTGCTGCGTCGACGGTAACGTAGATTGTTGGTGATGTTGGCGTTGGCCAGGTTACTGGTGGAGCCACCGCCAGCGTTCTCCCTCACCCAGCCTCCACTGGAGTCACGCGACCAACCTTTCTTTCTCTCCTCCATATCTCTAGCCCAAGTTTTGTTGTTCAACCCTCCAGTACTACTACTAACCTCCCCACCATTTCCTCCCCCACCTCCCCTAGTCCTGCCGCTCATGTGGGCAAACATCGCCACATTCACCCACACATCATCAAGATGTAAACAAACTTGTGTTTGATTCCGTGCACGGGAGAGAATATAGAATTGAAGGCATCACGTGGCGTGTGCACACAAACACACACTTCCTCGTGCACTGGGCCGCAGCACCTGGCTCACAGTTACACCCACAGTGATAACTCTCCGCGGCTGCCTGAATAAGGTAACACCAAGTAAGCCATCTTACGGCTGGGTACTGAGCTTTGGCTCCTCACACACACACTGGCGCTCGCCGCCTCTCCACACCTCAACTGCACTCACATAAACTCCACTACTGACCATGAACCACTTAATTTTTCTAAGTGACAGACGCACATGTTGCCTTTGCTTGGTGCACACCAGATCTAGTGTATTGGACACTAGAGTGATGAGGCGAGGCAGTAGGTGAGGGGCAGCAGCGGGAGCGAGGCAAAGTTCCTCACAACAGGTGAACCTCTGCCCTGCCAACCCTCCGCCACCAACAACCAAACTCAACTGGGGTGGCTGTGGCCGGCGACCCAGACACCCTGCCAACTCCCTCTCCGGTCACCCTGCTCACTACACCCGCTCCCTTCCCTACCACACCACCACCATCACTACATCCTACTTCACCACAAATCTAAATATCGTAGATGTAAATATATTACGTAGCGATTATGACCAGACCTTATAGTACAAACCTCTCAATACGAATATCCTTGAGAGTATATCTAAAGAACACTTGCCGAACAGAGGGACGATTTATGACATTTAATGAACATAAATAACACGCAATACATCAAGGACCCCAATAAAATTATAGTCACTTTGTCTTGACTTTTTTTGGGGTTATCCTAGGTAATTTTCACTGTGTATGTTATTTCCACTTATGTGTACCTGTGCCTAAATAAACTTATCTATTTATCATGCAAGAACTACAACGCCTATAAACGAAGTTTTCAAGTATGTTCCGAGTAGCGAGCGATGTGTGGCTGACGTAGCCGGGTGCCTGAGAGACGAACTGTAAACAACAGACTCTGGGGTAACTCAAGCAAACCCTCCGTACCACTGCAGTGTCGCGATCCTTCACTAACCAGTTTAAACGGTCCACATACAATCTTACCACTTTTCATGACGGGGCCAGACATACCACGACGTGACAGACGCATCTTAGATATAGAAAATAGGCAGAGGCCCAAGTCCCGTTTTCTGTGGGATGGTGAGCCATGTTGCGCTCTAATTTGAAAAGTGGAACACACTTCTGGAAAAAGTTAAAACCTCGATGCGCAGTTCTCAATGAAGAGCACTTACAACTTATGATAAGTGACCCACGATGAGACACTTAATAATATCTATATTTCTACAAGTACATGTACAAGGTATACAGGCCTAGCTGATATCAGTGACATACATACTACTATATAGAAAGTCCCTAGTTATGCAGATCATTTCGGCAAATTAGGTCAACTTTGTCCCAGGATGCAACCCACACCAGTCGACTAACACCCAGGTACCCATTTTTACTGATGGGTGAACATGGACAACCGGTATAAGGAAACACACCCAACGTTTCCACCCTTGCCGGGAATCGAACCCAGACACTCAGCGTGTGAAGCTTTACCCACCAGTCCACGGGCCACCGTTACAACTTATGGTAAGTGACCGACGCTGAAACTCCTAAGTACCTACGAAACTCCCAGGAACCTACGAAACTCAAGTACCTACGAAACTCCCAAGTACCTACGAAACTCTCAAGAACCTACGAAACTCCCAAGAACCTACGAAACTCAAGAACCTACGAAACTCTCAAGTACCTACGAAACTCCCAAGTACCTACGAAACTCTCAAGTACCTACGAAACTCCCAAGTACCTACGAAACTCCCAAGAACCTACGAAACTCAAGAACCTAAGAAACTCTCAAGTACCTACGAAACTCCTAAGTACCTACGAAACTCCCAGGAACCTACGAAACTCAAGAACCTACGAAACTCTCAAGTACCTACGAAACTCCCAAGTACCTACGAAACTCCCAGGAACCTACGACACTCTACCTACGAAACTCCCAAGTACCTACGAAACTCCCAAGTATCTACGAAACTCCCAAGAACCTACGAATCTCCCAAGTACCTACGAAACTCCCAAGTACCTACGAAACTCCCAAGAACCTACGAAACTCCCAAGAACCTACGAAACTCCCAAGTACCTACGAAACTCCCAAGAACCTACGAAACTCCCAAGTACCTACGAAACTCCCAAGAACCTACGAAACTCCCAAGTACCTACGAAACTCCCAAGAACCTACGAAACTCCCAAGAACCTACGAAACTCTCAAGTACCTACGAAACTCCCAAGAACCTACGAATCTCCCAAGTACCTACGAAACTCCCAAGAACCTACGAAACTCCCAAGTACCTACGAAACTCCCAAGAACCTACGAAACTCCCAAGTACCTACAGAAACTCCCAAGAACCTACGAAACTCCCAAGAACCTCACGAAACTCTCAAGTACCTACGAAACTCCCAAGAACCTACGAAACTCCCAAGAACCTACGAAACTCTCAAGTACCTACGAAACTCCCAAGAACCTACGAAACTCCCAAGAACCTACGAAACTCTCAAGTACCTACGAAACTCCCAAGAACCTACGAAACTCCCAAGAACCTACGAAGTATGGCGATACCGACACTGTGTAGATAGAGACACGTTTCGCCACGAGTGGCGAAACGTTTCCCACAATAAACGTCTTCTTGAATTGCGCTGTGTGTCTGTGTCTAAGCTTTTACTTTCCTCCTTAGATGTTGATATGAAAAATTATATATATATATATATATATATATATATATATATATATATATATATATATATATATATAAACACTGATCTCTGGCCGACGGAGACTCGAACCTACGAACCTCATGACAAGGTACGCAGTGCTTTACCGACCGTACCACACTGGTCCAATACCTTGGCATCCAGCTTTCGCTAGACGTTATTCCAAGGCAGCCAGCTTTCAGGCAGGAAGGCTTACAGCTTTTCATCTCATCCCCTGCATGCATCGACACAACTAGAGATTTTTACAATGCTAGGAATTCGCAAGAGCAGGCGAAATATTCACAAACACTGATCTCTGGCCGACGGAGACTCGAACCTACGAACCTCATGACAAGGTACGCAGTGCTTTACCGACCGTACCACACTGGTCCAATACCTTGGCATCCAGCTTTCGCCAGAGATCAGTGTTTGTGAATATTTCGCCTGCTCTTCAATTCCTAAATATATATATATATATATATATATATATATATATATATATATATATATATATATATATATATATTCCTAGGTAGTAGGTTGGTAGACAGCAACCACCCAGGGAGGTACTACCGTCTTGCCAAATGAGTGTAAAACGAAAGCCTGTAATTGTTTTACATGATGGTAGGATTGCTGGTGTCTTTTTTCTGTCTCATAAACATGCAAGATTTCAGGCATGTCTTGTTACTTCTACTTACACTTAGGTCACATTACACATTCATGTACAAGCATATATATACACACCCTCTGGGTTTTCTTCTATTTTCTTACTAGTTCTTGTTCATATTTCCTCTTATCTCCATGGGGAAGTGGAACAGAATTCTTCCTCCGTAAGCCATGCGTGTCGTAAGAGGCGACTAACATGCTGGGGGCAAGGGCTAGTAACCCTTCTCCTGTATATATTACTAAATGTAAAATGGGAAACTTTCGTTTTTCATTTTGGGCCACCCCACTTCGGTGGGAAACGGCCGACGTGTTGAAAGAAAAAATATATATATATATATATATATATATATATATATATATATATATATATATATATATATATATATATATATATATATATATATATATATATAAAGTACATGTCTCGTCGTTAGCTTGTAGAACGTTGTTGTTATTGAAGCTTGTCATTGCGTACAAGTATTTCATTAAAATCAAAAGATGGGCTGGTTAGCTGTCGCGGGAGAAATATTTTGAAGACTCAGTCACGAGATGAACGAGGCTCTGCGAGAATACATCAGCTCAGTTTTTATCGTGTTTCTACTAACTCGTCGTTAAGTTTTCTTAATAACCAACCATTCAATCGCCAGTACCTCACAGCGTAGTGGAGGTGCGCTCTGCTCACAACTGAGAGAACCAGAGGTCGAACCCTGCACAGGACGGGACATATAATGATATCTCATCTGTTACCCCTATTACCTACCAGTAAACAGTTACTTAAGAATGAGTAGGTTACTGCCACTCCCCCGAACGGAACTAACCCATGTTTCTTGGGTTATTAACCCTCCACAGTTTTCTATATTCTGCACATGTATGTGTAGTCTCTGTATATGTGTGTGTTTGTGCACCTGTGCGTCTCTGGTCTCGATGTGTAGCACATATTTCACTGTGTGTTTACACTCTAATGAGCACCTCTTCGCAGGTGTTTACACTCCCACCTGCTCTGCCTCATTTACGAATAGAACACACCCAGCCTTCAACCTTTACCGCCTCACCCCACTTCTTTTTTTTAGTCTTGAAATATGTCTGAGGCGTGTGTCTGAGGTGTGTGTCTGAGGTGTGTGTCTGAGGTGTGTGTCTGAGGTGTGTGTCTGAGGTGTGTGTCTGAGGTGTGTGTCTGAGGTGTGTGTCTGAGGTGTGTGTCTGAGGTGTGTGTCTGAGGTGTGTGTCTGAGGTGTGTGTCTGAGGCGTGTGTCTGAGGCGTGTGTCTGAGGTGTGTGTCTGAGGTGTGTGTCTGAGGTATGTGTTTGTGTGGGTCCGAGGTGTGAGACTGGAGTGTGAGTCGTGCCCTGGATGAAAGATCTCTTATGTGGAGGTCTCTTGAGTGACCTCTATATAAGAACAGAGGACCTGGTAGGCAGGTCCAATTCATAACATCAATAGTTGATGAATCAGACACATGTGCAACACCTGGATATCTTTATTTTGAAGACGTTTCGCCAACCAGTGGCTGTTTCACTTCAACGCAGAGTTTATTAAGTGAAGACAAACACCATCTCCTGCCACCAACAGTGAAACATTTACAGTGAATAACTGACCATGAGTGAGAAACTTGTTCTTCCTGGACGAACTGGAAAATGTCATAGTCAAAAAAAGGCCACAGAAAAGGTTACAACTTTGGTTACTTTATACATGAGTGAGGGTAGGCTAGGTTAGACTACAGATGAGAGGAGGGTAGGCTAGATTAGACTACAGATGAGTGAGGGTAGGCTAGGTTAGGCTACAGATGAGTGAGGGTAGGCTAGGTTAGACTACAGATGAGAGGAGGGTAGGCTAGATTAGACTACAGATGAGTGAGGGTAGGCTAGGTTAGGCTACAGATGAGTGAGGGTAGGCTAGGTTAGACTACAGATGAGAGGAGGGTAGGCTAGATTAGACTACAGATGAGTGAGGGTAGGCTAGGTTAGGCTACAGATGAGTGAGGGTAGGCTAGGTTAGACTACAGATGAGAGGAGGGCAGGCTAGATTAGACTACAGATGAGTGAGGGTAGGCTAGGTTAGGCTACAGATGAGTGAGGGTAGGCTAGGTTAGGCTACAGATGAGTGAGGGTAGGATAGGTTAGGCTACAGATGAGTGAGGGTAGGCTAGGTTAGGCTACAGATGAGTGAGGGTAGGATAGGTTAGGCTACAGATGAGTAAGGGTAGGCTAGGTTAGACTACAAATGATGAGGGGTTGGATAGGGGACCAAAGTACCGGAGAGTACAATACAGAGTCCTGTGGTCCAGGACCACATACACTCTTTAAACTACTCACATACATACATACATACATAAATACATACATACACACACACACACACACACACAAACACACACAGACTCAGAAGTGTCCTGTTCGCAGATGATGTGAAGTTAATGAGGAGAATTAAATCAGTTGAGGATCAGGCAGGACTACAAAGAGACCTGGACAGGCTGGACACCTGGTCCAGCAACTGGCTTCTCGAATTTTAACCCCGCTAAATGCAAAGTCATGAAGATCGGGGAAGGGCAAAGAAGACCGCAGAGTATAGGCTAGGTGGCCAAAGACTGCAAACCTCACTCAAGGAGAAAGATCTTGGGGTGAGTATAACACCGAGCATGTCTCCGGAAGCACACATCAACCAGATAACTGGTGCAGCATATGAGCGCCTGGCAAACCTGAGAATAGTGTTCCGATACCTTAGTAAGGAATCGCTCAAGACACTGTATACTGTGTACGTCAGGCCCATACTGGAGTATGCAGCATCAGTTTGGAACCCACACCTGGTCAAGCACGTCAAGAAATTAGAGAAAGTGCAAAGGTTTGCAACAAGGTTAGTTCCGGAGCTAAGGGAAATGTCCTATGAAGAAAGGTTAAGGGAAATCGGCCTGATGACACTGGAGGAAAGGAGGGTTAGGGGAGACATGATAACGACATACAAAATACTGCGTGGAATAGATAAGGTGGACAGAGACAGGATGTTCCAGAGAGGGGACACATAAACAAGGGGTCACAATTGGAAGTTGAAGACTCAGATGAGTCAAAGGAATGTTAGGAAGTATTTCTTCAGTCATAGAGTTGTCAGGAAGTGGAATAGTCTAGCAAGTGATGTAGTGGAGGCAGGAACCATACATAGCTTTAAGACAAGGTATGATAAAGCTCATGGAGCAGGGGGAGAGAGGACCTAGTAGCGGTCAGTGAAGAGGTGGGGCCAGGAGCTAAGTATCGAAACCTGCAACCACAATTAGGTGAGTACACACACACACACACACACACAAACTACTACTACTACTACTACTACTACTACTACACATACACGTCGCATTCTCACCAGCTGAGTCACGCAAAACTCCTCAAAATTTAAATCTCAGTTATTTTAGGTTAACTCAAATCACCGTATGGTAATTATTCATCGATAACAAACTTGATACATTGCTGTCTCTTATTTCGTTGGAAACAGAACGCTCGTTCTGCACCGCGTGAGGGCAGTGACCAGGACAGTGACCAGGACAGTGTCAGGACAGTGACCAGGACAGTGTCAGGACAGTGTCAGGACAGTGACCAGGACAGTGTCAGGACAGTGACCAGGACAGTGTCAGGACAGTGTCCAGGACAGTGACCAGGACAGTGACCAGGACAGTGTCCAGGACAGTGACCAGGACAGTGACCAGTACATTGACCAGGACAGTGACCAGGACAGTGACCAGGACAGTGTCAGGACAGTGACCAGGACAGTGTCAGGACAGTGACCAGGACAGTGTCAAGACAGTGACCAGGACAGTGACCAGGACAGTGTCAGGACAGTGACCAGGACAGTGTCAGGACAGTGACCAGGACAGTGTCAGGACAGTGACCAGTACAGTGTCAGGACAGTGTCCAGGACAGTGACCAGGATAGTGACCAGGACAGTGTCCAGGACAGTGTCCAGGACAGTGACCAGGACAGTGACCAGTACATTGACCAGGACAGTGACCAGGACAGTGACCAGGACAGTGTCAGGACAGTGACCAGGACAGTGTCAGGACAGTGACAAGGACAGTGTCAGGACAGTGACCAGGACAGTGACCAGGACAGTGTCAGGACAGTGACCAGGACAGTGTCAGGACAGTGACCAGGACAGTGACCAGGATAGTGTCCAAAACAGTGACCAGGACAGTGACCAGGACAGTGACCAGTACATTGACCAGGACAGTGACCAGGACAGTGTCCAGGACAGTGACCAGGACAGCGTCCAGGACAGTGACCAGGACAGTGTCCAGGACAGTGACCAGGACAGTGACCAGGACAGCGTCCAGGACAGTGACCAGGACAGCGTCCAGGACAGTGACCAGGACAGCGTCCAGGACAGTGACCAGGACAGTGACTAGGACAGTGACCAGGACAGTGACCAGGACAGTGTCCAGGACAGTGACCAGGACAGCGTCCAGTTCTTGATGAACACGGAGTTCCATGAGTCTGGGCCTGGAGCGGAGTGCATGGGCATGTCATTTATTGCCTTTTCGAAGTCATTTGGCGTCAGGGTGATGTCAGATAGGCATGCGTCAGTCAAGTTCTGTGGCACTCTCATAAAAAAATCATTTAGGTCTTCGATTTTCAGTCTGGTTAGCGGCTCGCTAAAAACTGAGTCATACTGGGACTTAAGTAACTCACTCATTTCCTTGCTGTCATCTGTGTAGGACCCATCCCGTTTAAGTAGGGGCCCAATACTGGTTGGTGTTCTCGACTTTGACTTTGCATAAGAAAAGAAATACTTTGGGTTTCTTTCAATTTCGTTTATGGCTTTTAGTTCTTCCCGCGTTTCTTGATTACTATAAGATTCCTTTAGTTTTAATTCGATGTTTGCTATTTCTCTGACTAGTGTCTCCCTACGTATTTCAGATATATTGGCCTCTTGTAGCCGCTCCGTTATTCTTTGCCTTCGCCTGTATAGGGAGCGCCTCTCTTTTTCTAGTTTGCATCTTTTCCTCCTTTTTCTTATGGGAATTTGCCTTCAGCAAACCTCAAGTACCACAGAGTTAATTTGTTCTAGACATAGGTTGGGATCCGTGATGCTTAGGCTATCTTCCCAGTTTATATCATTTAGGACTTGGTTTACTTGGTCCCATCTTATGTTTTTGTTATTGAAGTTGAATTTGGAGAAAGCTCCCTCGTGGCTGATCACATTTTGTTGATCTTGGGCTCCCCGCATGCATGTCTGGACCTCTATTATGTTGTGATCTGAGTACGTGTATATTGTTTTTGATATGATGATATTTCGTATTAGATCATCATTGTTGGTGAAGATGAGGTCCAGCGTATTCTCTAATCTTGTAGGCTCTACTATTTGCTGGTTTAAGGTGAACTTGGTGCAGAGATTTAAAAGTTCATGTGTATGCGAGTTTTCATCTGAGCTGCCTCCTGGTGTTATCTCTGCTACAACATTGTTTGCAATGCTCCTCCATTTTAGGTGCCTTAGGTTGAAATCCCCCAGGATCAAGATGTTGGGGGCAGGAGCTGGAAGATTTTCCAGACTGTGGTCAATTTTCAGAAGCTGTTCCTGGAATTGTTGGGACGTTGCATCCGGAGGCTTGTATACAACCACGATGACCAGGTTTTGATTCTCGATCTTTATTGCTAATACTTCAACTACATCATTTGAGGCATTTAGTAGTTCTGAACATATAAGTGACTCTGTGATATACAGGCCAACCCCACCTTTTTGCCTGTTCACTCTGTCACACCTGTATAGGTTGTAGCCAGTGATCCATATTTCGTTGTCCAAGTGATCCCTTATGTGGGTCTCTGTGAAAGCCGCAAACATAGCATTTGACTCTGTAATGAGTCCACGGATGTAAGGTATTTTGTTGTTTGTTGCTGGCTTTAGACCCTGAATATTTGCAAAGATGAATGCTGTTGGATTGGTGGTATGGAAGGGGGGGGTCTTTTTTTCCTGGCACTAATATCTGTTGTATTGGAGTGGAGGCCATTGACTGTGATTCCACTCCAGAAGTGATTGCAGTTGGTGTGGGTTGCTTATGGTTTTTATTACTTGTTAAGGAAGGTTTGAAGACTATCGACTACACTAGAGTTATTAAGGCTGCACACAACCTGTGCACCGCCGGACAAAAATACTTTAATCCCTAAAGTAGTATTAAACTCTCAGTGTATATACAACGAGTAATACACCTCTCAGTGTATATACACAGAGTAATACACCTCTCAGTGTATATACACAGTAATACACCTCTCAGTGTATATACACAGTAATACACCTCTCAGTGTATATACACAGAGTAATACACCTCTCAGTGTATATACACAGTAATACACCTCTCAGTGTATATACACAGTAATACACCTCTCAGTGTATATACACAGTAATACACCTCTCAGTGTATATACACAGTAATACACCTCTCAGTGTATATACACAGAGTAATACACCTCTCAGTGTATATACACAGTAATACACCTCTCAGTGTATATACACAGTAATACACCTCTCAGTGTATATACACAGTAATACACCTCTCAGTGTATATACACAGAGTAATACACCTCTCAGTGTATATACACAGAGTATACACCTCAGTGTATATACACAGTAATACACCTCTCAGTGTATATACACAGTAATACACCTCTCAGTGTATATACACAGAGTAATACACCTCTCAGTGTATATACACAGAGTAATACACCTCTCAGTGTATATACACAGTAATACACCTCTCAGTGTATATACACAGAGTAATACACCTCTCAGTGTATATACACAGTAATACACCTCTCAGTGTATATACACAGAGTAATACACCTCTCAGTGTATATACACAGTAATACACCTCTCAGTGTATATACACAGAGTAATACACCTCTCAGTGTATATACACAGTAATACACATCTCAGTGTATATACACAGTAATACACCTCTCAGTGTATATACACAGTAATACACCTCTCAGTGTATATACACAGAGTAATACACCTCTCAGTGTATATACACAGTAATACACCTCTCAGTGTATATACACAGAGTAATACACCTCTCAGTGTATATATCCCGTGTCTTATTATTATTATTATTATTATTATTATTATTTTATAATTATTATTATTGTTATTTCCTCTTCCACTTTCTGAAATATTTTCTATTTTCTAGTTAAAAACTATTCTAGATTAATATAAGCTAGGTCATGTTGGTTTAAGTATAAGCCACACAAACCTACGATAAAAAAAAACGCATAAACCACAAGCAAACCTCAAAATGCGGCTGCGGTATACGTCTGGCAACGAGGAGGTCGGGAAGAAAGGGGGAAACGCTGAATTCTGAACGTGTCGTCCAGAACGGTCCGCTCACTGACGTTCAGCCATATACGTTCTTTGGGAAGACGTAAACCACAGTGTGTATGTCTTAATTAAAGCCACAATCTCTGTGTTTAAATGTTCAATTAAGCCTTACTGAGGAGATTTATAATTTATCATTAGCCTCTTCCGTGTATGTTAATGTTATCGCTACAGCCATACAAAAATGTGTTGTGTATTATAATGCTTGTGTATGATAATGTTTGTGTGCAATGCTTGTGTATGATGTTTGTGTATGATAATGTTTGTGTATAATGCTTGTGTATGATAATGTTTGTGTGCAATGCTTGTGTATGATGTTTGTGTATGATAATGTTTGTGTATGATGTTTGTGTATGATAATGTTTGTGTATGATGTTTGTGTATGATAATGTTTGTGTATGATGCGTGTGTATGATAATGTTTGTGTGCAATGCTTGTGTATGATGTTTGTGTATGAAAATTTTTGTGTATGATAATGTTTGTGTATGATAATTGTGTATAATAATGTCTGTGTGCAATGCTTGTGTATGATAAAGTTTGTGTATGATGCTTGTGTATGATAATGTTTGTGAGTCAGGTGGACTGGGTCTGTTTTGTTGCCAACAATTCCCTGCGGAATAAAAACCTCATTATTTCTAATTCCCCAGGTCCTGTATGACCTCCTACGAGTTTAGCGCTTCCCATGAAATAATAATAATAATAATAATAATAATAATAATAATAATAATAATAATAATAATAATAATAATAATAGTGAGTCTAGGAGTAATACTGAGACCTAGCAGATCACTCAGTACTGTGGTTACACTAGAAGACAGAGGCGTCACGGGAGACATGATTACGACGTACAAAATACTGAGAGGAATTAACAAAGTAGACACATACCGAGGTACTACCACACACAACAAGGTACTACCAAACACAAGATACCACCACACACAACAAGGTACTACCACATATAACAAGGTATTACCACACACAAGATACCACCACACACAACAAGGTACTACCACATACAACAAGGTACTACCACACACAAGATACCACCACACACAAGGTACTACCACACACAACAAGGTACTACTACATACAAGATACCACCACACATAAGGTACTACCACACACAGCAAGGTACTACCACATACAACAAGGTACTACCACACACAAGATACTACCACACACAACAAGGTACTACTATATACAAGGTACTACCACACACAACAAGGTACTACCACACACAACAAGGTACTACCACACACAACAAGGTACTACCACACACAACAAGGTACTACCACACACAAGGTACTACCACACACAAGGTACTACAACACACAACAAGGTACTACCACACACAAGGTACTACCACACACAAGGTACTACCACACACAAGGTACTACCACACACAACAAGGTACCACCACACAAAGGTACTACCACACACAAGGTACTACCACACATAACAAGGTACTCACCACTACACACAAGGTGCTACCACACACACAATAAGGTACCACCACACACCAAGGCACCACCACACACAATAAGGCACCACCACACACAGGTACCACCACACACAACAAGGTACCACCACACACAAGGCACCACCACACACAACAAGGTACCACCACACACAATAAGGTACCACCACACACAACAAGGTACCACCACACACAATAAGGTACCACCACACACAACAAGGTACCACCACACACAAGGTACCACCACACACAAGGTACCACCACACACAAGGTACCACCACACACAAGGTACCACCACAGCAACAAGGCTCCACTCACACACACAAGGTACCTCCACACCAAAAGGCTCCAGCACACACAAAGTTACCATCCACACACAATAAGGTAAGCACACACAACAAGGTACCACCACACACTAAGGTACCACCACACACAACAAGGTACCACCACACAAAGGTACCACCACATCAACAAGGCACCACCACACACAGCAAGGTACCACCACACACAACAAGGTACCACCACACACAAGGTACCACCACACACAATAAGGTACCACCACACACAACAAGGCACCACTACACACAACAAGGTACCACCACACACAATAAGGTACCACCACACACAATAAGTTACCACCACAGACAATAAGGTACCACCACACACAACAAGGTACCACCACACAAAGGTACCACCACACACAACAAGGTACCACCACACACAAGGTACCACCACACACAACAAGGTACCACCACACACAACAAGGTACCACCACACACAATAAGGTACCACCACACACAATAAGGTACCACCACACACAACAAGGTACCACCACACACAAGGTACCACCACACACAATAAGGTACCACCACACACAACAAGGCACCACCACACACAACAAGGTACCACCACACACAATAAGGTACCACCACACACAACAAGGTACTACCACACACAATAAGGTACCACCACACACAACAAGGTACCACCACACACAAGGTACTACCACACACAATAAGGCACCACCACACACAACAAGGCACCACCACACACAACAAGGCACCACCACACACAACAAGGTACCACCACACACAACAAGGTACCACCACACACAACAAGGCACCACCAAACACAGCAAGGTACCACCACACACAATAAGGTACCACCACACACAATAAGGTACCACCACACACAATAAGGTACCACCACACACAACAAGGTACCACCACACACAAGGTACCACCACACAATAAGGTATCACCACACACAACAAGGCACCACGACACACAACAAGGTACCACCACACACAATGAGGTACCACCACACACAATAAGGTACCACCACACACAACAGGGTACCACCACACACAATAAGGTACCACCACACACAACAGGGTACCACCACACACAATAATGTACCACCACACACAACAGGGTACCACCACCCGGAACTTAACAAAAGTGTGGCTTGACCAGGACGGGCGGGTCACTGACCTACCAGGAGGCCAGTTCAGTACATTTTATAATGGAACATGACGACCCTCTTATGGTGGAGTGTGTTGAGTCAAACCTGTTACACCAGGAGGTTGACACCTCCACCTCCACAACCTCCACTTCCATAACCTCCACCTCCCGATGAAGAACAGTTTCACCACGTACCACTAGTGTGTGAGGGGATAACAACAGCTCCCAGGTGTAAATGAAGGAATCACGAGAGAGGGAAAATGCTAGAACAAAAAATTCTTCGCAGAATGGTGGAATAAATAGAATAAACTAGAAGTGCATAACTCTGCTTCTTAAGCTATAAATAAAGAAGTAATTAGCAAATTCAAGAAAGGAACTGAAAAGTGAATGAGAGAGAATTATAATCAAAACTAAGCGCTAAGCCCACAAGGGTCATACAGCAGAGAGAGAGAGAGAGAGAGAGAGAGAGAGAGAGAGAGAGAGAGAGAGAGAGAGACACACACACACACACACACACACACACACACACACACACACACACACACACACACTCGCCTCTTGCGGTAGATCCGGTGACCTTGACTCCAGTAAAAGTGTATGAAAATGAGTGTTGTTTTTTATTTCCCTCCGGTGGTTTGAGCCTGACACTCCAGTCCAGATGAACCCCAGAGACCAGGAAGGTGCACCTCTAATACTATTGACCGTTCATTATAACGCAGGGAAGGTGCCTCTGTAACTACTGACGTTCATTATAACGCAGGGAAGGTGCCTCTGTAACTCTACTGACGTTCATTATAACGCAGGGAAGGTGCCTCTGTAACTCTACTGACGTTCATTATAACGCAGGGAAGGTGCCTCTGTAACTCTACTGACGTTCATTATAACGCAGGGAAGGTGCCTCTGTAACTCTACTGACGTTCATTATAACGCAGGGAAGGTGCCTCTGTAACTCTACTGACGTTCATTATAACGCAGGGAAGGTGCCTCTGTAACTACTGACGTTCATTATAACGCAGGAAGGTGCTCTGTAACTACTGTCGTTCATTATAAAGCAGGAAGGTGCCTCTGTACTCTACTGACGTTCATTATAACGCAGGGAAGGTGCCTCTGTAACTCTACTGACGTTCATTATAACGCAGGGAAGGTGCCTCTGTAACTACTGACGTTCATTATAACGCAGGGAAGGTGGGTCTCTAACTCTACTGACGTTCATTATAACGCGGGAAGGTGCCTCTGAACTACTGTCGTTCATTATAAAGCAGGAAGGTGCCTCGTAACTCTACTGACGTTCATTATAACGCAGGAGGTGCCTCTGTAACTCTACTGACGTTCATTATAACGCAGGAAGGTGCCTCTGTAACACTGACGTTCATTATAACGCGGAAGGTGCTCTGTAACTACGACGTTCATTATAACGCAGGAAGTGCCTCTGTAACTACTGACGTTCATTATAAAGCAGGAAGGTGCTCTGTAACCTACTGACGTTCATTATAACGCAGGAAGGTGCCTCTGTAACTACTGACGTTCATTATAACGCGGAAGGTGTCTCTAACTCTACTGACGTTCATTATAACGCAGGAAGGTGCCTCAGTAACTACTGAGGTTCATTATAACGGAAGGTGCCTCTGTAACTACTGACGTTCATTATAACGCAGGAAGGTGCTCTGTAACTACGCGTTCATTATAAAGCAGGAAGGTGCCTCGTAACTACGCGTTCATTATAACGCAGAAGGTGGGTCTTAACCTACGACGTTCATTATACGCAGGAGGTGGTCTCTAACTACTGACGTTCATTATAACGCAGGAAGGTGGTCTTAACTTACGACGTTCATTATAACCAGGAAGGTGCCTCTGTAACTACTGACGTTCATTATAACGCAGGAAGGTGCCTTGTAACTCTACGACGTTCATTATAACGCGGAAGGTGCCTCTGTATACGCGTTCATTATAACGCAGGAAGGTGCTCTAACTCTCTGACGTTCATTATAACGCAGGGAAGGTGCCTCTGTAACTTCGACGTTCATTATAAGGCAGGAAGGTGCCTCTGTAACCTACTGACGTTCATTATAACGCAGGAAGTGCCTCTGTAACTACTGATTCATTATAAAGCAGGAAGGTGCCTTGTAACTCTACTGACGTTCATTATAACGCAGGAAGGTGCCTCTGTAACTACTGACGTTCATTATAACGCAGGAAGGTGGGTCTCTAACTCTACTGACGTTCATTATAACGCAGGAAGGTGGGTCTCTAACTCTACTGACGTTCATTATAACGCAGGAAGGTGCCTCGTAAACTGACGTTCATTATAACGCAGGAAGTCTCTGTAACTCTATGACGTTCATAATAACGCGGAAGGTGCCTCTGACTCTACTGACGTTCATTATAACGCAGGAAGGTGCCTCTGTAACTACTGACGTTCATTATAACGCAGGAAGGTGCCTCTGTAACTCTACTGACGTTCATTATAACGCAGGAAGGTGCCTCTGTAACTACTGACGTTCATATAACGCGGAAGGTGCCTTGTAACTCTACTGACGTTCATTATAACGCAGGAAGGTGCCCGTAACTTCTGACGTTCATTATAAGGCGGGAAGGTGCCTCTGTAACTCTACGACGTTCATTATAAGCAGGAAGTCTCTGTAACTACGACGTTCATTATAAAGCAGGAAGGTGCCTCTGTAACTCTACGCGTTCATTATAACGCAGGAAGGTGCCTCTGTAACTCTGACGTTCATTATAACGCAGGAAGGTGGGTTAACTCTACGACGTTCATTATAACGCAGGAAGGTGGGTTCTAACTCTCTGACGTTCATTATAACGCAGGAAGGTCCTCTGTAACTCTGCGTTCATTATAACGCAGGAAGGTGCCTCTGTAACTCTACGACGTTCATAATAACGCAGGAAGGTGCCTCTGTAACTCACTGACGTTCATTATAACGCAGGGAAGGTGCCTCTGTAACTACTGACGTTCATTATAACGCAGGAAGGTGCCTCTGTAACTCTACTGACGTTCATTATAACGCAGGAAGGTGCCTCTGTAACTTCTGACGTTCATTATAACGCAGGAAGGTGCCTCTGTAACTCTACTGACGTTCATTATAACGCAGGAAGGTGGTCTTAACTCTACTGACGTTCATTATAACGCAGGAAGGTGCCTCTGTAACTACTGACGTTCATTATAACGCAGGAAGGTGCCTCTGTAACTCTACTGACGTTCATTATAACGCAGGAAGGTGCCTCTGTAACTCTACTGACGTTCATTATAACGCAGGGAAGGTGCCTCTGTAACTCTACTGACGTTCATTATAACGCAGGGAAGGTGCCTCTGTAACTACTGACGTTCATTATAACGCAGGGAAGGTGCCTCTGTAACTCTACTGACGTTCATTATAACGCAGGAAGGTGGGTCTCTAACTCTACTGACGTTCATTATAACGCAGGAAGGTGCCCTGTAACTCTACAGACGTTCATTATAACGCAGGAAGGTGCCTCTGTAACTCTACTGACGTTCATTATAACGCAGGAAGGTGCCTCTGTAACTACTGACGTTCATTATAACGCAGGAAGGTGCCTCTGTAACTCTACTGACGTTCATTTAACGCAGGGAAGGTGCCTCTTAACTCTACTGACGTTCATTATAACGCAGGAAGGTGCCTCTGTAACTCTACTGACGTTCATTATAACGCAGGAAGGTGTCTCTGTAACTACTGACGTTCATTATAACGCAGGAAGGTGCCTCTGTAACTCTACTGACGTTCATTATAACGCAGGAAGGTGCCTCTGTAACTCTACTGACGTTCATTATAACGCAGGAAGGTGCCTCTGTAACTCTACTGACGTTCATTATAACGCAGGAAGGTGCCTCTGTAACTCTACTGACGTTCATTATAACGCAGGAAGGTGCCTCTGTAACTACTGACGTTCATTATAACGCAGGAAGGTGCCTCTGTAACTCTACTGACGTTCATTATAACGCAAGGGAAGGTGCTTCATTAACTTCTACTCGACGTTCATTATAACGCAGGAAGGTGCCTCTGTAACTCTACTGACGTTCATTATAACGCAGGAAGGTGCCTCTGTAACTACTGACGTTCATTATAACGCAGGAAGGTGCCTCTGTAACTCTACTGACGTTCATTATAACGCAGGAAGGTGCCTCTGTAACTACTGACGTTCATTATAACGCAGGAAGGTGGCTCTGTAACTACTGACGTTCATTATAACGCAGGGAAGGTGCCTCTGTAACTCTACTGACGTTCATTATAACGCAGGAAGGTGCCTCTGTAACTCACTGACGTTCATTATAACGCAGGGAAGGTGCCTCTGTAACTCTACTGACGTTCATTATAACGCAGGAAGTGGGTCTTAACTCTACTGACGTTCATTATAACGCAGGAAGGTGCCTCGTAACTCTACTGACGTTCATTATAACGCAGGAAGGTGCCTCTGTAACTCTACTGACGTTCATTATAACGCAGGAAGGTGCCTCTGTAACTCTACTGACGTTCATTATAACGCAGGAAGGTGCCTCTGTAACTCTACTGACGTTCATTATAACGCAGGAAGGTGCCTCTGTAACTACTGACGTTCATTATAACGCAGGAAGGTGCCTCTGTAACTCTACTGACGTTCATTATAACGCAGGAAGGTGCCTCTGTAACTACTGACGTTCATTATAACGCAGGAAGGTGCCTCTTAACTCTACTGACGTTCATTATAACGCAGGGAAGGTGGTCTTAACTCTACTGACGTTCATTATAACGCAGGAAGGTGCCTCTGTAACTCTACTGACGTTCATTATAACGCAGGAAGGTGCCTCTGTAATCTACTGACGTTCATTATAACGCAGGAAGGTGCCTCTGTAAGTCTACTGACGTTCATTATAACGCAGGAAGGTTGTAACTCTACTGACGTTCATTATAAGCAGGAAGGTGCCTCTGTAACCTACTGACGTTCATTATAACGCAGGAAGGTGCCTCTGTAACTACTGACGTTCATTATAACGCAGGAAGGTGGGTCTTAACTCTACTGACGTTCATTATAACGCAGGAAGGTGCCTCGTAACTACTGACGTTCATTATAACGCAGGAAGGTGCCTCTGTAACTACTGACGTTCATTATAACGCAAGGAAGGTGCCTCTGTAACTACTGACGTTCATTATAACGCAGGAAGGTGCCTCTGTAACTACTGACGTTCATTATAACGCAGGAAGGTGCCTCTGTAACTTACTGACGTTCATTATAACGCAGGAAGGTGGGTCTCTAACTCTACTGACGTTCATTATAACGCAGGAAGGTGGCTCTTAACTTACTGACGTTCATTATAACGCAGGGAAGGTGCCTCTTAACTACTGACGTTCATTATAACGCAGGGAAGGTGCCTCTGTAACTCTACTGACGTTCATAATAACGCAGGAAGGTGCCTCTGTAACTCTACTGACGTTCATTATAACGCAGGGAAGGTGCCTCTGTAACTACTGACGTTCATTATAACGCAGGGAAGGTGCCTCTGTAACTCTACTGACGTTCATTATAACGCAGGGAAGGTGGGTCTCTAACTCTACTGACGTTCATTATAACGCAGGGAAGGTGCCTCTGTAACTACTGACGTTCATTATAACGCAGGGAAGGTGCCTCTGTAACTCTACTGACGTTCATTATAACGCAAGGAAGGTGCCTCTGTAACTCTACTGACGTTCATTATAACGCAGGGAAGGTGCCTCTGTAACTACTGACGTTCATTATAACGCAGGGAAGGTGCCTCTGTAACCTAATGACGTTCATTATAACGCAGGAAGGTGCCTCTGTAACTACTGACGTTCATTATAACGCAGGAAGGTGCCTCTGTAACTCTACTGACGTTCATTATAAGCAGGGAAGGTGCTCTTAACTCTACTGACGTTCATTATAACGCAGGGAAGGTGCCTCTGTAAGTCTACTGACGTTCATTATAACGCAGGGAAGGTGGGTCTCTAACTCTACTGACGTTCATTATAACGCAGGGAAGGTGCCTCTGTAACTACTGACGTTCATTATAACGCAGGGAAGGTGCCTCTGTAACTACTGACGTTCATTATAAAGCAGGGAAGGTGCCTCTGTAACTCTACTGACGTTCATTATAAGCAGGAAGGTGCCTCTGTAACTACTGACGTTCTTATAACGCAGGGAAGGTGCCTCTGTAACTACTGACGTTCATTATAACGCAGGGAAGGTGCCTCTGTAACTCTACTGACGTTCATTATAACGCAGGAAGGTGCCTCTGTAACTCTACTGACGTTCATTATAACGCAGGGAAGGTGGGTCTCTGAATCTACTGACGTTCATTATAACGCAGGGAAGGTGGGTCTCTAACTCTACTGACGTTCAGTGAAGGAGAGTCTTTAAGGATATACGGAAAGTTTATTGTAACTACCTCTAAGGTGTTAGAACGACTGGTCAACATAGACTGAGTAGTTAAACTTAAAGCCTCTGGACTACCTCAAGGGTCATTACAACTGCATTTCACCTTAATACCTAACTTAACTGTTAAGGAACACTCTCAGCGTGTATACACTGGGAGATACACACCTCTCGGCGTATATATGCTTTAACAACCCACTACATGAACTCTCGCGTCTATATTGTGGTGTGTGTTGCCTTACAGTGTTGCTGTACGGTGCTGAGTGGCCTCACAGTGTTGCTGTACGGTAAATAACAAAAAAAGCCACAATACCGTGACTGGAACAATACACACACAACCCGCACATAGAAGAGAAGAGTTTACGACGACGTTTCGGTCCGACTTGGACCATTTACAAAGTCACACTAACACAAAGGACAGGTGTGACTTTGTAACCCCTGTCTGCCTGCCTATAAATACCCCTTCCACCTGTCCTTTGTGTTAGTGTGACTTTGTAAATGGTCCAAGTCGGACCGAAACGTCGTCGTAAACTCTTCTCTTTTTTATATGTGCGAGTTGTGTGTATATTGGTGTACGGTGTTGAGTGGCCTCAGTGTTGGTGTACGGTGCTGAGTGGCCTCACAGTATTGGTGTACGGTGTTGAGTGGCCTCACAGTGTTGGTGTACGGTGCTGAGTGGCCTCACAGTGTTGGTGTACGGTGCTGATTGGCCTCACAGTATTGGTGTACGGTGTTGATTGGCCTCACAGTGGTGTACGGTGCTGATTGGCCTCACAGTGGTGTACGGTGTTGATTGGCCTCACAGTATTGGTGTACGGTGTTGATTGGCCTCACAGTGGTGTACGGTGCTGATTGGCCTCACAGTGGTGTACGGTGTTGATTGGCCTCACAGTATTGGTGTACGGTGCTGATTGGCCTCACAGTATTGGTGTACGGTGTTGATTGGCCTCACAGTGGTGTACGGTGCTGATTGGCCTCACAGTGGTGTACGGTGTTGATTGGCCTCACAGTATTGGTGTACGGTGCTGATTGGCCTCACAGTATTGGTGTACGGTGTTGATTGGCCTCACAGTGGTGTACGGTGCTGATTGGCCTCACAGTGGTGTACGGTGCTGATTGGCCTCACAGTAGTGGTGTACGGTGTTGATTGGCCTCACAGTGGTGTACGGTGCTGAGTGGCCTCACAGTGGTGTACGGTGCTGATTGGCCTCACAGTATTGGTGTACGGTGTTGATTGGCCTCACAGTGGTGTACGGTGCTGAGTGGCCTCACAGTGTGGATGTACGGTGCTGAGTGGCCTCACAGTGTTGGTGTACGGTACTGAGTGGCCTCACAGTGGTGTACGGTGCTGAGTTGCCTCACAGTGTTGGTGTACGGTGCTGAGTGGCCTCATAGTGTTGGTTTACGGTGCTGAGTGGCCTCACAGTGTTGATGAACGGTGCTGAGTGGCCTCACAGTGTAGGTGTACGGTGCTGAGTGGCCTCACAGTGTTGGTGTACGGTGCTGAGTGGCCTCACAGTGGTGTACGGTGCTGAGTGGCCTCACAGTGTTGGTGTACGGTGCTGAGTGGCTTCACAGTGTAGGTGTACGGTGTTGAGTGGCCTCACAGTGTTGGTGTACGGTGCTGAGTGGCCTCACAGTGTTGGTGTACGGTGCTGATTGGCCTCACAGTATTGGTGTACGGTGTTGATTGGCCTCACAGTGGTGTACGGTGCTGATTGGCCTCACAGTGGTGTACGGTGTTGATTGGCCTCACAGTATTGGTGTACGGTGTTGATTGGCCTCACAGTGGTGTACGGTGCTGATTGGCCTCACAGTGGTGTACGGTGTTGATTGGCCTCACAGTATGGTGTACGGTGCTGATTGGCCTCACAGTATTGGTGTACGGTGTTGATTGGCCTCACAGTGGTGTACGGTGCTGATTGGCCTCACAGTGGTGTACGGTGTTGATTGGCCTCACAGTATTGGTGTACGGTGCTGATTGGCCTCACAGTATTGGTGTACGGTGTTGATTGGCCTCACAGTGGTGTACGGTGCTGATTGGCCTCACAGTGGTGTACGGTGCTGATTGGCCTCACAGTAGTGGTGTACGGTGTTGATTGGCCTCACAGTGGTGTACGGTGCTGAGTGGCCTCACAGTGGTGTACGGTGCTGATTGGCCTCACAGTATTGGTGTACGGTGTTGATTGGCCTCACAGTGGTGTACGGTGCTGAGTGGCCTCACAGTGTGGATGTACGGTGCTGAGTGGCCTCACAGTGTTGGTGTACGGTACTGAGTGGCCTCACAGTGGTGTACGGTGCTGAGTTGCCTCACAGTGTTGGTGTACGGTGCTGAGTGGCCTCATAGTGTTGGTTTACGGTGCTGAGTGGCCTCACAGTGTTGATGAACGGTGCTGAGTGGCCTCACAGTGTAGGTGTACGGTGCTGAGTGGCCTCACAGTGTTGGTGTACGGTGCTGAGTGGCCTCACAGTGGTGTACGGTGCTGAGTGGCCTCACAGTGTTGGTGTACGGTGCTGAGTGGCTTCACAGTGTAGGTGTACGGTGTTGAGTGGCCTCACAGTGTTGATGTACGGTGCTGAGTGGCCTCACAGTATTGGTGTACGGTGTTGAGTGGCCTCACAGTGTTGGTGTACGGTGCTGAGTGGCCTCACAGTGTTGGTGTACGGTGCTGATTGGCCTCACAGTATTGGTGTACGGTGTTGATTGGCCTCACAGTGGTGTACGGTGCTGATTGGCCTCACAGTGGTGTACGGTGTTGATTGGCCTCACAGTATTGGTGTACGGTGTTGATTGGCCTCACAGTGGTGTACGGTGCTGATTGGCCTCACAGTGGTGTACGGTGTGATTGGCCTCACAGTATTGGTGTACGGTGCTGATTGGCCTCACAGTATTGGTGTACGGTGTTGATTGGCCTCACAGTGGTGTACGGTGCTGATTGGCCTCACAGTGGTGTACGGTGTTGATTGGCCTCACAGTATTGGTGTACGGTGCTGATTGGCCTCACAGTATTGGTGTACGGTGTTGATTGGCCTCACAGTGGTGTACGGTGCTGATTGGCCTCACAGTGGTGTACGGTGCTGATTGGCCTCACAGTAGTGGTGTACGGTGTTGATTGGCCTCACAGTGGTGTACGGTGCTGAGTGGCCTCACAGTGGTGTACGGTGCTGATTGGCCTCACAGTATTGGTGTACGGTGTTGATTGGCCTCACAGTGGTGTACGGTGCTGAGTGGCCTCACAGTGTGGATGTACGGTGCTGAGTGGCCTCACAGTGTTGGTGTACGGTGCTGAGTGGCCTCACAGTGGTGTACGGTGCTGAGTTGCCTCACAGTGTTGGTGTACGGTGCTGAGTGGCCTCATAGTGTTGGTATACGGTGCTGAGTGGCCTCACAGTGTTGATGAACGGTGCTGAGTGGCCTCACAGTGTAGGTGTACGGTGCTGAGTGGCCTCACAGTGTTGGTGTACGGTGCTGAGTGGCCTCACAGTGGTGTACGGTGCTGAGTGGCCTCACAGTGTTGGTGTACGGTGCTGAGTGGCCTCACAGTGTAGGTGTACGGTGTTGAGTGGCCTCACAGTGTTGATGTACGGTGCTGAGTGGCCTCACAGTGTTGGTGTACGGTGCTGAGTGGCCTCACAGTGTTGGTGTACGGTGCTGAGTGGCCTCACAGTTTTGGTGTACGGTGCTGAGTGGCCTCACAGTGTTGGTGTACGGTGCTGAGTGGCCTCACAGTGTTGGTGTACGGTGCTGAGTGGCCTCACAGTTTTGGTGTACGGTGCTGAGTGGCCTCACAGTGTTGGTGTACGGTGCTGAGTGGCCTCACAGTGTTGGTGTACGGTGCTGAGTGGCCTCACAGTATTGATGTACGGTGCTGAGTGGTGGTTAAGGTAATGACTGTACTAACAGATCTGCCCAAGTGCTCACAGATGAGCACCAGCAGTTGAAACTTAGTTTTATATGAATGCAGAGCATTACAGTGTGGGCCACTACATGTGTGTGGGCCACTACATGTGTGTGGGCCACTACATGTGTGTGGGCCACTACATGTGTGTGGGCCACTACATGTGTGTGGGCCACTACATGTGTGTGGGCCACTACATGTGTGTGGGCCACTATCATATGTGTGTGGGCCACTACATGTGTGTGGGCCACTACATGTGTGTGGGCCACTACATGTGTGTGGGCCACTACATGTGTGTGGGCCACTACATGTGTGTGGGCCACTACATGTGTGTGGGCCACTACATGTGTGTGGGCCACTACATAGGAATAGTGCGGCATATGTTTATAACGTAGTTAAATATTAATGTTGAAGATTTGAAGCCAAACACCAACTTTCAAGATTTAGAAGTAAACGGGAGAGGCATTCTGTTATCTCAGAGAGACCAGTATCTAAAAATACAATAGTACCGTAAGTTTGAAGCCGCTCAGAAGTTGCATTATGAAGTTATTAGAGTTGATTTGAAGCCTATTAAATGTCCGTGTAGCATCAGAAGGCAGGTCGCTACTACAGCAACAACAGTGGGTTTAAGGCTCCACGTCACCTGTTCACCACCAGTTAATGTTTTAATAACTAAAACACAGATTAAAGCAAAGTCTCAGCATTGCTGGATACCTTACACTGTATGACAGCTGTTCATGCTGTAGCCATCACTCAGCGGGGAGTCAAGTCTTCCGTACTGTTAAGATACCATATACCTTATTTTATTCTGCTTTGTAAATTTCTACCCAACAATATCAACGTGACACAGTGCCTGCGTTTTTGAGAATTGTTCATTGTAAGTTTGAAGGATTGTGCCTTGATGCAAGAGTCTCCCTTGTATGTTTGAAGGATTGTGCCTTGATGCAAGAATCATCCTTCTAGGTACGAAGTACTGTTCCTTGGCTCTAAGTACGAAGCACTGTTCCTTGGCTCTAAGTACGAAGCACTGTTCCTTGGCTCTAAGTACGAAGTACTGTTCCTTGGCTCTAAGTACGAAGTACTGTTCCTTGGCTCTAAGTACGAAGTACTGTTCCTTGGCTCTAAGTACGAAGTACTGTTCCTTGGCTCTAAGTACGAAGTACTGTTCCTTGGCTCTAAGTACGAAGTACTGTTCCTTGGCTCTAAGTACGAAGTACTGTTCCTTGGCTCTAAGTACGAAGTACTGTTCCTTGGCTCTAAGTACGAAGTACTGTTCCTTGGCTCTAAGTACGAAGTACTGTTCCTTGGCTCTAAGTACGAAGTACTGTTCCTTGGCTCTAAGTACGAAGTACTGTTCCTTGGCTCTATGTACGAAGTATTGTTCCTTGGCTCTAAGTACGAAGTACTGTTCCTTGGCTCTAAGTACGAAGTACTGTTCCTTGGCTCTAAGTACGAAGTACTGTTCCTTGGCTCTAAGTACGAAGTACTGTTCCTTGGCTCTAAGTACGAAGTACTGTTCCTTGGCTCTAAGTACGAAGTACTGTTCCTTGGCTCTAAGTACGAAGTACTGTTCCTTGGCTCTAAGTACGAAGTACTGTTCCTTGGCTCTAAGTACGAAGGATTGTTCCTTGATCCAAAACGTCAACATTATAATTTTTTTATATAAATCAAACATTCGTTCGATTTTTTTCTCGTCACTTGACAATACAAAAACACGAGTTACTGAGCGGTGCTGTAATTGTTTTTATTAGGCTGTAAGAAGGACCAGAAGAATGTAAAGAGGGAAGGAGGGTGGGGTGTTAAGGACTGGAAATAATGACAAACCAAATTCAACTTAACTGCGTGCGTGGTGATGTTGACACAGACAAGGTACGTACGTACGTGCCTGGCTGGGAATCCTTTCATGAATTAGTGTGTGCAACTTTTCCAGCAAAACTTATGACATTACGTTATTTATAAGCACCAAGGTTGCTGGGTCACATTATTTCTGAGTGCGTCAATACCCACGACTGGTCAAAAATTGGTCTCACGTGCCAAGAAGCAAACGGCCCAGGGTTGCCCAGTTACCCGCAACACAGTGGACAAGTGGGCCAGGTGCGGCCCGCATCGCAACCTTGCTCTTAAACTGCCCTAACCTGCTACAATATAAAACTGTCATCAGTTACTGGGTTAGCTGTCCTGCCGTAACTGCCGGCTTTACAAGCCGCAATCTTTATGGAATAAAAATAAATAAAGCTTAACAAGGACTAACTTGCATGCTTATTATAAAGCTATAAACTTAATCAAACGAAGTGAACCTCAGATATACCATACCAGTCACCAAGGTATGGTATACACACAGCTGTGTTTCTCAGTGTATATACAACAGGTATTAAAGTATACCTGCTTGTTAATAACTGAGTCAAGTGAAACCTTGGTCACCTGTACCTTAATAAACTTAATTGCTACGTGTATGTACGTGTGTGTGTGTGTACTCACCTCACCTAATTGTACTCACCTAATTGTGGTTGCAGGGGTCGAGACTCAGCTCCTGGCCCCGCCTCTTCGCTGTCCGCTACTGGGTCTCTGCTTTCCTTGCTCCATGAGCTTTATCATACCTTGTCTTAAAACTATGTATGGTTCCCGCCTCCACTATATCGTTCGCTAGAAGAAGTGCTTCCTAACATCCCTTTGACTCATCTGAGTCTTCAGCTTCCAGTTGTGTCCCCTTGTTTCTGTGTTCCCTCTCTGGAACATCCTGTCACTATCTACCTTGTCGATTCCCTGCAGTATTTTGTATGTCGTTATCATGTCTCCTCTAACCCTTCTGTCCTCCAGTGTTGTTAGTCCTATTTCCCTCAACCTTTCTTCATATGGCATTCCCCTGAGTTGTGGAACTAGCCTTGTCGCAAACCTTTGCACTTTCTCTAATGTCTTGACGTGCTTGACCAGGTGTGGGTTCCAGACTGGTGCTGCATACTCTAGTATGGGCCTGATTTACACGGTGTACAGTGTCTTGAACGATTCCTTGTTAAGGTAACGGAACGCTAATCTTAGGTTTGCCAGTCGCCCATATGCTGCCGCGGTTATCTGGTTGATGTGTGCCTCCGGAGACGTGCTTGGCGTTATACTCACCCCAAGGTCTTTCTCCTTTGATGAGGTTTGTAGCCTTTGTCCACCTAGCCTGTACTCTGTCAGCGGTCTTCTTTACCCTTCTCCGATCCTCATGACTTTGCATTTGGTGGGGTTAAATTCGAGAAGCCAGTTGCTAGACCAGATGTCAAGCTTGTCCAGGTCTGTTTGAAGTCCTGCTTGGTCCTCTTCCGATGTGATTCTCCTCATTAATTTCACATCATCTGCGAACAGAGACACTTCTGAGTCTATCCCGTCCGTCATGTCATTCACATATACCAAGAATAACACTGGTCCTAGGACTGACCCCTGCGGTACACCGCTCGTCACCGGCGCCCACTGTGATACCTCATCACGCACCATGACCCGTTGTTGTCTCCCTGTGAGGTATTCCCTGATCCATTCCAGTGCCCTTCCTGTTATACATGCTTGTTCTTCCAACTTCTTTACTAATCTCATATAAGGAACTGTGTCGAAGGCCTTCCTGCAGTCCAGGAAAATGAAATCAACCCACCCTTCTCTCTCTTGCCTTACCTCTATTACTTTATTATAGAACTCCAGGAGGTTTGTTACACAGGATTTGCCTTCCCTGAATCCGTGCTGTCTGTCGTTGAATATCCTGTTCTGCTCCAGATGCTCCACCATTCTTTTCCTGATGATTTTCTCTAAGACTTTGCACACTAGTGTGTGTGTGTGCTCCCTAATTGTACTCTACCTAATTGTGGTTGCAGGGGTCAAGACTCAGCTCCTGGCCCCGCTCTTCGCTGTCTGCTACTGGGTCTCTGCTCTCCTGCTCCATGAGCTTTATCATACCTTGTCTTAAAACTATGTATGGTTCCTGCCTCCACTATATCATTCTCTAGTCCATTCCACTTCCTGACTACTCTGTGGCTGAAGAAATGTTTCCTGACATCCCTTTGACTCATCTGAGTCTTCAGCTTCCAGTTGTCCCTTGTTTCTGTGTTCCTCTCTGAAACAACCTGTCACTATCTACCTTGTCAATTCCCGCAGTATTTTGTATGTCGTTATCATGTCTCCTCTGTACCCTTCTTTTTCCTCCAGTGTTGTTAGTCCTATTTCCCAGCCTTCCATAAGACAGACCCTGAGTTGTGGAACTAACCTTGTCGCAAACCTTTGCACTTTCTCTAGTTTCTTGACTGTGTGTGTGTGTGTGTGTGTGTGTGTGTGTGTGTGTGTGTGTGTGTGTGTGTGTGTGTGTGTGTGGCCGTGCCGAATAGGTAAAACTGGTCAATTAGCAAGAACTCATTTAAAATTAAGTCCTTTCTAAAATTTTCTATACGTTTAAATATATATTTTTCATTTATGTTAATGTAAAAATTAATAATTTTGTACCAAAAGAACCTTATTAAACTTATCTAACCTTATTATAACAAGCGCAATTTAATTTAGCCTAATCCAACTAAATATATTTTAGATGAGTTTACAATAATTTAATAATAAACAAACACAATAAAATACATATTTTTTTTTCATTAGGTTCAGAATGATTTTTGTGAAATTATTGAATACACAAATTTTCGCTTGCCTTATTCGGCAAGAAGAGCGTTGCTATTTAAGCCAAAATCGCAAGTAATACCTATTCGGCAAGACTATATATATATATATATATATATATATATATATATATATATATATATATATATATATATATATATATATATATATATTTTATTATATATATATATATATATCTTCATGCTTGTACATGAATGTGTAGTGTGACCTAAGTGTAAGTAGAAGTAGCAAGATGTACCTGAAATCTTTCATGTTTATGAGACAGAAAAAGACACCAGCAATCCTACCATCATGTAAAACAGTTTCAGGCTTTTGTTTTACACTCACTTGGCAGGACGGTAGTACCTCCCTGGGTGGTTGCTGTCTACCAACCTACACTATATATATATATATATATATATATATATATATATATATATATATATATATATATATATATATATATATATATATATATATATATATATTGTGTGTGTGTGTGTGTGTGTGTGTGTGTGTGTGCAATAAGATCAACGTAAACAGGTTATATCACAATATACAGAACAACCACTGTGAAAAAATAGCGAAATTCCAAGGGCTTTCGTGAATATAAGCTGTAAAACACAGCTTATATTCTACCCAAAAAAATGTCTAATGTACCTTAAATTCTTCCCAAATTTTATTTATTATAAATTAATCAAATTCATATAAACCAAAAGAAATATCCACATTATTTTCAAAACTACTTTTTATGAAACATGATTCTATTATATTCCTGTCAACCATGGACTTGCTTGATACAACTTTCTCAGCATTTTTAAAATCAATTGGATGGTTAAAATCTCTGACACGAATAAACAGAGCATTAGAATCTTGTCCACTTCTAATGTTATATTTATGTTGTTTTTAACCTTAGTTTAAGACTTTTACCAGTTTGACCGTAATAAACTTTTGTCACATATTTGACAGGGAATCTTATAGACACATCCATCAACATTTTGGGGGGAATTTTTTTATCAAAAGTTTTTTGACTGTATCAAGATTTTTAAGTACAACTTAAATATTAAAATTCTTCAGTAGAGAAGGTATATCAACCAAGTTTTCATGGTAAGGAAGAACCAACATATTTTTAGTTGAATAAGGCTGGTTGTCTCTTTTTGGATTGTAAAATGCATTTCTAGCTATTTTAAAGGATTTATCAAGTAGGTTTCTTGGGTAGATCATTAGCTATTCCATAAATTTTGGAGATTGCTTCATCTATGAACTCTGGACTACAAATACGTAAAGCTCTCAAAAACATTGATGAGGAAACCAACAGTTTAACTCTATCTTGATGTGAAGAATAATAGTGCACATAGGAAGTTATTTTTTTTTCTGTAAATTTTAAATTTAAAATCATTGTTTCCTTAACAATTAAAACATCTAGGAAAGGAAATGAGTTATTTTCTTCGAACTCAACAGTAAAATTTATAGAATGAGCTTAAGACACAAAATATCATCAACATAGCTATACAACTTAGCTCTATTAGTGTCACTGTCACTAGCAGCTCAGTTATAGTACAGTATTAGTAGCTAATAACCTTTACTGAGTCATGAGCCTTGCACGTGACTGTTGGCCGTTACATTCTTGATGACCTAAGCAATGTCAAAGGCCAGTCTTCGAATATGAACATCCCTCGGCCCTCCTAGAGTCAGTTACCATCAAGTTATAGAGTAGATCAGGCATCAGGCGTTAGGCTCTCCGGGACTCCCATACATCTTTCTCCAATACATCAAGTTACCAACCAAGCTCGTATGTTTATTACCCAATCCATGAGAAGAACCCCCACGACATTAGGAAGGATTGTGTTAAGCAATCTTGTTTCCCAAAAATCCATGTATAAATTACTAAGAACAGGTGAGAGGATTTCCCATTGTCATACCAAACTTCTGAGTGTAAAACTCGTCATTAAACACAAATTTTGCATCAACAATACAAAGTTTAATAAGTTTAATGATAGTAAGAACTTTGAACATTAAAGTTAGAAATTTTTCCAACATTTGGGCTCAAAATATCAACAAGCCATTTAAATAATTTCTAACTTTAATGTTCAAAACAACAAAGATTTTGTGGATAAATTAAGCACCTTGACTGACTTAAATGATTTTAACATGATTAGTTTTGATGTTAATTCCTTGTTTACAAAAGTTCCAGTTGATGATTTATCAAATTTCTTATCTGAAGAACTTGTTAATTATGATTTACCATTACCAATTCCTACGGTGCCCCGTGGCCTGATCTCTAAAGCTCTCGCTTCACACGGCGAGTGTCTGCGTTCGAGTCCCAGCGCGGGTAGAAACATTGGGCGTGCTTCTTTACACTGGTTGTTTATGTTCACCCATCAGTAAAATGGGTACCTGGGTGTTAGTAGACTGGTGTGGGTCGCATCCTGGGACAAGGACCTAATTTGCCAGAAATGCTCTGCATAACAAGAGGCTTTCTATACAGTAGTATGTCATTGATGTCAGCTAAGCCTGTATACCATGTACATGTACTTGTAGTAAATAAAGATATATTATATTATAATATTGCATTGTTGATGCAAAATTGTAAGCTTGCAAAGTAGCAGAAAATAAGAGGATGTCCAAGCAAATACGATCATATATATATATATATATATATATATATATATATATATATATATATATATATATATATATATATATATATATATTCGCTCCTACTATATCTATGTAATCTGAAAGCCATTACAGCCAATGGTTTTGGAAAACCATTTTCCTGATTCTTTTTATTTAGTTTCTGCATTAAACATTGAAAGAAAACGACGAACTCATACAGGAGTTGTTGGGGGTAACTCCTCCAAATTACGGTAATAAATGTCAGGTATACAGCCAGACTATTAACACTTGAAATAGATGCTAATGAACCTTCTCTACACCTTTGAGAACGATAAATTCGAGTTGGTCATTCATCGTAAGGAATGGTGAAGACTCGATCCTCCGTCTAAACATTGTTAGGAGTTAGTAGTGATGACACCGTCAGGAGAGTCAGTAGTGATGACACCGTCAGGAGAGTCAGTAGTGATGACACCGTCAGGAGAGTCAGTAGTGATGACACCGTCAGGAGAGTCAGTAGTGATGACACCGTCAGGAGAGTCAGTAGTGATGACACCGTCAGGAGAGTCAGTAGTGATGACACCGTCAGGAGAGTCAGTAGTGATGACACCGTCAGGAGAGTCAGTAGTGATGACACCGTCAGGAGTCATTAGTGATGACACCGTCAGGAGAGTCAGTAGTGATGACACCGTCAGGAGAGTCAGTAGTGATGACACCGTCAGGAGTCAGTAGTGATGACACCGTCAGCAGAGTCAGTAGTGATGACACCGTCAGGAGAGTCAGTAGTGATGACACCGTCAGGAGTCAGTAGTGATGACACCGTCAGCAGAGTCAGTAGTGATGACACCGTCAGGAGAGTCAGTAGTGATGACACCGTCAGGAGTCATTAGTGATGACACCGTCAGGAGAGTCATTAGTGATGACACCGTCAGGAGAGTCATTAGTGATGACACCGTCAGGAGAGTCAGTAGTGATGACACCGTCAGCAGAGTCAGTAGTGATGACACCGTCAGGAGAGTCAGTAGTGATGACACCGTCAGGAGAGTCAGTAGTGATGACACCGTCAGGAGAGTCAGTAGTGATGACACCGTCAGGAGAGTCAGTAGTGATGACACCGTCAGGAGAGTCAGTAGTGATGACACCGTCAGCAGAGTCAGTAGTGATGACACCGTCAGGAGAGTCAGTAGTGATGACACCGTCAGGAGAGTCAGTAGTGATGACACCGTCAGGAGAGTCAGTAGTGATGACACCGTCAGCAGAGTCAGTAGTGATGACACCGTCAGCAGAGTCAGTAGTGATGACACCGTCAGCAGAGTCAGTAGTGATGACACCGTCAGCAGAGTCAGTAGTGATGACACCGTCAGCAGAGTCAGTAGTGATGACACCGTCAGCAGAGTCAGTAGTGATGACACCGTCAGCAGAGTCAGTAGTGATGACACCGTCAGCAGAGTCAGTAGTGATGACACCGTCAGCAGAGTCAGTGATGATGAGAACCCTAACCCTGCTAGTAAGTGGTTGTGTTAGCATTCGCCAGTGGGTGCATAATGGATGTGTGTTTGATTATGGTAATGGTGCCAGATTTCGTTTTGTTTGTAACAAATGCACTTTGGCACAGTTACCCTTTAGCAATGATGACATGGAGTTACCTATTTTGAATGCTAATGACCCCTTGCCATTTATTGATGATTATGATTGTCTTATGGAAACAGGCCTTCACTTTATTCATGTCAATGCAAGATCACTTCTTCCAAAACTGGCAGAGATTAGGATTCTAGCTAACAAAACTAGAGCGGCAGTTATATCCATCTCGGAATCCTGGTTGGATGATACGGTGACTGAAGACGAGATCAAAATAGAAGGTTACAATATAAAACGCCTATGCTAACCTTCCTATGGTGTAGAAATATACCTAGTTGGATGAATCTTATTGAAGCTAGGTGGCCAAGTGGGTAACACGACGGTCTGGAGTTTTGAGACTTTAGATAGGAATAGAAAAGGTGGTGGGGTATGTGCCTACATAAGGAATGACTTAGCATATAATCAAAGACCTGATTTAAATAACAATAAACTGGAGATTCTATGGTTTGAAGTGTTGCTACCCAAGACCAAACCCAACTTAGTAGGAACTAGTTATCGCCCTCCCACCCATGACCAGTTCTTAGATAACAATGTGGAGACAGTAATACTGGGAGACTTCAACATCTGTTTTCAACAGCAAAATAACGGGCTATGTAAAAGGTATAAGCAAATTCTGGATTTAAATAGTTACACTCAACTAATTAATACACCAACCC